>OX101752.1:41404711-41722085 GCA_944452675.1 Tachina lurida | reverse complement strand
TATATATATATATATATAATATATATTATATATATATATATATATATATATTATATATATATATATATATTTTTTTTTTTTTTAATTTGGTAGTTCGGTTACTGATATTGAAAAAAAAATCATATTTTTAAACAATTATTTGATTTGAATCAGTAAGTTCTCTTTGTCCCGGTCCAGACCAGCAATTTTTGTTGCTGCAACTCTTTGGTTTTTTAGTGCAAAAGAGCTAGAGAGGAATACAAACAGTATGTATTTCTATTCCAAAACTCTCACACATATTCAAGAATTCCTGAAAAAAAAATTCCAAGTCTGGAGCGAGAGCTATTGAAGTTTGTTGTTTTACATAAAGGGATACGACAAAAAATTTACATGATATTTAAAAAAAAAATTAAATTTATTCAAAATGTATTTTTTAACGGTCTGTTATACATCAAAATGAAATTAATTTTTTTTTATGAAATATTTTTTATATTAAATTGAAATACCACATAGTATTATTGATGTTTTTATTAATCCCATTTTTTTTATTATATTACTACATATTAACATTGTTGCCTGTCAGCTTAAAGAAAATATCATTCTTTTTAATATATTTAAAGTAACCTAATCATTTTTATAAATATAATTTTTTTATATAATTTTATAAAATAATCTTAAGCCGCATAAATACCCACATAAATTTTTAAAAATTTGATATGGAATAAAATAAGATAATTTAAGAGTATTTATGAGCAACAACAATATTATAATACGCAGAAAGAAGGAAAAATCTCAGTCAGCTTCATGATTTCTTATTAATATTACTGATGTGTTACCGGATTTTTTTTTTTGCCGATGATTCTGCTATACAACGAAGGAGGGCGCCTTGATGTTACATTAGAATTACTATCTGCTGAAGTGGGTATAGTTCAGTGACCAGTGACTGACTATGGCTTCATCACTTGAACTTTCCTAGAACAACTGATACAAAGGGACCCTAATGCACATCAGAAAAATGCGTGGTGTTGTTATTTAATGACTATTGGATACAGGGGTCGAAACCAGGACCTGCCGTCTTGTAGTCAACGTCCTGACTACTTCAGCAAACGCCACCCTCACCCTATTTGCTTAAAATTATATATATATTTATTTCTATGTACTTTGTACTTTAAAGGAATTCAATTATTATGAGGAAAAATTTGGTGGAAAAATTAGGTAACTAAATGTAGAAAGATTGTGAAAAATTATAAATAAGTTTTTTTTTGTAGAGACTTTTGTTTGAGTATTTGAAAATTTTTATGTTTGTATATGTCAGCCTACGTCTACACCTGATATATTTTTATCATGACAAATGTCAAATTCCATATAGAAAAAAAAGTTAAAATAAAAAAATTATTTTTCAATATAAAGTTTGTTATGATAAAAATATATCAGGGGTCCGTTTCTCAAAACTACAAATTACAAATCTACAAATAAAATACACAAAAAACAACAATAAAATTTATAAAAGTGTGGTTGTTTTGCGTGTATTTTATTTGTAGATTTGTAATTTGTAGTTTTGAGAAACGGGGCCCAGGTGTAGATGTAGGGTTATTCTGAATTATATATTAAACTAGAAACAGAAAAATTTCATATTAAAATCCACGAAAACAAGGCGGATTTAACATTTTTCGCCAATGATTTCGCTCCATTTCACTTTAATTCAACATGATTTACATTACTCTTCAAAGACAAGTTTTTCTTTTTTGCAATAACGCCGCAAGTAAAAATTTTAACAGTAATAATTTGTAAGAATTTTCTTGTCTCTCAATTTTTTACTCTCTTTTGACGCTCTCTCCTTGCAAACCTTTTGAGTAACAATTGAACACTTTCGAGTGACAATTGTTACAAATTCTGAAATTTTTTTAGTAAATGAACACACCTAATGTTTAATTAAAATTTAATTTCACAATATTTAAATTTTGTTCACTGAAATTAATTAATTTAATTTATTTAAATACTATAGGTACTACGTTTTGCGTTTTTCTTTTGCGGGAAGTATAAAAGAGCAGAAATAAACTAACATTAACATGTACACAAATTCCAGCAGGAGTATGTTATTGCTCACCAGACTATGTGTTAATCTAACCATAATTAGTGGGTAACTTGCTTAACACAATATATATATATGCATTTGTATTAAACCTCACACATGTATGAAGCTATGGACCAACATATAAACTAAACCATTTCTCAAACATAAAGTGTGTTACATTTCTAATTTAAATCAAATAACACTGCGCTCGTGTTTTTGTACAAACATGCAGACTTGTGTCCAACATGAGGGTGGCGTTGGCTGAAGTAGTAAGCACGTTGACTACAAAACCGAAGGTCATGGGTTCAATCCCTGTATCCAACAGTCATTAAATAACAACACCACGCATTTTTCTGATGTGCATTTGTATCAGTTCTTGTAGGAAAGTTCAAGTGATGAAGGCATAGTCACTGGTCACTTAACTATACCGACTTCAGCAGATACTAATCCTAATGTAACATCAGAGCGCCCTCTGACAAGACACAGCTTCAAAAAATTAATACGCCTCATTTAACATCAGAGAGGCGCTGCAACACTGCATTATTAAAATCGTGCAAAAAAGCAGAGTTGTAAAAGAATGAAGCTTTCCTCTATCTCTCCCTTCACCACCTGTCTTCTCTATCACTATCCCTTTCCTAAAGAAGGTAGCACCTAGTAATAGTAGTAGGCATTAATTGCCTGACTGTTACTTCTCTTTAAAAAAAAAAAAAAAAAACAGTTCTTTTTGAACTAGTTTGAGAGCGTTCGAATCAAAAGTTGTTTCAAATCCATTTAATTTACATTGACGCTTCTGACCGAACAGGTGTCCACACAACTCTAGTCGAACTCGTTCACCAGATCATTTTTGTCATAAACTAGACTTGGGTCGAACTCGTTCACTAGTTCGTTTTTGCCACAAACCAATGATCAAACCAATTTAAATTACATGGGTTTGATCATTGGTTTGTGGCAAAAATAAACTAGTGAACGAGTTCGACCCAAGTCTATCATAAACCGATGATTAAACTCATTTAAATTATATAGGTTTGATCATCGGTTTGTGGCGAAAATGAACTAGTGAACGAGTTCGACCCAAGTCTACGTTGGAACAACTCTAGTACACTGTAGACTCGTATTGAATTCTTTCCATAGCTCGTTTTAGACACAAACCTATAATCAAACCCATTTACATCACATGGCTTTGATTAAAGTTTTATGTCTAAAATGAGCTAATGCAAGAGTTCGATAAAAGTCTAGTCCACTTTGTGTGGTGTCAATTCCTGTAAGCTTCAGCTCAATACCATGAAATTTAAATGGGTTTGATCGTAGTGTTGTGTCTAAGCTTGGTATTAAGTTAACGCCTAATACATTTTACACATGTAATCAAACACATGTAGTTGAAAAGAATTTCATTATCGGTTCGTGTCAAAAATGAGATGAAGGACAAGTTCGATGCAAGTCAAGCGTATTGTACTTGTAACGAACTCGTTTAAGTATTAAGCCTGGGTCACGCTAGAGTTGTGCCCAACAGGTCTTTTTGAACTAGTTTGAGAGCGTTCGTATCAAAAGTTGTTTAAAACTTCTGTCCAACAGCTCATTTTAGTTCAAAACAGCTGTTGGGCATAACTCTAGATTACGCTACCGGCACAATTTACTGCAATAAAGTCAAAAGTAATAAGCCAAAATGGCATTATTACTCAATTGATTCCAGAATAAGTCTATATGGCTTTGTTACCAACGCATTGTGGTGCAATTATGTCCTCATATTTCAATTAGTTGAGAAATAGGGCAAACTTAGCTTATTACTAATGACTTTATTTCAGTGAGCCGACGAAAATCGGTACCTTGTGCCAAAAGTGTGATTCAGGCTTTACACTTTAGGTCGAACTCATTCATTAGTTTAGTTTTGATACATACCGATAATCAAACCCATTTAAATTACATGGTTTTGAGCAAGGCGAATTAATACCAGGTGATCACGATTTTGCAACTCTGCATATTCGCTTTGTATATTTGCTGTCAGAATATTTTCGAACGTTTTGCTTTGATTTGACAGCAGAGAAGTTATCAGCCTATCGTCAGCTAGTGAATTGAAATCACCTAATGTGAATTGAACTTGGCTTTGAGCATAGACTTGGGTAGAATTAATTTAAATTAATTTTTTACTCAAGCCGATGATGAAACTAATTTAAATTGCATGGGCTTGAGACTTGGCTCGAACTAGTTTACTAGCTCATTTTTGCCACAAACCTATAATCAAAATTATGTAACTTAAGTGGGTTTGATTATAGGTTTCTGGTAAAAATGAACGAGGTTAGGTTGAAAAGAGGGGCAATCAATGTTGACGCAATCCGTTACTTATACACTTACACTTATACTTTTATAACATGTTGTTTAAGAAATTGTTTGTGAGTCTTAACTTTTATCTTTGCTTTCGAAATAATAACTAAAGAACTGTCAACCAAGTTAATAATTGGTATTGCAATGAACAATTTATTTGTACTTTTAATAAAAAAATATATTTGATTAAATATGTAAAATAATAGCAACGGGGATAAATAGTGTGATAAAATATCTCAAAAATGTTTAAAGCTCTTATATGCGACATGAAGATTTGTGAGCAAAAAAAAATTTAATTTTTTTCCATTCCATCTATAGTATTATTATACCCTTTACCAAAAAAATGGTAAAAGGGTATATATAGGTTTGTCATTCCGTTTGTAATTTCTATAATATCAATAAGCGATCCATATAATATATATATTCTGGATCCTTATGCATAGGGAAGACGAATAAGCGATGTCCGTCTGTCCGTCTGTCCGTCTGTCCGTCTGTCTGTACGTGAAATCGGTTTTCCGAAGCTCCCAGAAGAGCTAGAGACTTCGTTCTTGGACTGGTGTGTCAGAATTTTCCAAAATAGATTGGTATTGAAATTCAGCAAAATCGGGTAGACGATTGCAGAGCTGGAAAACGTAAACTTCATTTTGCCATATAAAAGTAACTGCCGAAAACAAATTTTTATTTTTTTTTAATAAATAAACTTATTTTACACTTTCGTACGACTAAAATTGGAATTCTAAATTAAAAGAATAGAAAAAAATTAAAAAGACGTTTCCAGGGTTGGAAAACTTTAACTTTTTGTGTTATGTAAAATTAACTATGTCTAAAACTATATTAGTATTTTCTCGAGAACCGTAAGAGCTACAGACCTGAAATTTGGACACAGTGTGTAGACCTTTGGCCGCTACAACAACAAATACATGAGAATTGGAAATTAAAGGGTGTTCCAAAACGAGCAGCGAAAAATGTTAAAATCCCATGTAATATACATACAATTGTATGTATGTATGTATATACACTTGAAATTTGTAAGGTTAGTGTATTTTTATACAGACTACAAAAATTAACACAAAAATTTCAAAAAATTTAAATTAAAGGGTGTTCCATCAGTTAATGCAATTTTGACTATGCAATTTTGACAACTTGCTGTATCTTGGAAACCGTAAGAGCAAAACTCTTGAAATTTTCAAAAACGGTAAAACTAAAAAAACAAAGAATTATAAAATCGCCAAACCGAAAAAAATCGCCAAAAACAAGAAAAAATCGCCAAAACGAAAAAAAGCACCAAATTAAAAAAAATTCTAAGACTAAAATAAATCGCAAAAAAAACGGAAAAATTGCTAAAATGAAAACAAAAATCGCCAAAATGAAAATCGCCATAATGAAAAAAATCACCAAAACGAAAAAAAACCTTAAAAATAAGAAAAAAATCGCCACAATGAAAAAAAATCGCCAAAATAAAAAAAAATCGCCAAAAACAGAAAAAAATCGCCAAAACAAAAAAAACAACATATTAAAAAAAAATTTATAAAACTAAAATAAATCGCAAAAAAACGGAAAAATTGCAAAAATGAAAAAAAAATCGCCAAAACAAAAAAAACCTAAAAACAGAACAAAATGAAAAAAATCGCCAAAAAAAAAATTAAAAAAACAGAAAAAAATTGCCAAAATGAAAAAAAATCGCCAAAATAAAAGAAAATCGCCAAAATGAAAAAAAATCGCCATAATGAAAAAAATCACCAAAAGGAAAAAAAACCCTAAAAAACAGAAAAAAATCGCCAAAAAAGAAAAAACCTAAATAACAGAAAAAAATCGCCAAAACGAAAAAAAAGCACAAAATTAAAAAAAAAAATTCTAAGACTAAAAAAAATCGCAAAAAAACGGAAAAATTGCTAAAATGAAAACAAAAATCGCCAAAATGAAAGAAAATCGCCAAAATAAAAAAAAATCGCCAAATGAAAAAAATCACCAAAACGAAAAAAAAACCTAAAAACAGAAAAAAATCGCCAAAATGATAAAAAAAAATCGCCAAAAAGAAAAAAATCACCAAAACGAAAAAAAACCCTAAAAACAGAAAAAAATCGCCAAAATGAAAAAAAGCACAAAATTAAAAGAAAATTTCTAAGACTAAAATAAATCGCAAAAAAACGAAAAAATTGCTAAAATGAAAAAAAATCACCAAAATGAAAAATATCGCTAAAACGAAAAAAAACCTAAAAAACAGAAAAAAATCGCCAAAGTGAAAAAAAATCGCCAAAAAAATAAAAAAAATTGCCAAAACGAAAAAAAACTAAAAAACAGAAAAAAATCGCCAAAATAAAAAAAACCCCAAAATGAAAAAAAATCGCCAAAATGAAAAAAATCACTAGAACGAAAAAAAAACCTAAAAAAAAGAAAAAAGTTGCCAAAATGAAAAAAAATCGCCAAAATGTAAAAAATCACCAAAACGAAAAAAAAAACAGAAAAAATCGCCAAAAAATTCGCGAAATAAACCCAAAAAACAGAAAAAATCGTCAAAATGAGAAAAATCTCCAAAATGAAGAAAAGCCCAACAGAAAAAAATCGCCAAAATGAAAAAAACCTCTAAAAACAGACAAAACGAGAAAAAAGCGACATAACTGAAAAAATCGTTTTAACTGAAAAAAACTTCAAAAAAGCAAAAAACATTCCTTTCGTGCGCGATTCAAAGTCGCACTTAACTGAATTTTTTAATATTAAAGGAATTAAATGAAACTAAGTTTTTCCTTATTTCGTTCTTGCTTTTTTCACTTAACATATTTTATGTATTTTTTAAAGAACTAGATTGGTATCAATAATCAGAAAAATCCAAAATTATGACTCCAGGGTTGGAAAACTTACACTTTTTGTGTTATGTAAAATTAAATAGGTCTAAAATTTTTTTTCTTTTTCTTTATAAATTGAATATATTTTATGCTTCTGAAAGAAAAGTTTGGCGTATGAAATTTGAAAAATGAAAATTACAGCTCCAAAGATGGAAACTTTAAAAAAAATTATAAATTTTTTCACAAAACAAATATGTATGTACGTGTCTGTATACTATATATATGTAGGTACGTTGGTAAAGGGTATATAAGATTCGGCACAGCCGAATATAGCACTCTTACTTGTTTTTAATTCTATTTGTTTGTTTTTTTTAAATTGTAAAACAATATTTGACATTCCTATCATCGAATACAAAACGCAAATATAAATAAATATTCCAATAAATGTTTTTGTGTACTTTGTGTTTGTCAATGTCGTTCTTGCTACGCCTTTTTTCATATGTTCAAATTTAATATAAAACTAACATAAACATATGAACATGTATTAGCATGGCTCAAAAACAAATGGAAAAATAAAAGTTTTAGTTTAAGTTATTTTTATATTAAAAATATTAAATTTTTAAAACTGTTTTTAAAGAATTAATTTGCTACGCCATATAGAATGTAACAAAAAAAAATAATAATAGTAGAAATGCAGCCTTCCCTCAACGAAAAGTGTTTATGTTTTTCATTAAGTAATAAAATTTCAGAATATGCATTTTAATTTGAAGTTTTGAAAATGCGTCTTAAAACACAGATGGAATTTTATACAGAAATTTATTAACTCAAGCTTTTGGTTTCCATATTCAACTTCTCTTACCCCCTGTTTGTGTAAGATGTTTGAGTTAAAAATCTTGGCGTTTCTGTAATAGATTAAAGAAAAGTTGTACAAGTTTCCTTTAATCTATTACAAAAAAGCCAAGATTTCTAACTCAAACGTCTTACACAAACAGGGGGTTACTTTTTTGGCTTACAATAAATAAATCGAAATTAAAATGTTTTCAAAGCGCTTTCCATTCTATAAAATTTAATAATTCTCTAAATACATTTTTTCCATTTAAACTTTTTTATGTATTTTGGAAAGCTTGTTATGCCTTTTGGAAGCTTAACAGTTGTACCATATTTTTAACATAAATCATTGGAAAAGTTCATGACTAAAAATAACTTTGTGTGTATTCTAAAAAACTCTTATTGAAATAAATATTACTTAAGGAAGTATACCCATAAATACGACGTTAAATATAGTGTTATAGCTATGCTATTTATTGCGCGATACAGGAGCTAGGAAGTGATTTTTGCAACAAAAATAATCGACACTATTACAGTTATAAATTAAATTTTGTTTTGATTTCTTTGTACTTAAAAGCAGAGTATGAAAATAAACCAAACAAATTGTTTGAGTTTGTTTTGTTTAGTTCCTTGAAATGAGTGAAACAAAAACAAAAAAAAAACAATGAGAACAATTGCTCAATTTGGTTTTTGTTTTGTTTTTGCACATGAGCACAAACCAAAGAACATAGTCGATTGGCTATAAGCCGGCTTACAGCCGCCAACGGCTACAAACAATACATTAATTTAATCGTACGCCGCTAGAAAAGAAAATAATGGGAAATAAATGGAGACGTTTTAAAATATTTGCAGAGAATTTGACATCATAATAATATAATTTTACTGCATTGTTATTTCACACATTAAGTTTGTTTTATATAACTAAGCTGGATAGCTATAACCGGGTATCTCTCTTCTTTTTTTTTATAAACTTATTTTGAGGCACCCTTATAAATAAAGCAATTGTATTTATATTGAATGCATATCATGACAAATTTAAAATAGACAACAGCCATCAGCAACTGATGATGGTTTAAACAAAATGTATGTCTGTATGATGCAATGTATAAAAAAAAATTTAGTAACATTTTCTAAATAAAAATTTTGGCTGGATTAGCGATTTTTAATTTATTGTTTGTAAAAAGTACCTTGGAAAAAAAAATTTGTGCATTTTGAAATACAAAAGATACAAAACTTTTAAAAACATAACAACAAAAAGTTAAATATTAAATTTAATATATGTATACACATTACTTTAAAATGAAAATATAGTAATTAAAAATTTATTCTCACTTAAATACTATTATTTATTTATTTATTACTATTTTTTAATTTATTATTTGGAAATAGAGAAAAGGAAGTTACTTAAATTGAAACGTTTTTCCGTCATCCCAATACTCAGGATAACACTGAAGATGGCTCATATGCGAAACCAGTACATTTATTAACCATCTTTGAAGTAGAATGATGGATAATCATTCCAAATTAAAGCAAACATTTTAACTATAGAATTTTAGAAAACTTAAACAGATATGTGTACCTAAAGTAAAAAGTAAAAAAAAACCAAAGTTAGTCTTAAATAGAACAAAAGTAAGCAAATTAACAAGTGTAACCGTAGTTTTGAGCTTTCCTTACATAAAAAGCTTTCAACAAATTGGAGTACGATGAATGAAACCAGTTCACATATTCTATTTGCATTGAAATATATGTAATCTTATAGTGAATCAAACATAAGATCGCTAATTTTGAAGGTGTGACAGACTTCGAAAACAGCATGTTGTTCCGTTCTGCTAAAAATTTACATAATCATTTAAATTTAGTCTTTAGTTAAATTTAATCATTATCATATGCAATTACATAGCGATACGAACTTTAGCCTAAAAAATAGAAAAAAACCATTACTAGTTGTTCAATAATTACTTGAATTTTTTTACTGGGGTAGAAACATTAGATTTCGACTTGTCTTACTAATTCAAACTTTAGGTCAAAAGAAGATAGTTTGAGGACATCATACAACTCTCAACTCTTTTTCACTTTGCCAGCTGCTGCAGGCATCAGCCTCATCTACAGGTTTGCTTCCATTCTTAATAAAAAATCAAAAAGTGTTTGGTGTTTTAATATTCAATAATTAAAAAAAGTAATTGAGGTATCGCCTTGTTTTTGAAGTTGGAGTGGTAAACAAGTTGCAGCAATCTCCATTCAGATTTGATGTAAATAATTACTGCAATATTCTTTTCACTTTCCACCTTGTTTTTTGTCTTAACAATTTCCAAAAAAAAAAAAAAATGATGGCGCATACCTCTTTATAAAATGCTTCTCTGAATTTGAAAAGTGTCAGTAGACACTTTTGTTATTTTTTTGCCATGTGTCCTAATTTACACTCCGCAAGTCTTATTGCTAAGCTGATTAGTTTTTTAGGAGAGAGAGAGACGAGGGGAAAAGAAACGTTTATGTTCCCCCCCGTCTTTCTCTCCAAAAAACTAATCTGCTTAGCAATAAGACTTGCTTAGTGTAAATTAGGACTATGCCTTTTTATGTTTATTAAGTGCCTGATTTGTTTGCGCTTAGTTTTTGCTAGCCACTGTAATATTTTTCTCTTAAATATTTTCTAAGTAAAATATATTTTCATATGAAAAGTTTTTAAAATTTTTTTAATACTCTTATACTAAGGGCCTGTTCATCTAAATGCGAACGATAGATTCGATCGAAAATTTACATTAGAAACAAAAACAAAAAACAGAAATTTGTTTTTGTTTTCAATATAAATATTCGATCGAACCTATCGTTCGCATTTAGATGAACAGGCCCTAAAAGTGATGGTAAACTTGAGCATTCACGACCAAAAATCTGTCAAAAAATTGTGATAGGATGAATCAAAACAATTCAAGTGTTCCATATCCACTGAATTTTTTTTATTTAAAGATTAAATTTGCCTTAGCTGATGCGGAAGTTGTATAGTGTTCTGCGAAAACAGCATATTGTTACGTTCTGCATCTGTTAGTTGTGTAAGTTCTTCCTTATAAAAGCAGTAAACAAATTATGATGCGATGAATCAAAACAATTCACGTATTCCATTTCCACGAATTTTTTTTATTTAAATATTAAACTTGCCTTAGCTGATGAGGAAGTTATATAGCGTTCTGCGAAAACAACATGTTGTTACGTTCTGCATCTGTTTGTTAGAATAATGACAATATTCTTCGGTGTAGGTTATTCCTTGAAAACTATTAAATGTTATTTTGATTTCTCGAAATACAAACTTCAGCTTAATTAAATTAAATAAGGAAGCATAAAAAAGTTTTACCAGACATTGAAATACAACTGAAAATTGAGATTGTTATATACAATTGTATAAACAAAATTTATTTTCTCACATCTCTTTTCATAAAAAGGGTGTTTTTATAGAGTGACACAAGTTCAAATCACACTAAAACAAGAAGTTATATTTTTAATATCAAGGAAACGGGCTTTATTGGGAAGAATATTTTATGAAATTAATTTTTAAAGATGATTTCTGCTATGTGGCTTTAACAACAATTTACAACAACTTTTCTCTTCGAATAATGATTTCCAGATGTTTAACTGTTTGTGGTTTTTCGGCGTGGTTTAGTGACTTAACATAATCTCAAAGAAAATAATCCAATGGGGTTAAATCACACGATCTTGGTGGCCAATTAATTGCACCATTACGTGACATAATTTTTTCATGAAAAGTTTCTTTGAGTAAATCAATTGTAGTACTCGCTATGTGGCATGGAAAAAATTGCGAATCATATTCCTATACCGTTCACCATTGACAGTAACATTCTGACCATCATCGGTTTTGAAGACATATGGACCAATGACTCCGCCAGCCCATAACGCGCACCAAATAGTAATTTTCTGTAGATGTAGTGGTATTTCGACAAAATCTTGTAGATTATCCTCACTTCAAATGCGACAATTCTGCTTGACGTACCCGTTCAACCAGAAATGGGCTTCAGCAGAAAATGGAAGAAGTGCACGATGAGTTTGACGAATAGAACTATTATTTGTATTAAAAATTTCAACAATTTCACGCGTTGCTCTGGCGTAATTCGATTCATAATGAAATTTTAAAGCAAACTAAACAAAAAGTAACTATCCTTAAAGGCCGTTTCACACTATAATACAAGTATTAATACTTTTGACGAAAATGCATCCCTAATCTAATTTCTTTTCAAAAATTTCAAAAGACAATAACAACTCAACATGTCAGAGTTGCATTTTCCACAAAAGTATTAATACTTGTATTATAGTGTGAAACGGGCTTAAGCAACTATGACCAAATAAAGCAGTGCTGCCAACTCAAGGTTGTGACACTCTAAAAAAACATCCTTTAGAAATATTTTTAAATTCCTTGCACTATTTTACTGAACGACAATTACCCGACCACCTGTTATCATATAAGGCTTTTATATTATTTTTCATTGTACCCATATTACAAGCTCAATATGAAAACAATAGACATGCTGTGTTGGAATTTCAATTTTATTAGAAAAAAAATATAAAAAAATATTTAAAATACTGACTTATATCCATTACTCACTTGGTTGAATTTAATTTCAGAGGCAATGTTCTTGAATTTGTTTTTCCAAAAAAAAACAAGTCAAAAATAAAAACTAAAGAAGAAACAAGTAAGAGTGCTATATTCGGCTGTGCCGAATCTTGTATACCCTTCACCAACGATTTTGTTCAGCAGAAAGGAATGGCTTCAGGGAAATGAAATGGAACTCGCCCTTAATTTATTTTATAACTATGACTGTTCTTTAGCGATTAATTTAATTTTATCTCCATTTATCAAACATTAATAAGAACTCGTTGCAAGGCATCAACTAAAGGTATCAACTTGAGTAAAGATCTTCTTAAAACATGAAATATGTTTAACTGAAAAAAATATTATTTCTGGTTATATTTTTACACACATTTTTTTTTTCAATTTCCAACCCTGGAACCATAATTTTGACTTTTCTGTTTCTTAATACTAATATATTTCTTTCAAAAATATAGAATATATTTAATAACAAAAGAAATAACTAGTTTTATTTAATTGGTTTTATACATATGTCACAAAAAGTGTACGTTCCCCTACTCTGGAATCACCTTTTAGATTTTTCTGGTTCCTTATACCAATCTTGTTCTTCAAAAAATATATAAAATATGTTAAGCGAACAAAGAAAATAAGGAATTAAGAAAAAAAACTAGATTTATTTATTTATTTATTATTTATACAAAAAAGTAAAATTGTCCTGCTCTGGAGTTTTTATTTTTCGAATTGTCTATTTTAAACTTTTCATTTCAAAACATAAAGTAACTATATTGAATTTATAAAGAAGAAAAAATAATTAATTAGACCTAGTTAATTTTATATATATTACAAAAATTGTAGGCTTCCCAACCCTGGCTTCCAATCCTATTAGATTTTTCTGATTTCTTACACCAATATTTTTTTTAAGAATGTATGATATGTTTAATTTATTAAGAAAACGGTAAAATTAGTTTTAGTAGATTATTATTAGTATATAGCAAAAAAAGTTAAAGTTTTCCAACCCTGCAAGCGTCTTTTTAATTTTGTTTTATTTATTTTTCATATTTTCAATACCAATTTTGTTGGTACTGAAATATAAGTATATTTAACAATAAACATAAAAATTAGTTTTAGCTGGTTACTATAACATGGCAAAATCAAGTTTGAGTTTTCCAGCTCTGAGACCATCTGCTTGATTTTGCTGATTTTCAATACCAATCTATTTTGGACCATTTTTAATACATCAGTCAAAGACCTAAGTCTTTAGCTGACACCAGACGGACGGACGGACATCGCTTATTCGTCTTCCCTATGCATAATGTTTCAGAATTTATATATTTTATGGGTCGCATATGAATATTAAGGAAATTTGAAAACTTAGCTTGTTTTTATGGTTAAGCAATTGAAGCACAGCCGCGAATAACGATGTCGAAAATAATTGATTAATGTAGCAGAGTTACAAAAAGAGAAGATAATGCTAGTTATCATTATTTTCGATACGCTAAAAAAAATTTAAACGAAAAAAACAATCTTTCCTTAAAATACGTTTTTTGGCTCTCTTCCAAAATTATTATTTTGTCACTTAAAACGTTATTCGCGGCTAAACTTCAATTGTCTATATGCATTTCGTTCCCGCTTTTGGAACTCGTCAGTAAACTTCAACTCAAAGAATTTTTGAATTTAGCTGACACACTTCGGGAACGAAATGCATATAGACAATTGCTTAACCATAAAAACAAGCTAAATTTTCAAATTAAATAAATAAAGACTTTATAACAAATAAATATACTTCGGTATTTCATATGTAATGGAAATTACAAACGGAATGACAAACCTATATATATGCCCTTTTACCATTTTTGGTAAAGGGTATTTAAATAAGAATTTTGTGCATAAAATAGATTCTTGAAGTGAGTGTTTTTGATTTCTATTGCCTCAGCAGTGTCAAGATGGCAAAAAATAAAAATGATTATAGACTATCTAGCTTAACTTTCAAGTTTTATTGTTCCACAAAAAAACATAGAAGTAAAATGTGTCAAGTACGAGCATATAAATGAAGGAAAATATATTAGAAAATATGGTAAATAGAAAACAAAAGTATAGTTTGAACTGAAAGAATTCTATATGGTTACATACGAGTATTTTCAAGCTAACACAATAAATTGTGAAGACTTTTATTTTATCCTCCAGCAGCATACATTCATTTGCATAACCAACTCTCTTATAGTTTTTGTTTTGCACATATATGTAAATTGTGTTAAGAAAACTTAGGAGTTTCAGATATTTTTTAATTGATTTGAAAATTTAAACAAAAATGCAAACGAAACAGATTTAAGTTTTTACTCGTAGTAATTGGCCTACACAAAAAATATTATATAAATTTGATTTACCGCCCTTTTCACAATGTACAATTAAAAGCTAACAGAGACTCCAACGGCAAGTTTTGTATGAAGAACTTTTAGGTAAAGTTCACGTTAGCTCTTAATCATACATTGTGAAAAGGGACGTTAGTTATTGATTGATTCAAGCAACTTTTTGATTGATTTTTAAATAAATTATTAAAATTACACTGGCTTACAAATTCATAGCTGAGGAAGATCTAACGTTTAAAATAAATTTTTTTCAGTTTTTTTGGCCATTGTGCAGATAATGGGACATTTGTGGTTTTCAATGGATTAAAGTAAATTAAAGGCAAGTCTAAAAAATTAGGCACCAAAAACTGGATAATTGCTTTAATTCGGTTAAAAAAGGTCTTAGTTATAATGGTTCAAATTTAAAATTAAAAAAAATTTTTTTTTTGCTTTCCTATAGACAAGAATTGGTGAAAAATGCAAACAAATTTCATAAAATCGAACCTAAAAAAAGTTTTAAAACTCGTTCTATTATAACTTTCAAAAAAGACATTAGAACTACAAAGATATTAACGTAGTATTATGGGAATGATATATAACTAACGTGACCAGAAGCTTTTTACAAAAAGCGGGACACGATCGTTCAAAAAGCGGGATTTTGACGAAAATACGGCCAAAAAGCGGGATTTTTAAATAAACAACTATTTGAAAGCGGGATGTGTAATACGCACATAAAAAGTTTCGTATGTACTTAGGAAACACAGTTTTTAACTCAAAAGAATCGATTTTAAATAAACAAAAGTTTTTATTAACAAAAATTTTTATTTAGTAACGTAAAATAAATAAAATTGACTTCATTTACAAAACAAAATACGATTTTTATACAAAACAATGTACAAAAACTTAAGGCGAATAATGGCAAGTGGCCTTGTTAGTCCATATTATCATCAACTGACTACACCAATGTGTCAAACTCTTTATAAAGAAATAAGCAAGAACTTTTTATTTTATTATTGACAGTTTGGTGAATGTCAGTTGTTATTCTCCTAATAAGCCCTCTTGGTAATAAATTCCTAAAGCAGCAGAATGTCTGCACATATAAAGCACTGTAACAAAAGGATCTTTGAGTGTGTACGTTTGTATTTTTATTTTTTTCATTTGAGGAGCTGCCAGATCCAAAACATATAACAATAACTACACTAAAAAATATTTGGAATAAATTTTTATCAGTTACATATTAATCAAAATATATTAAGAGATAAGAAATTTCAAAACTCTAAAAAGCGGGATAAAGCGGGATAAAGCGGGATAAAAATTCAAGGCGGGATCAACCTCAGAAAAGCGGGATAATCCCGCCTAAAGCGGGATGTCTGGTCAGGTTATATATAACATGAGTATATTTATTATTTTTACAATAAATACCAAACATGTGTTTTGAAGAATTACTCAGGAAAGTATGTGAAATTAATTACATAAACTATAGATATTGTGTACTGATAAAAACAAATCAGTTACACAAGGTTTACCCTTATATGCATACTAGGGCGGGTCGATTTATATGGAGGCAAAAAATCGCTCAAATTACAAGGAAAATCTTATTCTAGGGATCAAAATAAGAAACTTTGCCGAAGAAACTATACCTCTAAAATGTACTTTGATGTCCCGACTTTTGATCCGAAGGGTCAAATTTTTAAAAATCTCATTTTGTCCCATTTAGAGTTCCTCAACCGAGTCAAAATGTGTCACCGAACCCCACTAATTTTGGAGGGCAGACCTACCTATGCCAGTGGCACACCCCCTGGAACCACCCCTGGGGGTTCCCCATACAAATATTTCAAAAAGTCACAAATGTTTGTGTGGAGAACCCCCAGGGGTGGTTCCTGGGGGTGTGCCACTGGCATAAGTGGGTCAGCCCTCCAAAATTATTGGGGTTCGGTGACACATTTTGACTCGATTGAAGAACTCTAAATGGGTTAAAGTGAGATTTTTTAAAAATTTGACCCTTCGGATCAAAAGTCGGGACATCAAAATACATTTCAGAGGCATGGTTCCTTCGGCAAAGTTTCTTATTTTGATCCCTATAATACGATTTTCCTTGTAATTTGTGCGATTTTTAAATCGACCCGCCCTAATGCATACTGTTGCCAATTGTCTACATTACAGTTTCACTCGCCTTAGTTCATAAATTTTAAAGTTCGAACTCATAAAAGCGCACACATTCAAATTAACATGTAAGGGTAAGTTTTGTGTGTAAGGTGCTTTTAGAGTCCAGTTGAACGCTTTTGAATTCATAATGGCTATGTCTACATGAAAGCTTTTTCATAAATTGTTTCGTTGATTAGTTTATGTTTAGGTTGTGTATATATGTATGTGGCTACGAGGTGAACAAGCCATGAATCGGTTTACTTTACTTTTTTTGCGCAGCAATTCGTCGGATGTGTTGACACAGCGTGAATTTCCTGGCCGTCCGGTACCAATTGGACAAACACTGTGGCGCAACACTAGATGTTCCCAACACGGACCGGTGCGGGAACAGCTTTCCTGCTGGCTGAGAATATCGCTATTGTTGCCTAAAATGGCGAAGATGAAAGTGCTGGTAGTGCATTAGCTGTTAGAACGTTTAAGCAATGCTGATCCTCAAAGAAGTGGTCGATGATTTTCAATCGCAAATTACCGTGCGATGCATCTCATTTTCATCTTAGCGGTTACGTGAATGAACAAAATAATCATCTCTGGAGCACCGAAAAACCGTGTATCATCCATGAGGAGCCATTACACTTACTCAAAGTTACTGCGTGGTGTAATGTTGTATTGTGGAGAAGTCATGGGCCCATTTTTTTTTTGAGAAAGCCGCGGGACAAAGATCGACTGTGGACGGCGCGCTACAGAGCCATGATTACCGAATTTTTTCTTCCTCAATTTCATGAATTAGGACTGGAAAATATGTGAATCTAACAGGACGGTGCAACGGCACACACTGCTTGAACCACAACCGATATTCTGAGGGAAGTTTTCCGGGTCTTTTAATCTATCGTTTTGGTGATTTGCAATGTCAGGCCAAATCACCCGATTTAACCGTCACAATCTTCCTTTTATAGTTTTTTTTCGTGGGTTATCCGAGATGGCCGATATCATTTTCTCGACTTGATTGAATAAATTCTAATAGATTAAAAAAAGAAATTTCACTAGCAGGGCCAAAGTTTTTCATAAAAAAAATTACAGCAAAAGAACATCGGGTGATAATTTTGCCCTACCCTGTGTATATGCATGTATGTGTGTATGTCTATACATTTTAGGTCTTATTAAGGGCATACGGATAAAATCCGGCCCATCCGAATACAGCACCTCTACTTGTTTTTGTAGTCGTTTAAATTTATTGCCGCGTAGTCGTAGTCAAAACAAAGTGCACTTTAAGAAATTAAAACCAGTATTTTGTATGGTAATACTGGTTTTAACTTATTATAAATTAATTTTTTATATAAACTAATTTTTTCAATAAAAACTATTATTTTTTATGTAAATTTTTATTTTGAAAATTTTGCTTGTTTTTATGGTTAAGCATTGTCTATATGCATTTCGTTCAAGCTTATGGAATTCGGCACTAGACTTCAACCCAAAAAGAATTTGAATTTATCTAACAAATTTTGTATGTTTATGTTTATTTAAAAATGCGTTTCTGTGGATTTGAAGATTTGAAAATGAATAAGAGACACCACTGTAGTAATGAGGGTTAAGAATGACACCATTTTGTATGTTTATGTTTATTTAAAAATGCGTTTCTGTGGATTTGAAGATTTGAAAATGAATAAGAGACCCCACTGTAGTAATGAGGGTTAAGAATGACACCATTTTTCTTTATTTAATAAATACACTTATACTAATTAACACAGAGAAAAAACTGCCTAATAGAATCAACATGACTTTCTCTATGAAACGTTTTTAGGTTGAGGGGTATCCCAGCAGAAAGAAGCGAAGATTTTTTCATCGAGATTCCTTATTGTTTTTATGTAGTAAATATTATTAATTTTATCAAGAAGAAAACCACATAAAACCAAGAAGAAATCTTATTATTTATAACTTTTTTACTAAATTTCCGTTATTTTTGGCACCAAAAAAATCAATCCATAGATAAAAACTTCTTGATTCTATTAGGTTTTCTTATAAATTGTAAACTATAGGGATTTTTTTTGATTCTATTAGGTTACCTTATTGATTTTTTTAAAACGGGTTTCTTCTTGATTTTATTAGGTTATCTTATTGATTTTTTCAATAAGGTTTTCTTCTTGATTTTATTAGGTTCGTATATGATTATGTGTAAAGCATCTTATTGATTTTTTTAATAAGGAAATCTTCTTGATTTTATGAAGTGTCTTGTTATTTCATATCTACAAATAGACATAGAGACAATTTTTTCATGATCTTTTTCATTTTTATATAAGACTGTATTCACAATAATTTCAATGGTTATTCAGGCTGCTTGTTAGCATATTGGTTAGAGTGCTTGTCTATCAGGTAGAAGTTTGCTGGTTCAATACTTGGTGAGTAAGTTAGTTAAGAATATAACATAATGTGTATGTATGTATGTATAAATAAATAACATCTACAAAATACTATATACATACATACATATGTATGTGGTATAGAATTTAAATGAAAATACATAAGAACAGAGAATAAAGACGCAATTTTATTTTTATTTTTTATGAGGTCGTCTCATAAAAACAAGAAGAAAACCCTATTGAAAAAATTAATAAGATAACCCCATAAAAACTACAAGAGTTCTTCTTGATTTTTTCAAAAAGGTTTTCTCTATGAAATTAATAAGATTTCCTTATTGAAAAAAAACCATAGAGATTTCTTATTAATTTTGTTCTATTTTATGAGGTATTTCGTAGGCACTGTTTTCTCTGTGAAGAGCTTAAATACAAGCACACAACTTAAATTACTTTCCACTGTAAAATATACACGTCTCACACAACTTGCTGTGCTAGTCACTCACGAGACTCACTCTGCTGACGTTCACTGTTTGTAGATTCTACAATGTAGAACTGCTTTACCTTGACAAAGCTTACACACTTATACACGACTATCGGCAGAGTTGTTCAATTTACTATTCACTCAGGACAAACTGATAGACTGCATAATAAACTGTCTTATGGTAAACTGTCAGCTATAGACTGACTCACTCACTATAGACTGAACTGCCTGCAGATGCGTCGCCCTTTTTATACTTCGCACAAGACTTCCAGAATGTGACAACAACATCTAGAAATGCTGAGACAAAGCTTAACTATACAGACAAGCAAAATTTTGAAATTAAATAAATACTTTATGTCAATAAAAAATATACTTCGGTATTTCATGTATACATTTTTATACGAATTTTATATATAATCGCAAATTTATTTATCATCAATTTATTGATAAGCTACTAAAACGAAATAATTTTTTCACAGATTCTATAAATTTAGTTTAGCTAATATTTTATTATTTTTTTTTTGTATTTAACTTAGATGTTACTTCAATTAAAATTATAATAAATCTTTAACTACTAGTGCCTTATAGTTAATATTTTAAGGATTATTTTCATTGCTTAAAAACTATATGAATTTGTTTATTATGTGATTAGGTTACTAAATTTTACTTCCTTTTTTATTTAATTTCGAATCAGCTTTCCTATCGCCCAATAAACATCCACTGATGCTTTATTTTATCGATTTTCCTAGTAAAATGTGAATATGTATTTCGTAGTTTGAACAAAATTTCACACAATGAATAGTTTGTTTTTGGCCACAAGAAGCAATTGGAAGCAATTGAAAATTTTGGTTTCAATAGTAATTTGTATAACCAAAAACAAATGTGTTGGTATGAGTTGTATAATGAGGGCATAACAGTGAGTTTGTTTTCAGTTTGAATTAACTATTTGCCATATATCGTCATCTAAAATGTAAAGTAACATAACATCACTTTTAATAAGTTTACAGGGGAAGCAATAAATTAAGACATTAAAAAAAATTTTCAAATCAAGATGCACATGAAAAAGGAAATATATTTCATTTCCATAAACAAGTGCCACTTGCGAACACTTTATGCGATTACATAGATACTTTGATGTACTCAATTCTTTTAAAACTATAAAGCGCAATAACTTGAGTTTATGTGCATCTTAGCTGTTGCATAAAATACATTATTTAATTCAAGTGTTTTATAATAAAAGTTTGAAGTTTATTTTTCTTTCGCTGTCAAAACAGATAAACAGTAGTTATTGCAATTTCCTTTTATACTTTCAATAATATGCTTGGCAATGACAGTCATTATCATGGTGTAATTATACAGGTGACTGCGTAAGGATTTGTTATACAAAAATACGGCAACCATAGCTGTGTAAAGAGCCGAAGAATGTCAAAAGCACAAAAATAATTGTACCAAAACCAAAACAAAATCGAAGTTTTTGACATTCTTCAGCTACAAAGCACGTACAGCAAAAAATTATCAGCTGAAGTAACGCTGCCACCTGTTTAAATACACCTTGGTCATTATTATTGATTTTCTTTTTATTTTATTTGAATTGCACCATTTTCACTTAATATTTATCTTCCTTTCAATAAAAATAACGCTGAAAGTTTTCTTAGGCAAAAGGAAATGAGTAAACTCTTTCTATTTACGTTCACAGCGAGAAAATATAAATATATTTTATAAGCTTATAGTATTCGGTTTGATGCTGATGATGATGATGCGGAAGAATAATTGTTGGAAGTTTTTAAGTGTGTGAAAAAATGTTTGCTTATTTGAGAAGTACTTAAATGTTAAATGTTAAAAATTTAAATTATTTTCGAAATTAAATGCTTTTTAAGCCAAATTACATGTGATAATTATTAATGAAGAAATAACATCAAGTTAGTTGTAAATATTCTGACAACAACACATAGTTGAACGGAACAGCCAGCCGTTTTCGAAGGCCACTAAACCTTCCTCATCAGCGTTCTTCTGTATTTTGGTCCACTGTGTGTGGTGTCAGTTGTTGTAGATGTCTGCCTTATATACGAAACTTTATTGCAAATGGAATATGTGAATTGGTTTGATTCATTGCATTTTTCAATTTGCTCATATATATGTTTGGTAATGAAGGCTCAAAATTTACCATCTTCCATATATATTACAACAGTCTTACCATTGTCGTTTGTTCCTCACTAACTATGCACATGTTTGTTAATTTGCTTATTTTTGTTCTACTTAAGATAAACTTTTTTGGTTTGTTACTATTAAGTATATTTTTATTTTTGATTTTTGCCACAACCCAATGACTATTGATTTTAGTTAATTATTATTTTTTGAACTGTATTTGTTTCTTAAATTCTTATGAATTGAATTAGGCTACTGTTCGTAACGCTTGTGTTGTTGTCAGAATATTTACAACTAACTTGATGTTATTTGTTCATTAATAATTATCACATGTAATTTAGCTTAAAAGGCGTTACGAACAGTAGCCTAATTCAATTCATAAGAATTTAAGAAACAAATACAGTTCGAAAAATAATAATTAACTAAACTTATATGAAGTATTTTTAAAAGTTCCGTACACCAAAGTTGAAAAGAAACCCTATTGTTTTCTCTAAAATGTCCGCCTGTTCTAGAGAACCGTAAAGGCTAAGGACTGAAATCTTCACATAATATGTAAAACTTTGACCGCTACAACACCAAATAGATGACAGTCAGAAATTAAAGGGTGGTCTGAAGCGAGCAACGAAACATGTTGAAATCCTACTGTAATATATAGACAACTAGCTCCATCCGATGTGCTTTGCTACCTCCCCCACCCCCTTCAATTAAAAATAAAAAATTTTAGTGATCCTTTTTCATATGCCATTAAAATTGGTTCAGAAGTGACAAAGTTATTTGATTATAAATTTTTGGGGACATTTTTTTCCCCACCCCCACAATTTGAAAAACTGGACCTTTTCCATATGCCAAAAAGAAAAAAGTTTGAAAATTGGTCCACAAACCACAACGCAATTTCATAATCATTTTTTTTTTGCCGGCACATTCAGCACTTGTTTCCCCCTCCCAACATTTAAAAAAAATTATTGGGCTTTTTCCATATTCACAAAGCATTTTAAAAATCGGTTGATAAATGATCAAGTTATTTTTTATTAAATTATTGGGGCGGGCAATTTGTGATATTACCGCATTAGCGATCGAATGGATGGATTGCATTGTATTCGATAGCCATCGTACCAAAATTTTAAAAAATGTACCGAGTTTATTTGATGTCGGTTCTAGAATCGACTATATAGTTTATATTAGATTAAAGAAAAATTCCCTACTAAGGAGACCCTAAGGAGACTAGCCATGAACTTGATCGCTCATTTCCAAGTTTCGTCCTTGCCCGAACATATGGCTGAGCAGCAATGTTTGCCATGAGAATCGCACACCGCAACCATTTGCATAGTGAATGAAAAGAGATAGAATAATATTGGTAAATATTCCATCTCTATTGCATTATCGCAAAATACTTTGATATGCCTGAACACAGACACCGCACGTATTCACCACAACAAAGAAATTGATGAATTTTTTACAGTTGCTCTGCCAGCTCATGTTCATGTTATGTCCAATTGGAAGCCTAGAATTAATGCCATGACTGACTATCCTGCATAATCGCCCGACTTACGAAAAAATACAGCCCTGCACCTGACTAACTTTTTTTTAACAATAATTGCATCATTAAAATAATTATAATGAAAATTTATCGAATTTGGTATCCAGTAACATATTTGAACGATATTCGCTGTAGGTTAATGTCAGCTGTGTCGTTGTTTGAGCGACAATAATTTATGTGCTGTTAATTTTATCGACAAAATCAACAGAAAATATCAGTGGTTCGATTCAGTAACTTTTAACGATCCGACAATTGTAATTTTTGTCTATACATTTTGTCGCTTACAATAACGATTGTGTTATTCTGTACCTTCCTTTTAACAATAGTACGCAGCTGATATTTTCTGCTGATTTTTGTCGATAAAATTAACAGAAAATAAATTATTGTCGCTTAAATAACGACACAGCTGATATTACACTACAGCGAATATCGTTAAAAATGTTACTGAATAGCAAATTCGATAATTTTCGTTTTGTAATTATATTAACGATGCGATTATTATTAAAAAAAAGTGAGTGAATCGCAGTACAGCTGTAGTATAATCGTTAAAAAGAAGTTACAGAATCACACAATCGTTATTGCAAGCGACAAAATGTGTAAACAAAAATTACGATTGTCGGATCGTTAAAAGTTACTGAATCGAACCACTGGATTTAGTAACTTTTATTGCCATAATCGTCTCGCTATAATAAATATAACGAAAATTTATTGAATTTGCTATCCGGTAACATATTTTAACGATATTCGCTGTTGCTTGAAGTAAGATATGTAAAATAATAAGCTGAAATTAATGTAGTTTTTCTGTAACTCTTCTTTGTGCCTTTCGCTTATTTTGACATTTTGTATGTAGGGATGCCACATTATATACAAATAAATGGCAACTAAAACACAGATGTCAACAATCGTAAAAAAATAAATTACAGAATCACATGATCTTTACCGCAAACGAATAAATATGTATATCGATAAATATTAAGATTTTACTGAATCCAGGTACTGTTATAATGAATTGTTATTGTCTTTTGAAAATTTTCATAGACTTAATCATACCAGGGTTGTCTTTTCCCAAAAATCGCACGATTGCGTAAAATAGTGAAGACTATCCTTTAAGCTGGTTCAACAACCGTATTCGGCTCCACCACCCTTAACAACGTTTATTGGTAATGTTACAGGCGTTTTTCGCAGAACAAACATAATGAAAGAGAAGCATAATTTTCTTATTTTGTTTTGTTGCCGGTGGAAGTTTTCAACTTTGTTCGCTGGGATCTATTGTAGAGAAAATCTCTCTCTCTCTCTGTATCACACTAAATTTTACATAATTTAAAAATTCTCACAAAAGAAGAGAACAGATGTGTTTTAGGACAACCGGTTATAGCTATGCTGCTTAGCCATATAAAGCAAACTTAATGTGTTAAATAACAATGCAGTAAAATTATATTATATGATGACGTCAAATTAGCTGCAAATACTTCAAAACGTTTCCATTTATTTCCCATTATTTTCTTTTCTATTGGAATATGATTAACTTAATGTATTATTTGTGGCCACTGGTGGCTATTAGACGGGTTGCAGCAAATCGGCTGTGTTCTCTGGTTTGTGGTCATGTGCAAAAACAATACATAAATAAATTGAGCAATCCTTATCATGGTTTTTGTTTTGTTTTTGTTTCATTCACTACAAAGAACGAAACAAAACAAAATCAAACTCTAGGCTTAAGACTTAATATCTAAAAACAAGGAAATTAAAACAAAAATTAATTTATAACTGTAATAATGTCGATTTTTTTATTACGAAAGTTAAGTCCTAGCTCCTGTGTCGTGCCATAAACAGCATAGCTATAGTTTTACACGATAAATGTTCGAGAAATATTTGAAATTGATATCATTAACGAAAGTCTTGGTCAACTGGGTAGTTCAATGTCGTCACTTATGCTAACTTCATGCCCATTCTTGCTTATTCATAAGGCCGTGAGTATATTATACATATATGTATACATATCGGTTTAATACAAATACTTGTCTGAAAATAAAATTTGTGCAATAAATATTTTTAGACCAACACCGCAGTTATTCTTTTAGCTCTTAACAATTGATATAAGACTGTTGCATAATCTCTATAGAAAGCAAAAGTTGATTTTTCCATTATTTCATTTCTTTAGTCTGTTTCTTTTACAATAAAAGTTAAACATTTTATAATTTCTTTCCCCATGTTCTAATGGAAAAACTTATCATGATTTATTTGCTTTATTTTTATATTATTGCAATTTTGCCCAGTCAGCAAAAATTTCAACTGCCCAAAAATAGTCATTAGCATTTTAAAAAGTTTTTTTTTCTTTCACTTTATAGCGTAAATGATATGCATATTTAACACTGATTACAATGTTAAAAATACATTAAATTTATTATTTAAATGCAGAGAGATATGCACAACTTTCATGTTCTTTTATTGCAAATATAATTAAGATTAATTAATGAGCCAGAGTTTAATAAAACAATCATTAGCATGTCTGCCGATAAGAAGAATGTAAAAATAAAAATTAAAATGAAATGTAATGAATAAAAAGATAAAATGAAATAAATATTTAAGCGTTTTCATGCTTGACTTGAGCATAAAACTTAAAAAATAAATGTTTGTTCGTTGGCTATAAACAAGCAGTGTGCTGCAAATTTTATTAAATGAAATTAATCGATAAGGTAAACGATTATTGAGAATAAGCAGGACTGGGCAAACTTTTTTTTTTGATTAATTAAGTTTAATTACTATCTAATTTTTGTTTTTTCTGTATATTATATTTCATATCAAAATATTAATTCAAGTTTCCATTTTAGAGCTATGCTCTTTATGGCGCGATACAGGAGCTGCGACGAGATTTTCGTAACAAAAATAATCTACACTATTACAGTTATAAATTTATTTTTGTTTTGATTTCTTTGTACTTAAAAGCAGAGTACGAAAATAAATGAAACAAAATATTTGATTTTGTTTTGTTTCGTTCTTTGAAGTGAGTGAAACAAAAACAATGATAAGGATTGCTTAATATTTTTTTGTATATTGTTTTTGCACATGAGCATAAATCAGAGATTGATGCTGCTCGGCTGTAAGCCGCTTAACAGCCGCTGACGAATTTGACATCATGATATGATATAATTTTATTGCTTTGTTATTTCAAACATGCAGTTTTTGTGGTTTTCATTAATAACAGCGAATGTTAAATATTTCTCATTTTGAGTTTATGACATCAAATTGTTATATTTTAAGTGTTTTTTAGGAATTTTATTTTTGGACATACGTTGTTATTAATAAAATCCACAGATTTATTTTATGTAGCTTAGCAGCATAGGTCTAACCAGGTGCTCTAAGCCACCCCTCTTCTTTTTATTAAAATTATTAAGTTATGTTATAGGGTGATTAGAAATATTTAAATGCAGGACATACGCCAAACAAAAGCAGCTTAATCATACATCAAAATACACTACATGGCATTTCTCTATATCAGAATCATACGCTATAATATGTTTAGTAAAAAGTTGTCTTATTGACAATATTTATTGCATTGAAATGCATTCTAATTAGATTGATACTTAAGCAATGTGGCATTCAAAATGTATTACTGATCGGTTTATATATATGTATATATAATATATGTGATTTTTTTAAATATTTGTATGGGGAACCCCCAGGGGTGGTTCCAAAGGGTGTGCCACTGGCATAGGTGGGTCAGCTTTCCAAAATTAGTGGGGGTTGGTCATACATTTTGACTCGATTGAGGAACTCTAAATGGGTCAAAGTGAGATTTTTCAAATTTTACCCTTCAAGAAAATTTGACCCCTCGGATCAAAAGTCGGGACATCAAAATACATTTTAGAGGTATGGTTCCTTCGAAAAAGTTTCTTATTTTGATCCTTAGAATACTATTTTCCTTGCAATTTGTGCAAAATTTTAAATTGACCCGCCCTAATATATATATATATACATATATATATTTGATTTGATATATATATATATATATATATATATATATATATATATATATATATATATTTGATCCTCTAAGGAGCATAGGGCCTCTTGAGTTTTCGGTAATCATATAGTTTAATATGAGATGCTGATTGGGCTAACGCATCCGATCCAGGAACTGGGGTTGCCAGCATGGCCTCCAGGCGGGCTAGCTTAGAAGCGAGCACGTTTGTATAGCGAGCAGCTTGTTACAAGATCCGACGCCCGCTTCCAGCCGCCTTTAACATGAGGAACAGTCTCCGCTGGCAATAGGTTGCTATTGGTTATTTGAAGGTGCCAATTACTCGGCTTGACGTTCCAAGAATCGTAGGCACTCAGAATTTGTTAGGAATCCGGAGTCAACCGGGAATACTCTGAGGCTCTCCAATCGGAACCGCTGATTGCACACGACTGTCTTAACAGCTACTCCGCATATCTACGGAGCTTTCCACTATCCGCAACCTGTGGATGCGCCCGGTAGCATTCAGCTGTGCTTCCTTTCGGCCGGGATCGGTTTATGCTCTCAATATATTATTGATAGTGTTTGCCTATTTGGTTGGTAATTTGGTGTGTATACACCAAATAGACCTGTGAGCTGCACAATGTTTTCATCCTCATCAACATCTATTAACCGCTACATAAGCACAGCATGATGCTTAAAATACTCGTATTACAGATAAGACTTTGGAGTTCCATCTCTATCGTCTCTTAAAATCAATGCGATTAAGACAGCCATTTCATCTTCATAATAGTGCATTTAAAGACACAGAAATACATAGGAGAACAAGAGTATGACAGCATGTTGTTTGATATTAATGACAATCAATCAATAATCAATATCAATACCAAAAATATCAGAGCAAAAGAGTAAACCTAAAAAAATGTAAACAGAATAAATATCTTATAATAATTATTTGTTACGTGTTAATATGTTTTTTCAAAGGCTATTTGTTTAATTTTCAGCAAAAGTTCTACTTTGTTTAAGCCATATTATGCTAGTAATTTAAATTTAACCTTGCATTATTTAAAATATTAAATTTTCATTGCAGCATTTGAAAATAAACATTTAAAAATAGTTGCATCATCACACTACAAAAAAAAAATTTGAAAATAAAACAAATCTCTAATTAAATATTTTAACGAAACGTTCTTCATGAATTTACAAATTTAATTTCGCAAACACACACGCTCCAGGAAACACAACCAACAACTTGTGGTGCGAATTGTATAAACAGAGAGTGTGACAGTTGTGACGACAAGAAATGCAGACAAAGAAAATAACACAGAAGCACTTAAAACACGGTGTGAGTTTTAATTAAAAATTAAAAAATCCAGGTATTGTTGATTTTAATTTTTTTTTTTGCAGCAGAATATAATAATAATAAAAATTATTATAAAAAAACTTTGTTTATTCTGGCAATGTGAATAAAAGTAAAAAAACAAAAGTGAGTGTAACGTATTTTTATATGTATACTACGAGTAACATAAAATGCTTGTCAAATGTAAGTATTTAGGATGCCATTTTTAAAAAAGGGGTCTTTAAAATATCGCTTTCAGAAAAATATTATAGGAAAATCTAACCAATTTCCACCCCTAAACTCGAATCACTCAGCCAAATTCATTAAACCAAATAATGTTTAATCAATTAAATAAAATCTTATAAAAAATTTTTTTAAAGTATAGTTTGTGCATTAAAAGTTACCTGTAAATCATATCTCACTATTTTTTTATTTTACATATCTAGCCTTTTTATACCCTTTACCAACAAAAATGGTAAAAGGGTATATATAGGTTTGTCATTCCGTTTGTAATTTCTATAATATCAATAAGCGACCCATAAAATATATATATTCTGGATCCTTATGCATAGGGAAGACGAATAAGCGATGTCCGTCTGTCCGTCTGTCCGTCTGTCCGTCTGTCTGTACGTGAAATCGGTTTTCCGAAGCTCCCAGAAGAGCTAGAGACTTCGTTCTTGGACTGGTGTGTCAGAAATTTTCCAAAATAGATTGGTATTGAAATTCAGCAAAATCGGGCAGACGATTGCAGAGCTGGAAAACTTAAACTTCATTTTGCCATATAAAAGTAACTACCAAAAACAAATTTTTATTTTTTTTTAATAAATGAACATATTTTACACTTCAGTACGACTAAAATTGGAATTTTAAATTAAAAAAATATAAAAAAGTTAAAAAGTCGTTTCCAGGGTTGGAAAACTTTAACTTTTTGTGTTATGTAAAATTAACTATGTCTAAAACTATATTAGTATTTTCTCGAGAACCGTAAGAGCTACAGACCTGAAATTTGGACACAGTGTGTAGACCTTTGGCCGCTACAACAACAAATATATAAGAATTGGAAATTAAAGGGTGTTCCAAAACGAGCAACGAAAAATTTAAAAATCCCATGTAATATACATACAATTGTATGTATGTATGTATATACACTTGAAATTTGTAAGGTTAGTGTATTTTTATACAGACTACAAAAATTAACACTAAAATTTCAAAAAATTTAAATTAAAGGGTGTTCCATCAGTTAATGCAATTTTGACTATGCAATTTTGACAACTTGCTGTATCTTGGAAACCGTGAAAGCAAAACTCTTGAAATTTTCAAAAACGGTAAAACTAAAAAATCAAAAAATTATAAAATCGCTAAACCGAAAAAAATCGCCAAAAACAAAAAAAATCGCCAAAGCGAAAAAAAGCACCAAATTACAAAAAAAATGTCTAAGACTAAAATAAATGGCGAATAACCGGAAAAATTGCTAAAATGGAAAAAAATCGTCAAAATGAAAAAAAATCGCCAAAACGAAAAAAACCCCACAAAAACAGAAAAAAATCCAAAATGAAAAAAAGCACCAAAAACAGAAAAAAATCGCAAAATGAAAAAAAACCCCAAAACAGGAAAAAATTGCCAAAATGAAAAAAAATCTCCAAAATGAAAAAAAGCGCCAAAAACAGAAAAAAAATCGCCAAAATGAAAAAAAACGCCAAATGAAAAAAAAGTCGCCAAATTGAAAAAAAAACTCCAAAATGAAAATAAGCCCCCAAAAACAGAAAAAAATCGCCAAAATTAAAAAAAATCGCCAAAACGAAAAAAACCCCACAAAACAGAAAAAATCCAAAATGAAAAAAAGCCCCAAAAACAGAAAAAAATAACCAAAATGAAAAAACCCCAAAACAGGCAAAAATCGCCAAAATGAAAAAAATCGCCAAAATGAAAAAAATCGCCAAAATGAAAAAAATCTCCAAAATTAAAAAAAAGCCCCAAAAACAGAAAAAAATCGCCAAAATAAAAAAAAATCGCCAAAATGAAAAAAAATCGCCAAAATGAAAAAAACCGAGAAAAACAGAAAAAAATCGCCAAAATGAAAAAAAGCCCAAAACAGGAAAAAATCGCCAAAATGAAAAAAAAACGCCAAAATGAAAAAAAAATCGCCAAAATGAAAAAAAATCGCCAAAACGAAAAAAAACCTTAAAAAACAGAAAAAAATCTCCAAAATAAAAAAACCCCAAAACAGAAAAAATCGCCAAGATGAAAAAAAATCGCCAGAATGGAAAAAAAATCGCCAAAACGAAAAAAAACCCCAAAAAACAGAAAAAAATCGCCAAAATGAAAAAAAACCCAAAAACAGGAAAAAAATCGCCAAAATGAAAAAAAAAATCGCCAAAATGAAAAAAAAAATCGCCAAAATGAAAAAACCCCCAAAATAGGAAAAAATCGCCAAAATGGAAAAAGAATCGCCAAAATGAAAAAAATCTTCAAAATGAAAATAAGCCCCAAAAACAGAAAAAATCGCCAAAATGAAAAAAACCGAGAAAAACAGAAAAAATCGCCAAAATGAGAAAAAAGCGACAAAACTGAAAAAATCTTTTAAACTGAAAAAAACTTCAAAAAAGCAAAAAAGCCACATTAAAAAGTGCTCAGAACCGAATGTACGGAACCTTCGTGCGCGAGTCAAAGTCGCACTTTACTGAATTTTTTTATATTAAAGGAATTAAATGAAACTAAGTTTTTTCTTATTTCGTTTTTGCTTCGTTCACTTAACATATTTTATGTATTTTTTAAAGAACTAGATTGGTACAAGGAATTAGAAAAATCCTTAATTATGATTCCAGGGTTGGAAAACTTACACTTTTTGTGTTATGTAAAATTAAATAGGTCTAAATATTTTTTCTTTTTCTTTATAAATTGAATATATTTATGCTTCTGAAAGAAAAGTTTGGCGTATAAAACTTGAAAAATGAAAATTACAGCTCCAAAGATGGAAACTTTAAAAAAATGATAAATTTTTTCACAAAATAAATATGTATGTATGTGTCTGTATACTATATATATGTACGTACGTTGGTAAAGGGTATATAAGATTCGGCACAGCCGAATATAGCACTCTTACTTGTTTTTAATTTTATGGGCCTACCCCTCCTTAGGTTAGAATTATCAAAATGCCAAAATTGTTGATAACTTGTAAGATACGGGCTGTAAAATTTTATCGTAAGCGTCAATTTAAGTCCAAAAACATATTTGAATATTAAAAAAAAAAAAAAAATTCTCCTGAAAAATTTAATTTTTGTCACTTACGATAAAATCGAAAATAAGGCTCGATTTGTTAGTGCAATTAATATGTACTGTGTCTGCAGGATGACGGATGTAAATGATAATAAAAACAAGTAAGAGTGCTATATTCGGCTGTGCCGAATCTTATATACCCTTTACCAACGTACGTACATATATATAGTATACAGACACATACATACATATTTATTTTGTGAAAAAATTTATCATTTTTTTCAAGTTTCCATCTTTGGAGCTGTAATTTTCATTTTTCAAATTTTATACGCCAAACTTTTCTTTCAGAAGCATAAATATAATCAATTTATAAAGAAAAAGAAAAAATTTTTAGACCTATTTAATTTTACATAACACAAAAAGTGTAAGTTTTCCAACCCTGGAATCATAATTAAGGATTTTTCTAATTCCTTGTACCAATCTAGTTCTTTAAAAAATACATAAAATATGTTAAGTGAACGAAGCAAAAACGAAATAAGAAAAAACTTAGTTTCATTTAATTCCTTTAATATAAAAAAATTCAGTAAAGTGCGACTTTGACTCGCGCACGAAGGTTCCGTACATTCGGTTCTGAGCACTTTTTAATGTGGCTTTTTTGCTTTTTTGAAGTTTTTTTCAGTTTAAAAGATTTTTTCAGTTTTGTCGCTTTTTTCTCATTTTGGCGATTTTTTCTGTTTTTCTCGGTTTTTTTCATTTTGGCGATTTTTTCTGTTTTTGGGGCTTATTTTCATTTTGAAGATTTTTTTCATTTTGGCGATTCTTTTTCCATTTTGGCGATTTTTTCCTATTTTGGGGGTTTATTCATTTTGGCGATTTTTTTTTCATTTTGGCGATTTTTTTCCTGTTTTTGGGTTTTTTTTTCATTTTGGCGATTTTTTTCTGTTTTTTGGGGTTTTTTTTCGTTTTGGCGATTTTTTTCCATTCTGGCGATTTTTTTTCATCTTGGCGATTTTTTTCTGTTTGGGGTTTTTTTATTTTGGAGATTTTTTTCTGTTTTTTAAGGTTTTTTTTCGTTTTGGCGATTTTTTTTCATTTTGGCGATTTTTTTTTCATTTTGGCGTTTTTTTTTTCATTTTGGCGATTTTTTCCTGTTTTGGGCTTTTTTTCATTTTGGCGATTTTTTTCTGTTTTTCTCGGTTTTTTTCATTTTGGCGATTTTTTTTCATTTTGGCGATTTTTTTTTATTTTGGCGATTTTTTTCTGTTTTTGGGGCTTTTTTTTAATTTTGGAGATTTTTTTCATTTTGGCGATTTTTTTCATTTTGGCGATTTTTTTCATTTTGGCGATTTTTGCCTGTTTTGGGGTTTTTTCATTTTGGTTATTTTTTCTGTTTTTGGGGCTTTTTTTTCATTTTGGATTTTTTCTGTTTTTGTGGGGTTTTTTTCGTTTTGGCGATTTTTTTTAATTTTGGCGATTTTTTTCTGTTTTTGGGGGCTTATTTTCATTTTGGAGTTTTTTTTTTCAATTTGGCGACTTTTTTTTCATTTGGCGTTTTTTTCATTTTGGCGATTTTTTTTCTGTTTTTGGCGCTTTTTTTCATTTTGGAAATTTTTTTTCATTTTGGCAATTTTTTCCTGTTTTGGGGTTTTTTTTCATTTTGCGATTTTTTTCTGTTTTTGGTGCTTTTTTTTCATTTTGGATTTTTTTCTGTTTTTGTGGGGTTTTTTTCGTTTTGGCGATTTTTTTTCATTTTGACGATTTTTTTCCATTTTAGCAATTTTTCCGGTTATTCGCCATTTATTTTAGTCTTAGACATTTTTTTTGTAATTTGGTGCTTTTTTTCGCTTTGGCGATTTTTTTGTTTTTGGCGATTTTTTTCGGTTTAGCGATTTTATAATTTTTTGATTTTTTAGTTTTACCGTTTTTGAAAATTTCAAGAGTTTTGCTTTCACGGTTTCCAAGATACAGCAAGTTGTCAAAATTGCATAGTCAAAATTGCATTAACTGATGGAACACCCTTTAATTTAAATTTTTTGAAATTTTAGTGTTAATTTTTGTAGTCTGTATAAAAATACACTAACCTTACAAATTTCAAGTGTATATACATACATACATACAATTGTATGTATATTACATGGGATTTTTAAATTTTTCGTTGCTCGTTTTGGAACACCCTTTAATTTCCAATTCTCATATATTTGTTGTTGTAGCGGCCAAAGGTCTACACACTGTGTCCAAATTTCAGGTCTGTAGTTCTTACGGTTCTCGAGAAAATACTAATATAGTTTTAGACATAGTTAATTTTACATAACACAAAAAGTTAAAGTTTTCCAACCCTGGAAACGACTTTTTAATTTTTTTATATTTTTTTAATTTAAAATTCCAATTTTAGTCGTACTGAAGTGTAAAATATGTTCATTTATTAAAAAAAAATAAAAATATGTTTTTGGTAGTTACTTTTATATGGCAAAATGAAGTTTAAGTTTTCCAGCTCTGCAATCGTCTGCCCGATTTTGCTAAATTTCAATACCAATCTATTTTGGAAAATTTCTGACACACCAGTCCAAGAACGAAGTCTCTAGCTCTTCTGGGAGCTTCGGAAAACCGATTTCACGTACAGACAGACGGACAGACGGACAGACGGACAGACGGACAGACGGACAGACGGACATCGCTTATTCGTCTTCCCTATGCATAAGGATCCAGAATATATATATTTTATGGGTCGCTTATTGATATTATAGAAATTACAAACGGAATGACAAACCTATATATACCCTTTTACCATTTTTGTTGGTAAAGGGTATAAAAAAAAGTATTTTTCTTGCGGTTTTTATTTTGCAGAAAAAAGTAAGTCAGTTAATTATTTTGCTGTTATGAAAAAAATTAAAAAATATATGGCCCATATTTTTACTTATTCTAAAGGTGATACTTTAAAAATTACAAAGGAAATTTTTGTTTAAATTTTACTTACTAAAGGTACCAGATCGTTTCGAAATTGACCTATTTTTGTTATAAATATCAAACTGTAGCCATTTCTTTCTCAAATTTCAAAGCTGGGGTCAAAAAATTTATAATGCCACCCTAAGACATGATATGTTTTTAAATATTGCCAAAAATATGATCTGCGCCGGGCGAAAAAAATGCTGAAAAAATCGAATTTTTGGGATTTTGCGAAATGTTTTTGGGAATTGCCGGGAACTCAAAAGCAATTTCTCTTTGTTCCTATTTTCTGTACTAATTGTAATTTTCCACTTATACCAGCATTTTCAGCCTAAAATATTGATAAATGTTAATATAAGGATCAAAGCATCATGTACCTGCTTATGATAAGCTTTGTTATGTATTTGAAAGTTATCCTGATCCATATTTAAGACAGCGCTTATATTAAGAACTTAAAAAAATATCCATGTAAGCTGCAAGAAGTCCCATATTGTTACGGGACCATTTGGCATTTGGATGTTTTCCTCAACTAGCTCGTTTTGGAGGCATCTCGGGCGGCGTTCTCAACCCTCATCCAGTGCCATGGACAGGCAGCAATAAAAATAAATAAAAATAAGCTAAATGAACTTTACTCTATGACACACTAAATTAGGGAAGGTAGGTGTTACTTCCGACTGCCCTTTTCCCAACCATGGTCATTCCTTCTATTTCCTGTTTCCTGTTTTCTAATGACCCCTAAAGCATTCTATGCACACGCGCTTACCTTAGCTCTAAGTTACATTGATGTAATTTCAAAGCAGAATTAAAAAAATTGTAGCAACAAAAATTTCAAGTCTGGACGAACACTAAGCAAACAATTTATATCAGCAGGATATATGGCTAAAAATCGGAAATTGAACACGATTTGCCTTAGTTCAGTTTAGGAAATCTGTAAAGTAACTGATATTTATTTGCAATAAAATAACTTAAATATAAAAAAATGTTCACACTTAACAGTTGTATGTTTGTCCGTCCCACAAGAAGGAACTTGGATTTAAGCTTTTTTTAACTTGCGTCATAAATCCTTAAACAAATATCGAATGTTATAAAAAGGAAATAACCCTTCAGCAATATTTTATAGTATTTTTTTCTTATACATCTAGAGATAATCACATTTAAAGCTAACTTTCCATAATAATTTTAAGCTACGAGCGAGCAGTTAATGTACAAGAGCATTAATCAAAAAGTTATTTAAGAACTAATAAAAGTTGAGGCGATTTTGCTACTGGTAAATTTTTTCAAATAGTGCAAATATTTCTTCTTTGTTGTTGAACAAAATTTCAACTTTGCCTCCTCTGGCGATAATTTGATGATTTGCCCTTATTTGTTTTAACATATTTTACATTTGAACAAAATTAAACAGCACATCATGATGATGATATTTTATTTTTATATTTTCAATAAAAAAGCTTAAGGAGAAAAATAAAGTATATAAATAATTTTTTCTTTACTTTTTTTTAAACTCAATCTAATGATGTGTTTCTGTCATATTAGCTGTTACACAATGAAAAGCCTATTATTATGAGAGTGAGATGGCCTTGTAACGTGAAGCTATTTTTTTTTTCAATATAAATGAAATGGAAGATTTGATGTTCATTAGTGAAGTGAAGCATGTTAAAGAACACGCAATAGTATTTTATTTTATTTCTATTCAAGTTGCCCAATTAAAGTAAATTTAATTTAAAAATATATTAAAATATCGAGCCTTATTTTCGATTTTATCGTAAGCGACAAAAATTAAATTTTTCAGGAGAAGTTTTTTTTTAAATATTCAAATTTGTTTTTGTACGTAAATTGTCGCTTACGATGAAATTGTACAGCCTGTATCTTAAAAGTTATCAACAATTTTGCCATTTTGATAATTCTTAACCATAAGTTGGCCCATTAAATTTTAATTTCAATAAAAAAGTACATTTTCGATAACATGTCGCTTACGATACAATCGACAAAAAGGCTCGATATATTCTGGGAAATTTTATTGTTCATACAAAATATTTGAAAAAAAAAACATAATATTATATGTAATGGAAAAAACTGAGCAAACAAATTCTTTATTCCATATTTATTAAAAATTTCCTGAAATATATGATATTTTTTCATTGCAGTAAGCAAAAACCATTGAAGTAAAATTTAAGACCAATTAGATAACAATATCTTTTTTTTTTAATTTTAAATCACTATGTTGTAGGAAATCTGAAAAAAAAACTTTGTCATTGAAATAAGCTTATTTTATAAGAGTTTTAATATTAAAAAAAAATATTATGGAAAACAAAAACGAAATTTTAAAGATTTAAAAAAAAAATTCAAATTTAATTTAGCTGCAGTTGTGTATCATCATTCCTTTCTATAGAAAATATTTTGCAATTACTTTTTCTGTAAAATGAAATGCATAAGCCGTTTTTAAAGATAAAAGATAATCAAAAGAAAAACATTGAAATTATGAAGAAATGTCATAAAAATTCGTTTGCTTGAATAAACAAAAAATAAAATAAATTAAATAATAATTGAAAAATTTAAATTTCGTGTGATTGGGAACATTGTAAGAATAAATTTTACAAATGTGTGCAAAATGGATATGCAGAGTTTTTTTTATTGAGGCAATGAATGCCTACTACTATTACTAGGTGTTAATTTCTTTAGGAAAGGAGTAGTGATGGAGAAGACAGGTGAGTTGCAGGAGGAGATAGAGAAAAGCTTCATTATATTACAGCTCTGCTTTTCGCACGTTTTTCAATAATGCAGTTGTTGCAACGCCCTTGGTGGCAATGAGGCTTATTAAATTTTTGAAGCTGTGACAAAAACAACAGCAATAAAAGTGTTAAGAGAAGTTATTAAGTTATTATTATTAGTAAACTCGTGAAACTATTACTAATTCATTTATAATATCTGAGGCATAATTAGACGAAGCGTTAATTCTTATAAAATAATGCTGCTTTATTGCAGAAGGATAGCTCAATTGAGCACACACCAGAGAACACAGCCGATCGCCTGTAAGCCAACTAACAGCCGTCAGCGGTGGTAACAATGCATTAATTTAGTCGTACGCCAATAGACAAGAAACTAATGGGAAATAAATGAAAACGTTTTCAAATATCTGCAGCGTATTGGACATCATCATATAATATAGCTCTATTATATCGTTATTTAACACATTAAGTTTGTTTTATATAGCTAAGCAGCATAGCTATACCGGCCTGTCCTAAGACAAATCCGACTTCAAAAAAAAAAAATGAGGACGTTATCAATTCCTCTCTATTTTTTTATGGTGTTACTTCATAACTCGGTACATATTAGACCATTGTTAAAATTATTTTTTTTTTCTAATAGAATATGGCTTCTTATTGGTGCTATTTAAAAAAACTGGGCACTAGACCCCCACCTTTGATTCTTGCAATCACACAATTTTATAGTTAATGAAATGGGGCGGGGATACCCCCATTAAAATCTATTATTATATTTCACGTGGTTTTACTCAATCGATTTTTACGAAACTTACATTGAGCTCAAAAATAGACACAATCGTACATATGAAAAAATGGGCAGAGTCACTCCCATTAAAATTTAATATTTCATTTTAAGTGGTTCTGCTGTACCGATTTTTACAATACTTTACACACAACATGAGGTCTGAAAAATACAAAATCTTGCATTTAAAAAATACGTGCAGGCACGCCCATTAAAATTTAATTTTACATGCCATAATTTTTTTTTCGAAAATGTTCTATCAGATCTTTGCACTGAAGTCGGTTTTTTTTTGAAGAATTATTAGTTCCGCTGTACTTGAACTTGTTTTTTATTATTCAATTAATCCGTGAAATTATCGCTTTTGGACCCAAACATACAAGCTTTTACATATATAATATCTGTGTATAAGGAGTTTTTGGGGATCAAAAATTTAAAATTGGGAATAAGGCGTAAAATAAACTTCACAATATACAAGCTATTTGCGCTGAACTCACAAAAATTTTTATCATTTCTTTTGTATATTTGATTGTGAACACCCAGTGTTTAGTGCATTAATTTTTTTTTTGATATTTTAAAGCACAACAGCAGAACAGAGAGTCCCTTTCTGAATACAATTATTTTTTAGAACATATAAAAAACTAGCTTTTACCCGCGCCTGATCTTGCGCTGATCTGATGTTTTGGAAACTATACTTAAAATGTATGAATGTTATGATAATGTAAAAAAAAAACGATAAAAACCGACAAAAAGACCATAAAAATTAAAAAACAGTATAAAAACCGGTTTCAAAACTTTTTCAACAATTAAACCCGAAACGAAAATTACACTAACCGGCGCAAAAATGAGTTTTCCGGAAAAATTTGAACTAAGTTAAAAAAACCGGTTCCGAACCGGTTAAACACAGGCGATGTTCGCCGCTAGTAATGTTTCTTTCCATTGGTTAAAGAATTTTCAAAATCGGTGTAGTGGTTTGAAAATCCGTACCAAATATAAAAACCGATACCGAACCGGATACAAAAATTGGCTTTCTTTGACGCTAGTAAGCAAGCAGATTTCTATTGGTGAAAGAATTTTCAATATCCGTTTAGCGGTTTGGAAATCAGTGCCAAATATAAGAAAACCGGTTCCTAATCGGATAAAAAAAACATCATATGTTTGACGCTGGTAATGTTGCTTTCTATTGGTGAAAGAAAATCGGTCTAGTGGCTTACGTGTGAAAGTGTAGCAAACAAACAAACAAACTCACAATCAAATTTATAATAGTTATTAGTAAGGATGAGGATAAGGATAAGGATAAGGATAAGGATAAGGATAAGGATAAGGATAAGGATAAGGATAAGGATAAGGATAAGGATAAGGATAAGGATAAGGATAAGGATAAGGATAAGGATAAGGATAAGGATAAGGATAAGGATAAGGATAAGGATAAGGATAAGGATAAGGATAAGGATAAGGATAAGGATAAGGATAAGGATAAGGATAAGGATAAGGATAAGGATAAGGATAAGGATAAGGATAAGGATAAGGATAAGGATAAGGATAAGGATAAGGATAAGGATAAGGATAAGGATAAGGATAAGGATAAGGATAAGGATAAGGATAAGGATAAGGATAAGGATAAGGATAAGGATAAGGATAAGGATAAGGATAAGGATAAGGATAAGGATAAGGATAAGGATAAGGATAAGGATAAGGATAAGGATAAGGATAAGGATAAGGATAAGGATAAGGATAAGGATAAGGATAAGGATAAGGATAAGGATAAGGATAAGGATAAGGATAAGGATAAGGATAAGGATAAGGATAAGGATAAGGATAAGGATAAGGATAAGGATAAGGATAAGGATAAGGATAAGGATAAGGATAAGGATAAGGATAAGGATAAGGATAAGGATAAGGATAAGGATAAGGATAAGGATAAGGATAAGGATAAGGATAAGGATAAGGATAATCTAAAAGTTTATTTCATTTTGATATGAAAATATCCAAAAAGTTTACTTTACTTTATTTTAAAAGAAGGTACAATGCTATAACTAGCTTGTGAATTAAACAATTGATTAAATACTGGTTCCTCAAAATTTTAATAGATGTTAAAAGCCGCATGCTAAAAAAAATTAATTTCCGTATTAATATTCGACGTGTGTTTCAAAATTTGTATGGAAATTTTATTTCAGCATATTTATTTAACAAAATAATCTTAATTAATTTCTAACGTATTTTCAAGAACATGTACACGACAGAAAAGTTAAATTTTTCTTCATATAATTTTTTTTTCGTTTCAAAAGAACATCAAAAATTAAATTTGACATGAGAAGAAAACCAAATAAAATTTTCTTTTAATACGTGTTTGGTTTGGCTTAAAATTTGAAGAATTTTTTTTCTATTTTCTTTAAGTGTCATAAGTACTGTTTCTCAGATTTAACTTTTAACAAATAAATACATTTAAGAAAATCATAAACAGACTTTACTTGCAACATTTTCTCTTAATTTCGTTTTAACTTTTTCCACTCCTAGAAGACAAATATTAATCTTTTTCTTTTAACAAAAAAAAAAAAAAGAAAAAAAAAACAAACACACTCATAAAATTCTGTACGTAAAATTCACTGAAATTGTAATTAAAGATGCATCAAAATTCCCTTAAAACCTTGAAGACTTACCCCCATATGCAAAAAAAAGATAACGTGTGCTTCAAGTGTACGTTAAAACCGGGTTTTTCATGAACATTTTGTTTTAACGTATACTTCAAGTACACGTTATCTTTTTTTGCATATGGGGGTTAGTTTTAATTTGAATTTAATGAAAGTGTGATTTAATTTTTAAGGTTTAAAACCCAGCAAAAAATTTCGAAAAAGGTAATCGATTATAATCCTTAATTAAGGATTTTTGGTGGAAGCTGTTCCTTACTGGATTACCAACTTAATGATTTTAACAAGGCGTGAGACTAAAATAATCGATTCTTGAGAAGTACTTGTTCACGTAATCTATTTAATCTAAAAAAAATATTCTCCTCATTTAGCAACTTGTACATAATTTTTTTTAAATTTTAGCCAATGTGATTTGTAAGCGAATAATGAAACTTGGTAATCAGAAAAGTAAGTCATTATATGGCAAGTAGTTCTGATGGCAATGTGTAATTTTTTACTGGGAATTAACGGACTCAAACCGTAAAAACTCATCCATTTTCATAGCTCCTCTCTTCGTTAAACTTATAACCCCGCAAAGTAAACTTTCAGTGTCTAAAAAGGGTTTTAGTTTCTTAAATGAATGTTAGAGTCAGTTAAAAATAAAATTTCTTAGAATTTTTAATGTTTATTGATTGCACTGAATACTTTTTGAATAAACAACAGTCTGTTACTGAGATACGTTTGTGAGTGCATCAGTACCCTGTCGGACAATGTGTGCTTGACTAAAAAAAATAGTTAGCTTATAGACTGACTAAAAGCTAACTGCAATGTCCAGAACAAACCCAAAATTAATTCTTAAGTTGAGTACGTAATCGAATTTGATGAGAGAAAACAAATTTATTCTCCGCTACTTTGAAACTCATTTCAGTTTTATATTAAGATTTTGCTGTTGTTATTTTAGATGGCAGCTTAGCCGAGTGGTAGCGCATTGGGTATACAATTAGTGATGTTAAATGTTTGAACCCCAGAAAAATTTTTTTAATTTACTGGCTACCAGGTGATTTAAAAAAAATTAACTTTAAGTTAGCTGAAAGTAATGCAGAGTGAGACAATTGACTCTTACTACTAAAATAATCAGTTGATTACATTGAAAAGTAATCCAAGTGTCACTGAGTACTAGTTGCGAAAAAGTTAGCTTAAAGTTAGTTTAAAGTTAACGTAATTTTTTTTTATTTTGCTGACTACCAGGTGATTTAAAAAAAAATTAACTTTAAGTTAGCTGAAAGTAATGCAGAGTGAGACAATCGACTGCAGCCAGTTGATTACATTGAAAAGTAATCCAATTGTCACTGAGTACTAGTTGCGAAATAGTTAGCTTAAAGTTAACGTAATTTCCGACAGGGTATTTATTTATATATGTGTGTGGTTACATACATATGTATTAGTGTGTTATAATCTTAGATATATTCGAAGCAAAATCGAGTTTTTTTTTGTGTAGAAATTTTGGAAAAAGTTCATAATAAGTTGAGAATGTTTTAAACATAATAACAAATAAATCGTTTTACATGTTTTTTTTTATAAATTGTGTGTTTCTATTGTACACAAAACAAAAAAAAAACAATAATACTTATGTTCGTTCTTACCTAAATGATAAATAACTGAGATTTTCCTAAGTATTTTTATTTCATAAAATTAGGTGGCTCCAATCTGGAATTTGTTGTTAGTTTTCTTGAATAAGTTTTCCTCTACGTTATTCTTCTTCTTATTCTCCTAAGCACCTACCAGATTAGGTTTCTAAGCACTTTTTCTTATCTACTCCCAATTTACAAGAATTTCTTTGCAGCCACCTTAATGTGCTTGTTTAAAGTTGAAAAAAAAATACTCACTTTTTCAGTGATTGTACACGTTTATACAGATTACTTTGCATTAAATGCTTTAAAGGTACTTTACGAAAACAAATTATATACTACACTAACCTAAAAATTAAATGGAGAGAATACGTTACGCTTTGTAAATTTCAAAGTATAACAAGGAATTTACTCGAAGAACAAAGTGCAAACACGTGAGTACAATCTTAACAGAGGCGTGGTTGGACAGCTTTGGCAGGATCTTGTACATTTATATTAATTTTCAAAATACTCGTATCTTCGATGTCTTAATAAGTTTTGGAAATTTAAAAGGTGTTGAAATATTGTATGTGGGCCCCTCTCTCCCCATGTGTATATCCACTGAGAAAGAATTTGCGGAAATTCGAATTTTATGGGTTTAAAAGCGGGTAAAATCGATATCTTTATATCTCTGGAACTAACAATGCTACCATAAAATATCCAATTAAATTGAGTTTGTGCCAAAAACAAGTAAACAAATTTGTGGTACTTTTTGTTCTCTTGACGGGACAAGACGAACAACAGAGGGTGTCTGAAGTAGTTAGAACGTTAACTGCAAAACCGAAGGTACAGGACTCGAGCCCGATCTCCGACAGTCTTTAAATAGCAACATCACGCATTTTTCTGATGTGCATTAGTGTCCCTTTGTATCAGTTGTTGTAGGAAAGTTCAAGTGATGAAGGCATAGTCACTGGTCACTGAACTATACCGACTTCAAGAGATACTAATCATAATAGATATAATATCAGAGCGTCTTCCTTCGTCGGTATTGTGCAGCAGAATTATTTGCGAACTAAAATAACCAATAAAATGGCTACTAAGCAAATCTTAAAAATTTAATACGCCTCATTGACACCAGAGGTGCTGCAACACTGCATTTTTGAAAATACGTGCAAAAAGCAGAGTTGTAAAAGAATTAAGCTTTCCTCTGTATTTCCCTTCACCACCTTATTTTTATACCCTTTACCAACAAAAATGGTAAAAGGGTATATATAGGTTTGTCATTCCGTTTGTAATTTCTATAATATCAATAAGCGACCCATAAAATATATATATTCTGGATCCTTATGCATAGGGAAGACGAATAAGCGATGTCCGTCTGTCCGTCTGTCCGTCTGTCCGTCTGTCCGTCTGTCTGTACGTGAAATCGGTTTTCCGAAGCTCCCAGAAGAGCTAGAGACTTCGTTCTTGGACTGGTGTGTCAGAAATTTTCCAAAATAGATTGGTATTGAAATTGAGCAAAATCGGGCAGACGATTGCAGAGCTGGAAAACTTAAACTTCATTTTGCCATATAAAAGTAACTACCAAAAACAAATTTTTATTTTTTTTTTAATAAATGAACATATTTTACACTTCAGTACGACTAAAATTGGAATTTTAAATTAAAAAAATATAAAAAAATTAAAAAGTCGTTTCCAGGGTTGGAAAACTTTAACTTTTTGTGTTATGTAAAATTAACTATGTCTAAAACTATATTAGTATTTTCTCGAGAACCGTAAGAGCTACAGACCTGAAATTTGGACACAGTGTGTAGACCTTTGGTCGCTACAACAACAAATATATGAGAATTGGAAATTAAAGGGTGTTCCAAAACGAGCAACGAAAAATTTAAAAATCCCATGTAATATACATACAATTGTATGTATGTATGTATATACACTTGAAATTTGTAAGGTTAGTGTATTTTTATACAGACTACAAAAATTAACACTAAAATTTCAAAAAATTTAAATTAAAGGGTGTTCCATCAGTTAATGCAATTTTGACTATGCAATTTTGACAACTTGCTGTATCTTGGAAACCGTGAAAGCAAAACTCTTGAAATTTTCAAAAACGGTAAAACTAAAAAATCAAAAAATTATAAAATCGCTAAACCGAAAAAAATCGCCAAAAACAAAAAAAATCGCCAAAGCGAAAAAAAGCACCAAATTACAAAAAAAATGTCTAAGACTAAAATAAATGGCGAATAACCGGAAAAATTGCTAAAATGGAAAAAAATCGTCAAAATGAAAAAAAATCGCCAAAACGAAAAAAACCCCACAAAAACAGAAAAAAATCCAAAATGAAAAAAAAGCACCAAAAACAGAAAAAAATCGCAAAATGAAAAAAAACCCCAAAACAGGAAAAAATTGCCAAAATGAAAAAAAATCTCCAAAATGAAAAAAAGCGCCAAAAACAGAAAAAAAATCGCCAAAATGAAAAAAATGCCAAAATGAAAAAAAAGTCGCCAAATTGAAAAAAAAACTCCAAAATGAAAATAAGCCCCCAAAAACAGAAAAAAATCGCCAAAATTAAAAAAAATCGCCAAAACGAAAAAAACCCCACAAAAAACAGAAAAAATCCAAAATGAAAAAAAAGCCCCAAAAACAGAAAAAAAAACCAAAATGAAAAAACCCCAAAACAGGCAAAAATCGCCAAAATGAAAAAAATCGCCAAAATGAAAAAAATCGCCAAAATGAAAAAAATCTCCAAAATTAAAAAAAAGCCCCAAAAACAGAAAAAAATCGCCAAAATAAAAAAAATCGCCAAAATGAAAAAAAATCGCCAAAATGAAAAAAAACCGAGAAAAACAGAAAAAAATCGCCAAAATGAAAAAAAGCCCAAAACAGGAAAAAATCGCCAAAATGAAAAAAAAACGCCAAAATGAAAAAAAAATCGCCAAAATGAAAAAAAATCGCCAAAACGAAAAAAAACCTTAAAAAACAGAAAAAAATCTCCAAAATAAAAAAACCCCAAAACAGAAAAAAATCGCCAAGATGAAAAAAAATCGCCAGAATGGAAAAAAAATCGCCGAAACGAAAAAAAACCCCAAAAAACAGAAAAAAATCGCCAAAATGAAAAAAAACCCAAAAACAGGAAAAAAATCGCCAAAATGAAAAAAAAATCGCCAAAATGAAAAAACCCCCAAAATAGGAAAAAATCGCCAAAATGGAAAAAGAATCGCCAAAATGAAAAAAATCTTCAAAATGAAAATAAGCCCCAAAAACAGAAAAAATCGCCAAAATGAAAAAAACCGAGAAAAACAGAAAAAATCGCCAAAATGAGAAAAAAGCGACAAAACTGAAAAAATCTTTTAAACTGAAAAAAACTTCAAAAAAGCAAAAAAGCCACATTAAAAAGTGCTCAGAACCGAATGTACGGAACCTTCGTGCGAGAGTCAAAGTCGCACTTTACTGAATTTTTTTATATTAAAGGAATTAAATGAAACTAAGTTTTTTCTTATTTCGTTTTTGCTTCGTTCACTTAACATATTTTATGTATTTTTTAAAGAACTAGATTGGTACAAGGAATTAGAAAAATCCTTAATTATGATTCCAGGGTTGGAAAACTTACACTTTTTGTGTTATGTAAAATTAAATAGGTCTAAAAATTTTTTCTTTTTCTTTATAAATTGATTATATTTATGCTTCTGAAAGAAAAGTTTGGCGTATAAAATTTGAAAAATGAAAATTACAGCTCCAAAGATGGAAACTTTAAAAAAATGATAAATTTTTTCACAAAATAAATATGTATGTATGTGTCTGTATACTATATATATGTACGTACGTTGGTAAAGGGTATATAAGATTCGGCACAGCCGAATATAGCACTCTTACTTGTTTTTACTTAAAAGCAATTACCACAGAAAATTGCTATAGATGGAATTTTAGTCCTTTAAAAAAAATGTTAAATAATGTTTGGAACTTTATTCTAGATATTTTGTTGTAGGAACGTGAGGTAATAAATAACACTGGGCTAAATCAAAAATGTAACCAGCAGCGAGCGACCTGATGAGTAAATCTTATTCCAATACGTAGAATTTAGTGGTGGTAACCATTGTTTTAGCTTAACACTTGTTTAAAAAATAGTTAAGATTTACAATTTGGTTAAAACTATCTAAAAATTTTGATTTTATAACTTTCACCTGTTTTCTGTTTTGAAATTGCATAAGTGTCCACGTTAGGAAATTCTAGTTTTGCAATTAAGTAGTTATTAAAACTTTCTATTTCACAACAAATTTGCCTGAAATATAACAATTATTTTTACTTTTTGTTGCATTTTTTGTTTTTTATACAACTGAGCAGATAAAATAATATAACACGTCAATACACCTACAAATTTTAAATTAACAACTGCGAATTTCAAAACAAAAGAGAATTGCCGAGCACATGAAACTATGTACCTCTCCCCAATCATCTCACCCTTCTCACCAATAAACTCAAGAATTGCTGCAACAACATATGCAAGTCTGGGCGAGGTCTAAGGGAACATATAATTCATGGATATACTTCTTAAAACAACTAAAGCTATGCTATTTATGTCACGACACAGCAGCTAGGAAGTAATTTTTGCAACAAAAATAATCTACACTATTACAGTTATAATTTTTTTTTCTCGTTTTGTTTTCTTTGTACTTAAAATCACAGTAAGAAAATAAACGAAACAAATTGTTAATTAAAGATTTAGTTTATATAAGCATTTGCCTTCTCACAAAGAAAATTTTAATGTGTCTATCTTTAACTAACGAACGATAGAACAAATTGCATTTCAAGCACTTGAATACCTGTTTTTGGCTCTTTTCCTCTTTTCCCTCTCGTTAACAAAGCAAGAAAAATTTCATCATCTAAACTTAAATGATATTGTTACGTTTTTGCCTTTTAATAACTATTTTCCGTGGACTCAAAGATTTGCAACTGAATAAATACACACACACATCTTGAGTTTCTTAAGCGACTGTTCGACGATGTCGACAACATTCGACTTCTTGCGCAATTACATTTGAAACAACAACGACTTACTAAAATATGTTTTTGTTTTTAATGTAAGTGTGTGACAAATCAAACGTTGTCCACATCGTGGGATTGGCCCTAAATCAGTGGTGGCCACTGTCAATGTATTGGTAAATTGTATATGTGTTGAGGTTGCGAGCTAACCACCAAACTGTCGGGTAACTGAGCCTTAACGGCTGCATTACCCGACTGTAATGTAATGTAACTGCAACAGTACGAAACAGCTGATCAGTATTGTGATGTGAAGAGCAATGCAAATGGTTATAGAGATGTAATGTAAAGTAACCTAATTTTCATATACCAATATCGATCAGCTGTTTCCTACGTTGCAGTTACATTACATTACAGTCGGGTATCTGAGCCTTTATGCCGATTTAACATAATTTTTATGTGGCATTTTATGTGTTGCCAATTTGTGGTGTCATTTTCATATGTTTGCAGTTTGTTGTGTCATTGTGACACGAAAGAGTCCCATCCCTAAATAATGGCAATACGGTATAATTGTCTGAGTGCAAGTTTTTTTTGGTTATACGAATGAAAAAGCTATTGCAAGAAATAATTATATCGAGCCATAACCGCTAAAATAGCTTAAGCGACACATTTTTTGGACTTCGTTTTTTTGACGAAGATCGAATATTTACGATCGCATTTAATCTATTTCGGTCAAAAGATGAAGTTCGAATATTATTTCCCTTAAGCTATTTTGGCGGTTATGGTACGATATTATTTCGGCCTTATTTATAAAAGTTATTAAGGCCTTATAAAGGATTTAACACAAATTTTCGTACAAAAATTTTCCTATTAAGCCTTTCTAAAGCAATAATAATTTTTGAAAATAAAGCTGTATGTACACGCAAAGAAAAGATATGGTTGTAAAATGGTTTAGAAAACAATATTATGTTCTCTGAAACAAATGTGTGGTCGTTGAAAACTAGTTATTGTTATTTTAAACATGAATTTCGTTACGATAAACAGATTAATGTTTGAATTTAATAATTACATTATTATATTCATAGAAAGTACGATATGGTTCGAGTTTAACAATATAGTTTTGTTAAAAATGTATGACTAAAATATAATTTGTATTATTGTGTTAACATAATATAATGTAAATAACAATATAATGTTATCCAAAACCATACTATGTTAAGTTCTTAAAAAAATCTTTTTCAGAAACACTTTCTGTCAGTTCAGTGTTTCGTTTGTACGCTATCGGTAGTGCACGCGTGGTATTAAATAAATAAAAAAAAAGTATAAATAAAAGGGTAGATAAATAAAAATAATATGTACATATGTATGTATGTATATCTTTTTATACAGATATGTCTGTATTTAGTGTACACATATATATGTAAGTATACATTTCTATACACACATACATACATTTTCTTTCAACAATATTAATTTATTTTTATTTCGGATTTACCGCACAGCTGTTTTAAACAAACGATTTGCCAAACTATGGTCATATTTAACAATATTATTATAATATTAGAACATGGTATGGTAAGTCTTAATTATATTTTAGTCACTTCTAACAATAGTGTTGTCTTATTTATAATAATAAGATAAGGTATAACAAAGTTAATTGTTTTTGTAGATAATATTATTATTAACTCAGAAAAAAATATTATTTAAATTTTGCTTTTCCATTGACAATAATATGATTTGACTGCAACCATATAATTCAATCATAGTATGTTGCTGTTTGATTATGGTTACCTCAACCATATTTTTTCTTTGCGTGTATATATATATACATATATACAATATATACTGACTTAGAGTTACAAATTCATTTACATGCTCGTATATACATACTTTTATTACTACTTATTTCCTATTTTCCACCTGCATTTATGTTAAGGTTAGTAATACGAGTAATTTGTGAAAATTTTCTCAAAATTGGTTGACTTGTTGCTTTCAAACGCACCAACAGAGAAATGTATGTGCATTAATTTTTGTACATTTTATATAGAAATTTATGTACATTTTCTACACTTCCATATTCCACCGTATATTTCCAACAAAAAAAGACTATAAATTAAATTGTTTTTATGTTAATAGTGCACTTTTTAATTATATTATTACTTTTGCATTGACATTTTATTAACTTTGACATTGTTAATTAAAGATATAAAATTTACATTAAATAAAATTAAAGTTTATATACATACATACATATCTACAAAAACAAAAAAAATACATAAATATGTAGTACATTGTGCAATTGAAAAAATTGGCATCTATAATTATATCACATGAGCATTCATTTTACATACTTTGCAAATAACAAAATGAAACGTACGAAAAAGTATGATTTTTTAGCAGTAAAGTTCAGGCAGAAACTGCTACATAATTTAAAATTCTCACATTTGTATTATTTTACACTCTCTTAATTCTAAAATATTCAATATTGTGTCATTTCTTCAACTCGATAGGGACAAATATTTTAAATTATTGTTAGAAGAATACGCGTCTAAACACAATGTTTGCGGTGCGGTGCGATTTCTCGTTGCTGAAGAGAAAAATAAACATAATACAACGGCAGACGGTTACGGCAATACTTGCCATTGTTTGTTTAAATTTTTAATGATTTTTTTATGGATACATTTTTACAAAATTTTCTAAAAAACTTACTATTTGTTTAATATTTTGTAATGGAGGACCTATGCTCTGCCGCCAGTTGTTCAAAAACTATGGCAACATCAGAAAGAGAAAGAGAGTCAAAAATTGAGAGAATAAGAAAATCAGCAGAGAAAATAAAATAGATTTTAATTTTTAATACCGTTCCGCACTGCGGTTTTTTACTTCAAAATCGTATGAAAAACCGCACCGCAATAAATTATCGTTACATTGTGTTCAGACTGTCATTGTGAGACTTTGTTTTTCGTATTGTTTGTTAATTAATATTCATACAAATGGATAATCACAAAATTTTTCAATTGGCTAGTGCCAGTGTGTGCTTATCAATAATAAGAAAAATATTAAACAAAACTAAAAAACGACAAAGAAATTGGTGGAAAAGACCCGGGCTTAATATGCATGCCACCAAAGGATCCTATTGTACTCTGCATTCCAGTTTACGGCAGCAGTATTCAAGTTGGTTTAAAAATTTCGTGCACATGAAAAGACATAAATTCAAACGAAATTTCTGCCCATGCAGTTTTGCTTGCAATTGTGTCCCTATAAGTGCTACATAGTTATATAATTCCATACAGTCTAACAAACCTCCAAACAAAGCTGTGTCGTCATGTCATGCGTCCAGGTGGCTTGAATTTTTCACACTCTATTCTATGCTTTTCCACTTTCTTTTTCGTTTTCCATACTTTTTAATTTTTATACACACACATACACAATTAAAATTCTTTCGGTATTTTTGTCAAAATGTCAACACACTGACATTTTCTTTTTGTGTTTGCAGTGCAGCCAACTTATGCTCACAGCTGTTTATATCAGATGTTCAAACAGTTTGTGTGGCAATGCCACACAATGAAAAATATCGGAAATGACAAACTTTGCCACTAGTTCCCACTGTTATTTTTGCCATATTTGTCACAAAATGCCACAGTGTGTACTCGGCCTAAGAATACGTGTGAATTATTTCAGCACAATTGTGCAAAAAAATGGCCGTATTTGCCCTAACTATACGCAACTTAGTACCACTAGTAGTGCAATAAACTTTATTCAACAACTAAACTAAATTTGAGTTCTTTGCTACGATTATAGATAGTTCTTTTTGTTCATCAAATGTTTTCTTTATTCATTTGCTTATGCAATTTATAAGATTTTAAGAAGTTTAAATAAATCTTTGCATATGTATTTTTGTTTATTTTTTTCTACAAACTTTTTACATTTTTACACCGAATCTGCCTGCCCTTCAGGCAACAAAAAAAAAATGGAAACAGTTTCAATGTAATATATAGAAAATGTGTTAATGATTATTGTTTTTATATATATTTTTTTTGTATATATATATCTATTCTACACTCGTAGTTATGTTTATGTTTACCTTAATAAAATTTTATGATTGCAAGAATGTTTACAATGTTTTTATTGTTTTGCCAAGAACACCTGCGTACCTCATAAGGAACGCCACTGAACATTTTGCATTTTACCATGACAATGTAGAGAATACATTGCAGAGTAGAAGAACAAATGTGTTTAGGAAACATTTAAGTATATGTTTGTTTTGTTTTTCTTTTTCTTTAACTACACAAAAGCAACAACAACAATTTGTAATATATGTGTGGATGCTGTTAAGCAAAATGTTCATAATGATGACAATATATCTGATAATAGAAAAAGATTTTACAAGAAAAGGATATTTTAACTTGTGTTATGAACTAACAAACAATGTTGTTGCAACATGAGCAACAACAATCTCAGACTGAGATTAAACGCTTTAAGAAAAAAAAAAATAATATTGTATATTAAAAATAAGAAAAATAATTTAAATTATGTATGTATGTATGTATGTATATATGTGACAGCGCATAGAGAAAGGTACCTAAGGGTAAAAAAATCAATTTTCATTTTTCTTTTTTTTTTTGATGTGGACAACATCTGAGCATCGAATGAGCCTGATCCCATGCCCCAAAAGTGTTCCCTTCCAGAGATATGCGCGTTTTATGAAATTGAAGTCGACGATTCTAAGGTTATGTGAAAAAATTTTCGTACCAACAAAGTGATATTCACGATTTAAAAGAATTATAAATGAGTATTTATTTAAACTAGTGTTCGCCCAGTGGTTGAAAATCAACCATTAATAACCTGACCAGACATCCCGCTTTAGCCGGGATTATCCCGCTTTTCTGAGGTTGATCCCGCCTTGAATTTTTATCCCGCTTTATCCCGCTTTTTAGAGTTTTGAAATTTCTTATCTCTTAATATATTTTTATTAATATGCAACTGATAAAAATTTATTCCAAATATTTTTTAGTGTAGTTATTGTTTATTTTTTTGGATCTGGCAGCTCCTCAAATTAAAAAAATAAAAATACAAACATACACACTCAAAGATCCTTTTGTTACAGTGCTTTATATGTGCAGACATTCTGCTGCTTTAGGAATTTATTACCAAGAGGGCTTATTAGGAGAATAACAACTGACATTCACCAAACTGTCAATAATAAAATAAAAAGTTCTTGCTTATTTTTTTATAAAGAGTTTGATACATTGGTGTAGTCAGTTGATGATAATATGGACTAACAAGGCCACTTGCTATCATTCGCCTTAAGTTTTTGTATAAAAGCCGTATTTTGTTTTGTAAATGAAGTCAAAAAATCTTTAATTTTATTTATTTTACGTTACTAAATAAAAATTTTTGTTAATAAAAACTTTTGTTTATTTAAAATTGATTCTTTTGAGTTAAAAACTGTGTTTCCTAAGTACATACGAAACTTTTTATGTGCGTATTACACATCCCGCTTTCAAATAGTTGTTTATTTAAAAATCCCGCTTTTTGGCCGTATTTTCGTCAAAATCCCGCTTTTTGAACGATCGTGTCCCGCTTTTTGTAAAAAGCTTCTGGTCACGTTAACCATTAACGCACAGAGGTGGAGAAAAGAATGAAAATATTTAAAGTTTTATGAATTTAAAACACAATTTAAAAACTATATTCAAATATACATATGTATAGACTCCATGGTAAACCACTCTCTTAAACCACTTTCTTAAGTACTAAATACGAATTTAAAATTTCATTTACCGTCATAAATAAGAATAGATTTTAAGCAAACTATTTAAAAAAAGTTGTTCACTTTTTGAACTAAGTGTAATTAGATATTTGCTCCTAGTGCTTTCACTTCATATTCATTATTATTGCCCAAAACAAAAATATTCGTTTATTTTTTCATTAAACGCTTTTTCTCTAAAATTTTAGACTCCCCATTAAAACATTTGTTACAAATAATGTTTCTATTCCCTATTCTTTGAGAAAGACCCCATATGTATGTACGAATTTGCTAGACTAATAATATAAACATTCCATTATATTCCAACATTCCATCATATTCCAACATTCCAGTATGTTCAGTAATTTAAAGCACAGAAAAATAATGAAAACAATGAACAAAAACAAAAACGCACACAAAATAAACCAACAATAAAAAACTTACTTTGTGCTGTAGGTGAATTTAACTTTAATCAAAGTTATTAATAATTAAAAAAATATATTATTTTTAAGCATCTAAAGAAAAATAATACAGTACCACTCGTTATTTAAATATCAAAATTTTATTAGTTTCAGCAATAATCGTTTAAGTACATAGAAAGATGGAAATAAGAATAGAATAAATAAATCAAATACGTTTTTCCTTCTGAGTGCTTATGGAGTTGCCAAGCCAAATTGTTGTAATTTTTTTTAAAGCAAATTAAGAGAGAAAGAGAGATCATGGCTTTATGATTGGCTAATATTCTTAACTGTTTTTAACTATCTTAGACACAAAAATTAAGAAGAAAAAATACATTCTGCACTGCTCCTATTGACAATCTATCTAACAAAAAAAAATCAAGCGAATACGTTGAGTTTAAGTCAGTTAAAATGGTTCTTAACTTTTTTCACTTGCCTATTTATATATAGATTCACAATTAATAATTTCAGAAAATAAACCTGGATTCGAATAAACGCGAGGAAAATTGAAAACTCATGGAAACAGCGCGCTAGGTAGAAAACAGTAAAAACCAATTACACAAAAAAATAGGTAGGGACGACCTACGCGCGTTTTCAAGGTTGACCAACACGTACCTGACGTCATGAGATGTATCGCTTTCAAATGAGACCAATACCAACACGCTCAGTGATGGTACACCAAAGATACACGTATTTAAATCTTTAAAATGGCTCTTCTGAACAAAACCGGTTTTTACCCTTAAGTCCCTTTCTATTTTTCGCGTCACATATGCATAATTAGCTAGACAAATATAAATGATGTGCTTAAAAGCGATAACAGCATAAGTTGAGTTGAGACAAAATTTAGTTGCAAATGCTACAAAAAAAAAGAATATAAAGTCTGGTAAAATTTGTATTCGTTAACACAGTAATCTTAACTTTACGGAAAAATGATTAAATTTTGCCCATTTTGATATTTTGGAAAAAATTTTTATAGGTTAAAAGTGGTTTATCTCGAAACTATGTTTTTTGACTTATGCTGTTATTGCTTGTGACGCCGCAGAATTTTGTGCCTCATGCTCTCTGAGCCATTATTCATTTACAACTTCAAATAAGTTAAAAGTAAGATTTTGTAAAAGGTATAAAAATTTGTTCATTATATTCCAGGGATGGAAAATTGAAACTTTTTTTTTTTTGGTATAGAAAAGTAGTTAGCTAAAACTGACTGTTCTTCTCTTATTAATTCAACATACACATATATTATATTTTATAGAAGGAAATATATTGCGTTGAAAGCCCGCAAATTAAGAGAGGCGGTTACAGGGTTGGAAAATTATAATTTTTGTGGTCTATAAAAGTAACTAACTGAATTGAATTTTTTCTGTCTTTGTTTAAATTCTATATTAGTCCAATTTTTATATGAAAATCTAGTTTATCTACAAAATTATAAGATTTTCTTGTTTCTATGTAAAACATGGACATTAATTAGTTCTATAAAGCATTGCGATATATTGCTTAATATGCTCTCGGTAATTTTGTATATCAAAAAGATGATGTTAATTTGACAAAACGTAACTGAGTACGTATTAAATTTTATTAAATGGAAATAACATTAGATATATACATACATCGCTAAGGAACAATTATAACTACAAAATAAATTAATTAATTTAGTTCTCCTGCAATCGATCCTTTTAGCTGAAAAAATCGACCTGATGATGTTTGAACTGAGAAATTAAACAGTTTTGTAATATTAAATTTATTTAAATACCGGAAAATATGAAATAAGTTGGTTTATTTGTTATCAAGGTACACAGAGAAAATAGATTAATTTTTTGGTCTTTGCGACAACAACGGAGAGCTCGGTCGTAAGTCTTTTAATCGTGCTGATATCAAACCGCTCAGTATATTTAATCATCATTTAATTGTAACAATGGATTAATGTCTTTTTGAAGCTATGCTCTTTATGGAGCGATACAGGAGTTAGGATGTTATTTTCGTAACAAAATTAATCGACACTATTACAGTTATAAACTTATTTTTGTTTTAATTTCTTTGTACTTAAAAGCAGAGTACGAAAATAAACATAACAATATATTTGATTTTGTTTTCGTTCGTTCTCTGAAGTGAGTGAAACAAAAAGAAAACAAAAACAAGTAAGAGTGCTATATTCGGCTGTGCCGAATCTTATATACCCTTTACCAACGTACGTACATATATATAGTATACAGACACATACATACATATTTATTTTGTGAAAAAATTTATCATTTTTTTAAAGTTTCCATCTTTGGAGCTGTAATTTTCATTTTTCAAATTTTATACGCCAAACTTTTCTTTCAGAAGCATAAATATAATCAATTTATAAAGAAAAAGAAAAAATTTTTAGACCTATTTAATTTTACATAACACAAAAAGTGTAAGTTTTCCAACCCTGGAATCATAATTAAGGATTTTTCTAATTCCTTGTACCAATCTAGTTCTTTAAAAAATACATAAAATATGTTAAGTGAACGAAGGAAAAACGAAATAAGAAAAAACTTAGTTTCATTTAATTCCTTTAATATAAAAAAATTCAGTAAAGTGCGACTTTGACTCGCGCACGAAGGGTTCCGTACATTCGGTTCTGAGCACTTTTTAATGTGGCTTTTTTGCTTTTTTGAAGTTTTTTTCAGTTTAAAAGATTTTTTCAGTTTTGTCGCTTTTTTCTCATTTTGGCGATTTTTTCTGTTTTTCTCGGTTTTTTTCATTTTGGCGATTTTTTCTGTTTTTGGGGCTTATTTTCATTTTGAAGATTTTTTTCATTTTGGCGATTCTTTTTCCATTTTGGCGATTTTTTCCTATTTTGGGGGTTTTTTCATTTTGGCGATTTTTTTTTCATTTTGGCGATTTTTTTCCTGTTTTTGGGCTTTTTTTTTCATTTTGGCGATTTTTTTCTGTTTTTTGGGGTTTTTTTCGTTTTGGCGATTTTTTTTCCATTCTGGCGATTTTTTTTCATCTTGGCGATTTTTTTCTGTTTTGGGGTTTTTTTATTTTGGAGATTTTTTTCTGTTTTTTAAGGTTTTTTTTTCGTTTTGGCGATTTTTTTTCATTTTGGCGATTTTTTTTTCATTTTGGCGTTTTTTTTCATTTTGGCGATTTTTTCCTGTTTTGGGCTTTTTTTCATTTTGGCGATTTTTTTCTGTTTTTCTCGGTTTTTTTCATTTTGGCGATTTTTTTTCATTTTGGCGATATTTTTTTATTTTGGCGATTTTTTTCTGTTTTTGGGGCTTTTTTTTCATTTTGGAGATTTTTTTCATTTTGGCGATTTTTTTCATTTTGGCGATTTTTTTCATTTTGGCGATTTTTGCCTGTTTTGGGGTTTTTTCATTTTGGCTATTTTTTTCTGTTTTTGGGGCTTTTTTTTCATTTTGGATTTTTTCTGTTTTTGTGGGGTTTTTTTTCGTTTTGGCGATTTTTTTTAATTTTGGCGATTTTTTTCTGTTTTTGGGGGCTTATTTTCATTTTGGAGTTTTTTTTTCAATTTGGCGACTTTTTTTCATTTTGGCGTTTTTTTTCATTTTGGCGATTTTTTTTCTGTTTTTGGCGCTTTTTTTCATTTTGGAGATTTTTTTTCATTTTGGCAATTTTTTCCTGTTTTGGGGGTTTTTTTCATTTTGCGATTTTTTTCTGTTTTTGGTGCTTTTTTTCGTTTTGGCGATTTTTTTTAATTTTGGCGATTTTTTTCTGTTTTTGGGGGCTTATTTTCATTTTGGAGTTTTTTTTTCAATTTGGCGACTTTTTTTCATTTTGGCGTTTTTTTTCATTTTGGCGATTTTTTTTCTGTTTTTGGCGCTTTTTTTCATTTTGGAGATTTTTTTTCATTTTGGCAATTTTTTCCTGTTTTGGGGTTTTTTTCATTTTGCGATTTTTTTCTGTTTTTGGCGCTTTTTTTCGTTTTGGCGATTTTTTTCATTTTGACGATTTTTTTCCATTTTAGCAATTTTTCCGGTTATTCGCCATTTATTTTAGTCTTAGACATTTTTTTTGTAATTTGGTGCTTTTTTTCGCTTTGGCGATTTTTTTTGTTTTTGGCGATTTTTTTCGGTTTAGCGATTTTATAATTTTTTGATTTTTTAGTTTTACCGTTTTTGAAAATTTCAAGAGTTTTGCTTTCACGGTTTCCAAGATACAGCAAGTTTTCAAAATTGCATAGTCAAAATTGCATTAACTGATGGAACACCCTTTAATTTAAATTTTTTGAAATTTTAGTGTTAATTTTTGTAGTCTGTATAAAAATACACTAACCTTACAAATTTCAAGTGTATATACATACATACATACAATTGTATGTATATTACATGGGATTTTTAAATTTTTCGTTGCTCGTTTTGGAACACCCTTTAATTTCCAATTCTCATATATTTGTTGTTGTAGCGGCCAAAGGTCTACACACTGTGTCCAAATTTCAGGTCTGTAGCTCTTACGGTTCTCGAGAAAATACTAATATAGTTTTAGACATAGTTAATTTTACATAACACAAAAAGTTAAAGTTTTCCAACCCTGGAAACGACTTTTTAATTTTTTTATATTTTTTTAATTTAAAATTCCAATTTTAGTCGTACTGAAGTGTAAAATATGTTCATTTATTAAAAAAAAAATAAAAATTTGTTTTTGGTAGTTACTTTTATATGGCAAAATGAAGTTTAAGTTTTCCAGCTCTGCAATCGTCTGCCCGATTTTGCTGAATTTCAATACCAATCTATTTTGGAAAATTTCTGACACACCAGTCCAAGAACGAAGTCTCTAGCTCTTCTGGGAGCTTCGGAAAACCGATTTCACGTACAGACAGACGGACAGACGGACAGACGGACAGACGGACAGACGGACAGACGGACAGACGGACAGACGGACAGACGGACATCGCTTATTCGTCTTCCCTATGCATAAGGATCCAGAATATATATATTTTATGGGTCGCTTATTGATATTATAGAAATTACAAACGGAATGACAAACCTATATATACCCTTTTACCATTTTTGTTGGTAAAGGGTATAATAATGATAACGATTGTTCAATTTGTTTTTGTATTATTTTTGCACATGAGCAAAAATTTATGAAAACCCGAAACGAAAATATGTATTTAGTTAAATATCTCAATTAGTAGATCACAAGTGTTCAAGTTTTATATACCATTGGATGCTGCTTCAGAAACTCTTTTCGATAATACCAATTTTTATTTGTTTCGCCTTGCAGCAAAGTACAAAAAAATTCGAAAAACTGAAAAAAAGACCTTTTTTAAAATTGCTTCAGCTCACGGATGGTCAATGCAAGAACCAAAATATTTTGGGAATCATCATAAAACATATCAAGCTTTATTTTCATAGGGGTAATTTTTTTTGAGTCGCTCTAATGTTTATTAGCTTTTACTTTTTAGACTATGTTTAACCCAAGCGCTTGCTAAGCTAATTTTTCTAAAGTAATTTCCTGATGTGAAATTCAATATTGATTTTATTTTAATTGAAGAAAAAATTTAAATTAATTTTCCAACCCTGGAATCTTCCTTTTAGAGTTTTCTGATGGAAAAAATACATAATACAAATTGAACAAAGAAAAAAAGGAATAAGGAAAAAATTAGTTTTATTTGGTTACTTAATTATTACAAAAAAAAAAATCAAAGTTTCCATCTCTGGAACTGTGGTTTTCATTTTTCTAATTTTATACGCATCATAAGCATAAAATATAGTTAATTTATAAAGAAAAAGAAAAAAATTAATTATACCTAGTTACTTTTATATATCACAAAAAGTGTAAGTTTCCCAACCCTGGAATCATCCTTTTTTATTTTTCTAATCTCTTACACCAATCTCTTTTTTTCTAAGAATATAAGATATGTTTAATTCATAGAAAAAAAACGATTAATTAGTTTTAGTAAGTTACTTTTATATAACAAAAAAAGTTAAATTTTTCCAACCCTGGAAACCACTTTTTAATTTTTTATATTTTTTTTTAATTTGAAATACCAATTTTCGTACTGAAGTGTAAAATAAGTTTATTTATAAAAAAAATAAGAATTGGTTTTCGACAGTTACTTTTGTGTGGCAAAATAAATTTTAAGCTTGCCAGCTCTGCAACGGTCTGCTCGATTATGCTGATTTTCAATACCAATCTATTTTGGACCATTTCTGAAACACCAGTCTAAGAAAGAAGTCTCTAGATTTTCTGGGAGCTTCGGAAAACTGATTTCACGTACAGACAGACGGACAGACGGACATCACTTATTGTTCTTCCCTATGCATAAGGAATCAGAATGTATATACTTTATTGGTCGCTTATTAATATTATGGGAATGACAAATGGTATCACAAACCTTTATACCCTTTTACAATTTTTTTGGGTAAAGTGTATAAAAACAGTATTGACCAGCTTTTTGGCTCAAATACTCCTCTGTGAGCCGTGGTAAGGATGTAAGTAGCTTACATTATTTATAGGAAAAGATGATCATTTCTTTCCCACAGTGAATTGTATGTGACGAAGGGATATGTATATATACATATACATATTTATTTAAATATGTATGTATATTAGCTTTTAGTTTTTAGACTTTGTTTAACCCAAGCGCTTGCTAAACTAATTTTTCTAAAGTAATTTCTTGATGTGAAATTTAATATTGATTTTATTTATATACGAAAAACATAAAAGGAATTTCAGTTATCATGAATTCACTGCTGTTCAGCATCCTTACCATGTAAATGCTCAGAGATGATTCAATTACATAATCGTGTTTCAACAGTTGTTCATCTCTTGCATGTAAATGAGAAATAAGTGACTTTAGCAATTTATAGTTTCTTGGGAATAGCAAAAGTAAACGAAAAATATGTATAATAGCAAAAGAAAATGGAAAATTTTCAAAAAAAAAAATGCAGCATTACAAAGAAAAATTGCTAAAATATTCTGAAGAGTAAATTATTTTAGCTCGTTACCAAAATTTTTATTTCTTTTATTTCACTCATTGAATATTCAAGCAAGTATCAACACAAAAAAGAATATGTATGTGAGTATTTGTAGCTGCATGCGTACTCTTACAAAATTATAAATCTTCCTCTGGTACTAGTTTCAAAAAAATAAAATAAAACAAGTAAGAGTGCTATATTCGGCTGTGCCGAATCTTATATACCCTTTACCAACGTACGTACATATATATAGTATACAGACACGTACATACATATTTGTTTTGTGAAAAAATTTATAATTTTTTAAAGTTTCCATCTTTGGAGCTATAATTTTCATTTTTAAAATTTCATACACCAAACTTTTCTTTCAGAAGCATAAAATATATTCAATTTATAAAGAAAAAGAAAAAAATTTTTAGACCTATTTAATTTTACATAACACAAAAAGTGTAAGTTTTCCAACCCTGGAGTCATAATTTTGGATTTTTCTGATTATTGATACCAATCTAGTTCTTTAAAAAATATGTTAAGTGAAAAAAGCAAGAACGAAATAAGTAAAAACTTAGTTTCATTTAATTCCTTTAATATTAAAAAAATCAGTTAAGTGCGACTTTGAATCGCGCACGAAAGGAAGGTTTTTTGCTTTTTTGAAGTTTTTTTCAGTTAAAACGATTTTTTCAGTTTTGTCGCTTTTTTCTCGTTTTGGCGATTTTGTCTGTTTTTGGAAGTTTTTTTTCATTTTGGCGATTTTTTTCTGTTGTTGGGCTTTTCTTCATTTTGGAGATTTTTCTCATTTTGACGATTTTTTCTGTTTTTTGGGTTTTTTCGCGATTTTTTTGGCGATTTTTTTGTTTTTTTTTTCGTTTTGGTGATTTTTTTCATTTTGGCGATTTTTTTTTCATTTTGGCGATTTTTTTTCATTTTGGCGATTTTTTTCTGTTTTTAATTTTTTTTTTTCGTTTTGGCGATTTTTTTTCTTTTTTTGGCGATTTTTTTTCATTTTGGCGATTTTTTTCTGTTTTTTTGGGTTTTTTTTTCGTTTTGGCGATATTTTTCATTTTGGCGATTTTTTTCATTTTAGCAATTTTTTCGTTTTTTTGCGATTTATTTTAGTCTTAGAAATTTTCTTTTAATTTAGTGCTTTTTTTCATTTTGGCGATTTTTTTCTGTTTTTTGGGGTTTTTTTCGTTTTGGTGATTTTTTTTCATTTTGGCGATTTTTTTTATAATTTTGGCGTTTTTTTCTGTTTTTTAGGTTTTTTTTTCGTTTTGGTGATTTTTTTCATTTTGGCGATTTTTTTTTTCATTTTGGCGATTTTCTTTCATTTTGGCGATTTTTGTTTTCATTTTAGCAATTTTTCCGTTTTTTTGCGATTTATTTTAGTCTTAGAAATTTTTTTTTAATTTGGTGTTTTTTTTCGTTTTGCCGATTTTTTTTCTGTTATTTAGGTTTTTTCTTTTTTTTTGGCGATTTTTTTCATTTTGGCGATTTTTTTCTGTTTTTAAGGGGTTTTTTCGTTTTGGCGATTTTTTTTTCATTTTGACGATTTTTTCTGTTTTTTAGGGTTTTTTTTCGTTTTGGTGATTTTTCCATTTTGGCGATTTTTTTCATTTTGGCGATTTTTTTCTGTTTTTTAGGTTTTTTTTCGTTTTGGCGATTTTTTTTCATTTTAGCAATTTTTCCGTTTTTTGCGATTTATTTTAGTTTTAAAATTTTTTTTTAATTTGGTGCTTTTTTTCGTTTTGGCGATTTTTTTTTTTTTTTTTTGGCTTTTTTTCATTTTGGCGATTTTTTGTTTTTTGGGGTTTTTTTCGTTTTGGCGATTTTTTTCATTTTGGCGATTTTTTTTTTTCATTTTGGCGATTTTTTCTGTTTTTTAGGGTTTTTTTCGTTTTGGTGATTTTTTTCATTATGGCGATTTTCATTTTGGCGATTTTCTTTCATTTTGGCGATTTTTGTTTTCATTTTAGCAATTTTTCCGTTTGTTTTTGCGATTTATTTTAGTCTTAGAATTTTTTTTTAATTTGGTGCTTTTTCTCGTTTTGGCGATTTTTTCTTGTTTTTGGCGATTTTTTTCGGTTTGGCGATTTTATAATTTTTTATTTTTTCAGTTTTACCGTTTTTGAAAATTTCAAGAGTTTTGCTCTTACGGTTTCCAAGATACAGCAAATAGTCAAAATTACATAGTCAAAATTGCATTAACTGATGGAACACCCTTTAATTTAAATTTTTTTAAATTTTAGTGTTAATTTTTGTAGTCTGAATAAAAATACACTAACCTTACACATTTCAAGTGTATATACATACATACATACAATTGTATGTATATTACATGGGATTTTAACATTTTTCGTTGCTCGTTTTGGAACACCCTTTAATTTCCAATTCTCATGTATTTGTTGTTGTAGCGGCCAAAGGTCTACATACTGTGTCCAAATTTCAGGTCTGTAGCTCTTACGGTTCTCGAGAAAATACTAATATAGTTTTAGACATAGTTAATTTTACATAACACAAAAAGTTAAAGTTTTCCAACCCTGGAAACGTCTTTTTAATTTTTTTGTATTTTTTTAATTTAAAATTCCAATTTTAGTCGTACTGAAGTGTAAAATATGTACATTTATTAAAAAAAAATAAAAATTTGTTTTCGGGAGTTACTTTTATATGGCAAAATGAAGTTTAAGTTTTCCAGCTCTGCAATCGTCTGCCCGATTTTGCTGAATTTCAATACCAATCTATTTTGGAAAATTTCTGACACACCAGTCCAAGAACGAAGTCTCTAGCTCTTCTGGGAGCTTCGGAAAACCGATTTCACGTACAGACAGACGGACAGACGGACAGACGGACAGACGGACAGACGGACAGACGGACAGACGGACAGACGGACAGACGGACAGACGGACAGACGGACAGACGGACAGACGGACATCGCTTATTCGTCATCCCTATGCATAAGGATCCAGAATATATATATTTTATGGATAGCTTATTGATATTATAGAAATTACAAACGGAATGACAAACCTATATATACCCTTTTACCATTTTTTTGGTAAAGGGTATAAAAAAATCTTTTAAAAGTACATTTATTTATTGTAAAGAAAATGACAGTGATTTGCAATTTAATGTTAATAAACTTCTGTCACTTGTAGTATTTTTACAAACTTTCACTGCAAGCAGCATACAAAATGCAATAGGAGAAAGTGCACAAGCAACAAAACAAAAAAATGCACAAAAAGGAGATGGACTCTTGTGTTGAGCAAACTGAAAGGATTTATTTAATGCAGTAATAAATAAACTGAGAAAATATTTTGACATCACTTTGTAGATTAAAAGGAAAATATAAATTAATATTAACAGCTTTTAAAATGTTTGAATTAAAAAGAAAATTTTTTACCAAAAGTTGAAAAGCAACCCTATTGTTTTCGCTATAGATGTCCGTCCGTCCTTCCGTCTATCTGTCACAGGTTATTATCTTGAGAACCGTAAGTGCTAGGTACCTGAAATTTTCACTGAAAACTTTTAGCCACTACAACAACAAATATATGACAGTTAATAATTAAAGGGTGTTCTAAAGCGAACAACCAAATATGTTGAAATATTAATGTTATATACAGACAATTCAATATAGACCACTTGAAATTTTCAAACTTTTTGTATTTTTATGCAGACTACACCAATATTCTATTAGGTACTGTAATTTTGTCAACATGCTGTATCTTGGAAACCGTAAACCCGCCCATACATTACACAACATTATTGCATATGTTGTTCTGCATATTATTGTGCTTTTGACGTAAACTATACAATAAATGGCACAATATTTTCAAAGAAAATATTGCCAAATTTTTCTGACAGTGGAAAAGTAAACAGCATTGAATAATAATGCCACCACATTACATAAATGTTCTTATTGTACAATAAAAATCAAAACTCTTTTGATATTTGCCAATATATTGTGCCACCTTCGAATATGACATACAAATTGGCGATATTATTGTACAATACAAAAAATTGCACAAAACTATATTGCAGGTAGTGGTGGGCCGCCTAAAAGGCAAATTCTTGAAATTTTATAAAAACCCTAAAACTAAAAAATCCCAAAATTAAATTAAAATGTCGTAGCGAAAAATCGAAAACATGAAAAAAATTTTTTAAATTAAAAAAAAATATCACCAAAAACTAAATAAATTGCTAAAATGCAAAAAAATCACCAAAAGTTAAAAGGTCGCCCAAAAAGACTAAATAAATTCAATAAAGCTCGACTTTGACTCGTACACGATGGGGTCCTAGATATCTTATACTATATGAATTTTAAAATTTTTTTTTTTTTTTTGGATTTTTTCGGTTATTAAGGTTTTTTAATTTTAGCGTTTTTGTAGTTTTGGCGTTTATTTGGGTTTTTGGCGTTATTTTCGGTTTTGGTCGTTTTATTTTATTTTGGTTCAATTAGGTAGAGATTTTAACTATGTTTCAAGGATTGAACGAATCTACGTTATATAAGAAAAATTTATGCACGAATTAGTAATAGACTCACGCGTTGAGTTTATCTACAATAAAGTCTCAGCGACTTCTGCTAACACTTTTATTGTTGTTGTTGCTGTTGTCATTGTTTTATGTATTTTTATACAAAGTGTGTAAATGCCGTAATTCGGTGTGCGTGAGTCACGCATTAGTCACGCATGAGTCACGCATTACCTCACTTTCTTAGGGCTAATAAATCAGTCAAAGTTTAAACGCTGGTTTAGTTAAACTAAACTCAAATTTATATGTAGTTTAAACTCAAAAGGAAACCATACCTTATGTGTAGTTTAAAAAATAATATTGTGGCAGCACTAGAATAAATGTCAAAAGACAGCTGTTTTGCAGCAGGCTATTAATTCTTTGTACAATCAAAAGGGCAAAAAAGTTAAGAAATTTTAATTAAAGGTCGCCAAATTTTACTGAGAGAGGAACTATACTTATGCCTGGCGAAGTGGAATAGTATAAAACAATAATAGAGTGAAAGAAAACAAGTCCAAAATGATCTGAAGAAAAAGTAGAGGCTTGGAAAAAATTTGAGTGCTCCTTTAATGCAAAACATATTGTCTGTAAGTAAAAAAAAACCATATGGCCTGTATTGGTAGTTTAGTTTTTAAACACCCAATTTTATGCGTTTACAGATGGTTTAAATACTATATTGATTTATAGATTTGCTAGTTTAAACACATTTTAAACCAAAAATAGAGATTAACTTGAACTGATTTATTAGCCCTTAGGCTCGTTAAATGATCTATTTTTGTATAATTCGTATTTGAAGTCATGCAATGGCAGGCAATTCATTGGCAGCGTGCGTAAATAAAATGCTTGTTTTATCAATAAAGCACCGTTTATATGCATTTCGTTGCTGCTTTGTTATTTCTTACATAAAAAACAATCATTAACAATAATTAATTAATAACCACTTTGTATGGGGGATATCCTACTCCTCACTACTATACTGCAAAGATTTTGTCAAAACATGTACTTTGTTCTAAGAGTTGTCCACATCAAACTAAGTGACCACATCAAACTAAGTGACAGGGTGGGCCGAAACCCTGTATAATAGTAAGGGTCACGCCTGAATAACTTTTTTGTTTATTATTATTTTTTAAATAAGTAAAATTCTACCACTTTGGTTCGTTGATCGGTCGTTAAATTTTGCAAGGTGCTGTAACACGCTTCGATGAATAAAATATAAAAAAAACAATAAAAAATGTATAACAAACAAAAAAGTTATAAAATTTTTAAACGCAGGTGTGACTTTTCGCCCACTTTGTAGTTGTGAATATATGATTTAATTCGCGAAAAAATGCGTTTGGCCCCACTGTGCACTGTACAGAACCCTTCGTGTGCGATTCATTGTCGCAGCTTACTGATTTCATTATAAGTTCATGTGACAAAACATTTACCCAATAAGTAAATGTGATGATTAATTTTTAGGACAAGTTTTCCCCAGATAAATTTGTGATTTAAATCGAAAACGTATTTAAATTTTTTGGGAACTACTTCACTTTTGTCATGTAAATTGTCAAGAGGGCGAGTCAACAAATCCGTAATATTCTCAGTTTTCTGCTTTTAAATGAAATGAAAGAGCAACACTTCTTCTCATCACCGGCAACAGTCAGTTGATTCCTGCAAAATTTAAACAAGCAACGCTATTTAGTTTGTGTTTGGCACCCTATGATAGCAGACTACCGTGTCTTAAGGCCGAGGCCTTTTTTAGCAATTTTAGGTAATTCATATTACTTTTTCATTATTAGTAATCGTAATCAATTAGTACTCGTGCGAAACTGAATATAATCGTAATTTAATCATTACTTCATCTTTCAAAAAAAAGTAATCAAATTAGTAATAATTACGATTACTAATCACTACTTAACAGCTATGGCTTATAAAGCGATACGAACTTTGGCCTGTTCAAATCATTAATATTGAAAAAAAAATTTTGTTTTTTATCCAAAAATTAATGTTACCCACAATGACCAATAATCTTTTCCAGATATATGACTTTTTTAAAATTAATTTTTCCAAACTCCCAAAGTGGTTACAGGTATGCAACTTGATTTTCTGTTTAGCGAACCATCAGGAGCACTATTTTTTTATAGTAGGATATATGTACTCATCTCCTATTTCCCACAATGGCCACTTTTCCTTCCAAAATAGGACCTTTTTAAAATTAAGTTTCTGTGTTATTGATATATCTCTTATATATTCCATTAGTATAATTTCATTATTCAGATCTCGGACCATATTTTCTCTTAATTTTTGGATATACATAGTTTAAGTCCCTGTTCCTGGATTTCGCCACCGAAATAATGTTCCTTTATTTTACTAGGACTGTTAAGTGTTTAACAGTGCTCTGTTAAATGCAAAATGAGCTCTGTTAACTTTTCTGGTTTTTGTCTCTGCTAGTTAAATTTAAATTTATCTTCACACACATTTAATGTTTAAATATTTTTTTATAGTGGGATATATGTACTCATCTCCTATTTCTCACAATGATCAATAATCTTCCCCAGAAATATTAATTTTTAAAAATAAATTTTTCCAAACTCCCAAAATGGTTACAGATATGCAACTTGATTTGCTCTTTAACGGGCCATCAGGAGCACCATTTCTTTATAGTGGGATATATGTACTCATCTCCTATTTCCCACAATGGCCACTTTTCGTTCCAAAATAGGACCTTTTTAAAATTAAGTTTCTGTGTTATTGATATATCTCTTATATATTCCATTAGTATAATTTCATTATTCAGATCTCGGACCATATTTTCTTTTAATTTTTGGATATAGTATAAGTCCCTGTTCCTGGATTTTGCCACCGAAATAATGTTCCTTTATTTTACTAGGACTGCTAAGTGCTTAACAGTGCTCTGTTAAGTGCAAAATGAGCTCTGTAAACTTTTCTGGCTTTTGTCTCTGCTAGTTAAATTTAAATTTATCTTCACACACATTTAATGTTTAAATATGATATCTGCCATGTGGACACCACGGCTAGCGGGTAGAAGGCGCAATCTGGAACACCAATTTCCAACAACTTTTCGCAATATTTGCGGCCGTATTTCACCGACAACTCCTCGAATGTTGATTTCCAGATGTTCAATTGTGTGTGATTTATCAACGTAGACAAGTGACTTAACATTACCCCAAAGAAAATAATCCAAAGGGGTTAAACTACACGATCTTGGTGGCCAATTAATTGGGCCAGCACGTGAAATTATTTTGTCGTCAAAAGTTTCTTTGAGTAAGTCATTTGTAGGGCCCGTTGTGCGGCGTCTGGCTCCATCCTGTTAAAACCACATATCAGCAAGATTAATGCCTCGTAATTGAGGTACGAAAAAATTTCATCCCGGAACTTATTTTGATATAATGACACACCCTTTTTATATACGGAAAGTTTAATTTGCAAATTTCTAATTCAGCTGGGAGAAAGCTATAGAGAGGAATACTTTCGGTTTTTCTCAAAGCTGAATTAGGACTTTGTAAAGTAAACTCTACGTGTGTAACAGGGGTGACATTTAGTGTGATTGTCTTAGCAATTGTGAGACTTGGTTTTTGGTATTGTTTGTTAAGTAAGATTCATACAAATAAGAAAAAATCGAGACCATCTAAAAACGGCACTGAAAGTGGTGCAAAAGATCAGTCCTTTATATGTGCGTAACCAAAGCATTCTATTGTAATGTGAATTCCAGTTTACGGAAGCAGTATTTAAGTTGGTTTAAAAATTTCATTCTCATGAGTTCCCAATTCCACCGAAATTTCTGTTCATGCAATTTACTTTGCATATGCAGATGATTCCATAGAGCCTGAACCAAAGCTGAATTAGCTGTCCTGTCAGATGATGCGTCCAGGGCGCTGGCATTTTTCTCACACGCTTCTGTGGTCTTGCACTTTTCTTTCATATTCCATACTTTTCAAATTTTAATACCCGCATACATTTGAAATTCCTTCGACACCCTGTAGTAAATAAAATAATCGGTTGACAAAAAACACTAACTTATAAATTAATTATTTTGCAAGTGACTACAAATTGGTTTAAATCTAATGCAGATATCAACCAAATAAAATAAAATGTCAACACGCTGACATTTTGTTTTTATGTCTGCAATGCTGCCAACTTGCTGTCACAACTGTCTACATCATTTGCGTAAACAGTTTGTGAGGCAATGCCTTACAACGAAAAATATCGGAAATGACATACTTTGCCACTAGTACACACTTTTATTTTTACTTGCGTTGTCGCAAAATCCTGTTGTGTGTACTGGGCATAAGTTTAATAATGGTTTTTACATAAAACATCAGAAACTCTGTTAGGGAAGAAAAATTAATGGAATCGTAATATTGTTTCTGTTATATTTAGAGAGGCGATTAGTTTGTCTGTGGAAACACCTAGGTCTATGGCGAAACGCACACATATTTATACATATGCAACCTATGATGTTCAAAAACCATGTTACTTACTGCTGCATACCGAAGAAAGTTGGATTTCCAGCCCTGCAATCATCTTTTCTGCTGATTTTCAATACCAGTATATTTGTTTTCAAAACATAACTTATGTTTCACTAATAACAAAAAAAGTCTTAGTTACTTTTACATACCAAAAACAAATACTAAAAAAAATTAATTATCCAACCATGGAACTGTCTTTTAGACTTGGAAGATTCTAACACCAGTCTTTATCTAAAATATGAAATATCTTTAATAATACTCGTAACAAAAAAAATGAATAATTTTTAGTTAGTTACTTTTATATAACAAAAATAGTTTAAATTCTCCAGCCCTGGAAGCACCGTTTTAGTTTCTTTAATTAGGGTTCCTCACACCAGAGGTGAAAAGATCCCCTATTGTTTTCGCTACGCTGTCCGTCTGTCTGTCTGTCCGTCACAGGCTATTTTCTCCTGAAATTTGGACGGAGAATGTAGAATTTTGGCCGCTAAAACAACAAAAACATTAGAGTTAAAATTTAAAGGGTATTCCAAAACGAGCAACGAAAAATTTTAAAATCTCATGTAATATATATAGAATTGTATGTATATAGACACTTAAAATTTGTAAAGTTAATGTATTTTAATACAGACTACAACAATTAACACCAAAATTAAAAAAAAAAAAATTAAAGGGTGTTCAATCAGTTAATGTAATTTTGACTATGTAATTTTGACAACTTGCTGTATCTTAAAAACCATAAGAGGCAAACTCGTGAAATTTTAAAAAACGGTAAAACTAAAGTAATAAAATTGCCAAAAACCGAAAAAATCGCCAAACCGGAAAAAGTGCTTAATTTAAAAAAAAATTATAAAACTAAAATAAATCGCCAAAAACGGGGATAATCGCCAAAAAGGAAAAAAAAATCGCCAAAATAAAAAAAATCGCCAAAACGAAAAAATTTGCCAAAATGAAAAAAATCGCCAAAACGAGAAAAAAGCGCCAAAACGAGAAAAAAATCGCCAAAACGAAAAAAAAGCGCCAAGACAAAAAAAATCACAAAAAACGCAAAAACACGCCATATTAACAAAACCCTCAAAAACGAAAAAAAAACAAGTAAGAGTGCTATATTTGGTTGTGGCGAATCTTATATACCCTTTACCAACGTACGTACATATATAGTATACAGACACATACATACATATTTGTTTTGTGAAAAAATTTATCATTTTTTTGGAGCTGTAATTTTCTTTCAGAAGCATAAAATATATTCAATTTATAAAGAAAAAGAAAAAAATTTTTAAACCTATTTAATTTTACATAACACAAAAAAGTGTGAGTTTTCCAACCCTGGAGTCATAATTTTGGATTTTTTTGATTATTGATACCAATCTAGTTTTTTAAAAAATATATAAAATATGTTAAGTGAAAAAAGCAAAAACAAAATAAGAAAAACTTAAGGTCAGATTTTGTAAATTCAAACGATTTTTTCGTTTTGAAATTTGTATGGAAAAAATATTTTTTGGAAAGAATTTTCGTTATTTTTCATACAAATTAGGACGTTTAGAAAAAAATTTTTTTACAAAATCTGCTTATTAGTTTCATTTAATTCCTTTAATATTAAAAACTTCAGTAAAGTGCGACTTTGAATCGCGCACGAAAGGTAGGCTTTTTTGAAGTTTTTTTTTCAGTTTAAACGATTTTTTTCAGTTTTGTCGCTTTTTTCTCGTTTTGGCGACTTTTTTCTGTTTTTGGAGGTTTTTTTATATTGGTGATTTTTTTCTGTTATTGGAATTTTATTCATTTTGTAGATTTTTCTCATTTTGACGATTTTTTTTTCATTTTTGCGATTTTTTTCTGTTTTTGGGTTTTTTTTATTTAGGAGTTTTTTTTTCATTTTGGCAACTTTTTTCTGTTTTTTTGGGGTTTTTTTCGTTTTGGCGATTTTTTTCATTTTGGCGATTTTTTTCATTTTGGCGATTTTCTTTCATTTTGGCGATTTTTTTTATTTAAGCAATTTTTCCGGTTTTTCGCGATTTATTTTAGTCCTAAAAATTTTTTTTAATATGGCGATTTTTTTCTGTTTTTGGGTTTTTTTTTCATTATGGCGTTTTTTCCTGCTTTGGGGTTTTTTATTTAGGCGATTTTTTTCTCTTTTTTGGGGTTTTTTCATTTTGGCGATTTTTGTTCATTTTGTCGTTTTTTTCCTGTTTTGGGGTTTTTTTCATTTTGGCGATTTTTTCATGTTTTTCGCGATTTTTTTTCGGTTTGGCGATTTTATATATAATTCCTTGATTTTTTAGTTTTACCGTTTTTGAAAATTTCAAGAGTTTTGCTCTTGCAAGATACAGCAAGTTGTCAAAATTGCATAGTCAAAATTGCACTAACTGGAACACCCTTTAATTTAAAATTTTTGAAATTTTAGTGTTAATTTTTGTAGTCTGTATAAAAATACACTAACCTTACAAATTTCAAGTGTATATACATATAATTGTATGTATATTACATGGGATTTTAGAATTTTTCGTTGCTCGTTTTGGAACACCCTTTAATTTCCAATTCTCATGTATTTTTTGTTGTAGCGGCCAAAGGTCTACACACTGTGTCCAAATTTCAGGTCTGTAGCTCTTACGGTTCTCGAGAAAATACTAATATAGTGTAAGACATAGTTAATTTTACATAACACAAAAAGTTAAAGTTTTCCAACCCTGGAAACGTCTTTTTAATTTCTTTTATATTTTTTTTAATTTAAAATACCAATTTTAGTCGTACTGAAGTGTAAAATAAATTTATTTATTAAAAAAAAATAAAAATTTGTTTTCGGTAGTTACTTTTATATGGCAAAATATAGTTTACGTTTTCCAGCTCTGCAATCGTCTGCCCGATTTTGCTGAATTTCAATACCAATCTAAGTACCTAAGGACCATTTCTGATACATCAGTCCAAGAACGAAGTCTCTAGCTTTTCTGGGAGCTTCGGAAAACCGATTTCACGTACACCGGACGGACGGACGGACAGACGGACGGACGGACGGACGGACAGACGGACGGACGGACGGACGGACGGACGGACGGACGGACGGACAGACGGACACCGCTTATTCGTCATCGCTATTCATAAGGACCCAGAATATATATATTTTTTTGGTCGCAAATTAAAATTATGGAAATTACACATGGAATGACAAACCTATATATACCCTTTTCCATTTTTGGTAAAGGGTATAATAAATAACAACAATACAAAAAGATCTCACATAACAAAAGTGTATTGCAGCTATGATCAAAGGAAACAAACAATTACATAATTAAACAATGTATTATTTCTTGTAAATTTAAATCAACATTTTTGCATGGTGATTTTACATTGGTGTTTTTTCTGTATATGAGTAGCAGTCAGTTTTTGTGCAAACCATTAAGATTTTAATTATGATGATAATATTCATTGTCAAGATTACCAACAAATCGGCTTCTGTACATAATTAATAATTTTATTAAGTTTATAAAAATAAAAGTACAATTTTTTAAAAATATATATTATCAGTTTATACTGTTATAATGAATTTTACAGTTTATGGAATATGTTACACATTATACTCGAGTACCATCCTAATCCCCTTGCTTGTTATATCTTGAAAGAAAGGAACAGTAGTGCTCTAGATGAAACTTCTTGAAAATATTTTTTAGGCTTAGTACGATATTTATGTATTATTAATTACTATCACTAAGCTTATGCCCGATACTATTCGGATCTAATAATTATATGTAGACCTAAGATTTGAATACTTATTGTAAGTTCACTCATTCCATTCGTTACAGAGGAAATTCACTGTACTTAACATTGTACTTAACATTGTTGCATTTCTGTTGAGTAGCTTTTTCAATAAATAAATTATATTGCAGAATCAAAGAAAATATAAGGAAATATTTTGCATAAATTTGCTTTTGAATTTCATATATACATATTTACATACATACATACATCCACATAACCCAAAATATGAAAAGATATTTATTTAATTTTTTTTTTGTGTATATTCACTTAACATTATACAAGTAAGTGCTGGTCCAGACTTGCAATTTTTGTTGCAGCAATTCTTGAATATGTGTGAGAGTATTGAAATAGAAATATATATGCTATTTGTATTCCTCTCTAGCACGTACACCGGACGGACGGACGGACGGACGGACGGACAGACGGACATCGCTCATTCGTCATCGCTATTCATAAGGACCCAGAATATATATATTTTTTTGGTCGCAAATTAAAATTATGGAAATTACACACGGAATGACAAACCTATATATACCCTTTTCCATTTTTGGTAAAGGGTATAATAAATAACAACAATACAAAAAGATCTCACATAACAAAAGTGTATTGCAGCTATGATCAAAGGAAACAAACAATTACATAATTAAACAATGTATTATTTCTTGTAAATTTAAATCAACATTTTTGCATGGTGATTTTACATTGGTGTTTTTTCTGTATATGAGTAGCAGTCAGTTTTTGTGCAAACCATTAAGATTTTAATTATGATGATAATATTCATTGTCAAGATTACCAACAAATCGGCTTCTGTACATAATTAATAATTTTATTAAGTTTATAAAAATAAAAGTACAATTTTTTAAAAATATATATTATCAGTTTATACTGTTATAATGAATTTTACAGTTTATGGAATATGTTACACATTATACTCGAGTACCATCCTAATCCCCTTGCTTGTTATATCTTGAAAGAAAGGAACAGTAGTGCTCTAGATGAAACTTCTTGAAAATATTTTTTAGGCTTAGTACGATATTTATGTATTATTAATTACTATCACTAAGCTTATGCCCGATACTATTCGGATCTAATAATTATATGTAGACCTAAGATTTGAATACTTATTGTAAGTTCACTCATTCCATTCGTTACAGAGGAAATTCACTGTACTTAACATTGTACTTAACATTGTTGCATTTCTGTTGAGTAGCTTTTTCAATAAATAAATTATATTGCAGAATCAAAGAAAATATAAGGAAATATTTTGCATAAATTTGCTTTTGAATTTCATATATACAAATTTACATACATACATACATGCACATAACCCAAAATATGAAAAGATATTTATTTAATTTTTTTTTTGTGTATATTCACTTAACATTATACAAGTAAGTGCTGGTCCAGACTTGCAATTTTTGTTGCAGCAATTCTTGAATATGTGTGAGAGTATTGAAATAGAAATATATATGCTATTTGTATTCCTCTCTAGCTCTTTTGCAATAACAAATAAAAAGTTGCTGCAACAAAAATTGCAAGTCTGGACTGGGACTAACAAAGCAATAATCTATTCATATCCGAAAACTGTATGCTGCCATAGCACAAACGATTTTTCACTTCGACGATTTTTCCACTAAAACATTTCATTCCTCTTGCCTATAATGTTAAATTATAAACCATTGTTGTTATGTGATGCGAAAATGGAAATAAAATTTTTCAAACATTTTCTGTCATCAGCACTAGCGTATTTCTTGCGTTCTTTCGTATCCATTGAATTTAATAACTAAAAGCTATTCAAATGAGAGGATTTATCTGGTTTTGTCAATTTATTTTTTCCTTTTATTTCTTAGTGAAAAGCAAAACTTTGATTTAACACAATTAGGTTAACTGATGGCATATTATTTGCTTATGGTGTATTCTAAAATAATTTAAAGAAAGCAAAAAGGAGATATTAAAATAAATTTGTATTTAAAAATTTAATTTTTGGTTTGAAACTGAGAAGGTGTATTATATTAGAAGTATAAAAAGTCATGTATACATGCATACACATATCTATATGAATCATTCCACGCCAAATCGTGTGGTTTGATTTGATTTTTTATTTCGACAATAGTGTGAAATTTTTTATTACCCCTCAAAAGAGCCTTCATGGAAAATGTGGAGAATTTTTGAAGACTATGACATCGTGAGGCATTGGCTGAAGTAGTTAGCACGTTGACAAAACCAAAGTTCCTGGATTCGAGCCCTCTATCCAACAGTCATTAAATAACAACACCACGTGCTTTTCTGATGTGCATTAGTGTGCCTTTGTATCATTTGTTGTAGAAAAAGTTCAAGAGATGAAGGCATAGTCACTGGTCACTGAACTACTACAGCTTCAGCGGATACTAATCTTTATGTAACATTAGAGCGCCCTCCTTCGCTATGTAGTACAATCTTTGGTAAAGTAAAATAACTAATAAAATTGCTGCTTAACACAGCTTCAAAAAATTTAATACGCCTCATTGACACCAGAGGCGCTGCAACACTGCATTATTAAATATACGTGCAAAAAGCAAAGTTGTAAAAGAATGAAGCGTTCCAGACTTCTGTATCACTATACCTTTCCTAAAACAGATCACACATAGTAATAGTAGTAGGCATTCATTGCCTGAGTGTTACTTCTCTTTAAAAAAAAAAAATTGTTTTCAAAATTATCTAAGATCTTGCAGGCCATCCCTGAGTCTTTCCGCCAAGCTTTAAGTCCAAATTAGTATCCAATAATTATCGAAAATTGATTTGGCAAGATATTACGGAGTAGTAATTGATGAATTTAATTGATTCAATTAAATTTTTAATTAATAGTATAATAAAGGGTCCGCCCTAACGTTTTTCCAACTAGTGCTTATTTCGCGAATGGTAACACTTAGCTCATGTCTGATTTGACAGATAATTAGTTTTATCCTTCCGCTGAACGAATATGGTTGTGTATACGCTTGAACAACGCTGGGAAATATTGCTTACAGAAGATGCTGATTTTGCCAAAAGAATCATCTTTTCAGATGAAGCTCATTTTGATCTTTGCGGGTATATAAACAAGCAAAATTGTCGCATTTGGGGCACAGAAAAGCCGCACGCATACATTGAAAAGCCGACGCACCCAAAACGAGTCACTGTTTGGTACGGATTTTGGTCCAGAGGCATAATTGGGCTAATTTTTTTTCGAATGAGCAAGGAGTGGCCGTTACAGTCAATGGCGATCGTTATCGGGCCATGTTGAACGAATTTTTAGTTCACAAAAATTGAAGAGGAGGATATTGGCAACATTTGGTTTCAACAGGACGGCGCTACGTGCCACACAGCCGAAGCTACACTCGATGTTTTTTATAGCATTTTCAAAAAAAAAAGTTATCTGGTGGACCCTTAGAATATATTTAATCAATAATAGAATATATTTAATTACCAAAGAAATAATTAGTTTTATTTAATTAGTTTTACATACTAGAAAAAGTTTACGTTTTCCAGGTCTGGAGCTATTTTTTTTTATATTTTTAATTTTTATGCAAACTATTTCTTTCTAAGACATAAAGTATATTTAATTTGTAATGAAAAAAATTATTCTAACCTATTTAACTAAAAAATAAATTAAGTTTTCCAAGCCTGGAAATATCTTTTTAGAATTTTCTAATTTCTTACACCAATCTAGTAGTTCTTAAACAAAAACATAAGCAAAGAAACAAAGAAAAACAGGAAATGGGAAAAAAATTAATTTTATTTAGTTACTTAAAGTAATCAAAAAAAGGTCAGTTCCCAGCTCTGGAGCTGTAGTTTTATTTTTCTAATGTTATACACCAAACTTTTATTTCTAAAATATAAAATATATTTATTTTATTAAGAAAAAGAAAAAATTTTTTTACACTTCTGACCCCTTATTTTGTGCGAATTGTCTATGGACGATAAAAAGCCGCAGTTGTGATTCTTTAAAACAGATATTATTTATTGTCTATGCTAGAAGGTTCGTGGATTTGCTTTATGATTTTGTTCCAAACATTATATCCAACACATATTTTTCAAACTGTTTTATAATACTTTAATTTAATTTTTATGTTTTAAAAAACATTGTAATAATATTTATTTATTTACTTATGCATTTTTCATTATTTTTTAATTCTATTCTATTAACAAATATAAAAAACCCATTTTCCATCTCTGATCAGATATGATAAACAAACAATAAGATTTAATTCATGTGGCTTAATAAAAGAAAAGCAATAAATTAATACAATATGCTTTTTTTTAAATACGTATACATATTTTTTTTAATAAAGAAATTAACATTTTTAAGTTTTCCTTTTCAGATATTTTTTAAATAATTAATTTGACAATAAAACACGCAACAGGTGTTTGGATAATTCTTGCAAGTAAAAATTTTACTAGAAATAATTTGTAAGAATATTTTGGTCTGTCGAATTTTCTCTCTCTCTTTTGACACTCTTTCCCTGCAAACTCTTTGAGTTAATGAGCACTTTTCAGTAACAATTGTTACAAATTCGTAAAAAAAATTTTAGTAAATGAACAAACCTATTGTTGCTTGTGCTGCCAATTCAATTTGGATTAGAAAACTCAGCAGATCTGTAGTTAGGCTTGGTTCATGGAATCCATCTTGCGGTGATGGTTGTGGTTTATGAAAATAGCATTCGTAAGCCAGAGAAAAAGCTTTAGAATTTTTATGTTAAAAGCATTCGAATTCAAACAGTCTTGCTTCCACATTGAATTACACAATAACCCTCCGTAAGAAGTTTTTAAACAGAAATCGGGGCTTTTCATTTTATCGGGTTTTAGCAAACTCTAATTGAAAGTAAATTTCGGTATGAAATAGTCTCAAGGTGGGACAGCCCTTTGACACCATATTGACCACATTATTACTAAAATACAGCCTCCAGGGATGGAAATTGTATTTAACTTACTCACAGTCTGCCGATGATATGCTTATGCTCAAAATCATTACCATAATCCGAATTTATGTTACTTAGCCTCAGAAAAGTCATCCATTGAGAGATTAATTAAAATATTGACAATAAAATATATTGAACAAAATACACCCTCATATGAAAGGAAGGAGAAAACTTTACTTGCTTTACATTCGCATGTGACATACATGCGAGTATAAAATGCTGTCACAATTTCGTATAAGTTTTGTTTAAAACTTAAGGGAAACTGAATTAATTATACATACTTGGCTGGGTCTTACTTGGTAAATATATGTAGTAATATTTCAATAGTAATAAATTAATAGACCAACTGTCTATTCTATTAGTAATTTATGTGTTTTGGAAACTAAAAGTAAAAAAAGAGTTTTTCATTAAGTCCTTGCTATCTTTAAGTTTAAATGAAACACAGTGTGTGTGAAATAACATGGATATTTGTTATTAGTTATTAGTAAAAAAAAACAGTCGGGATTCTAATAATGGTCTGAAATACAAAGGCCCTATACTTGTATTTTTTTTTTACAAAACTGAGTTTTTCAGTGATTCCAACACATTTCACACAATACAAATTTATTGCAACAGTGTAAATAGTAACGTTTTTACAATCTGTTGCACCTGCATATAAAACAAATTACATTTTGAATATTCCAGTTTATATTTATATAATATTTATATATTGAATATTTATGTTTTTATCTTTTCCTGTCAAGTTACAATTATTTGAGTTAGGGCCTTTCTACTTGAGACCAACGTTTCTGTTTCACTGTCATGTATTAAAAAATACATATCGAGTACGTATTATACTCGTAGCTCCAAAATACAATGGCTTCCCGACCTTATTTGGCATTTTCATGGGTGGTTCTTAAGATTCACTGAATACGTATCAAAAAATTAAATTTGTTTCAATGAAATCTCTACGCAAAATCATTAAAAATGATCCATATTTGCTTTACTTCCGGATAATAAAATTGGAATCTTATTAACTTTCTTGGAAGCTTTTTTCTACTGGGTAATTACATAATTAAAAAATATGTGAAAAAATTGATTATTTCATGAATTCCATTAATGTGAATGAAGAATGTATTAAAAGCGCTTTTAATTTGTTTTATTTTTGACAATTGGAGCTTAGGGAAGTGCTCTACATAGCGGAGTTATATAAAGTGATTATGTTCTAGTCTTAAATAATAATTTATATAAATTAAAAAGAACAGATCACAATCTTTATTATATAAAAAAAAATAAATTCAATAGGATCTGTTTTGTTTTGGACAATTGAAAGTGAGGCAGTCATCTGCACGCAAAGAAAAAAATATGGTTGTAAAATGGTTCAGAAAACAATATTATGTTCTCTGAAACAACTGTGTGGTCGTTGAAAACTATTTATTGTTATTTTAAACATTAATTTCGTTACGATAAACAGAGCAATGTTTGAATTTAATAATTACATTATTATATTCGTAGAAAGTGCGATATGGTTAGAATTTAACAATATAGTTTTGTTAAAAATTTATGACTACAATATAATTCAATATAATTTGTATTAATATGTAAAAATAATATGATGTAAATAACAATATAATGTTATCCAAAATCAAGTTTAAAAAAAAATGTTTTTCAGAAACATCTTCTGTCAGTTCAGTGTTTCGTTTTTAAGCTGTCGGTAGTGCACGCGTAGTGTTAAATAAATAAAAAAGTATAAACAAAAGTTTAGATAAATAAAAATAATATATATGATTAAAAAACAAAATATTATTAAAATATAAAATAATACTATGATCGTATTAAACAATATTATTATAATATTACAACATGGTGTGGTAAGTCTCAATTATGTTTTAGTCACATCAAACAATAGTGTTGTCTTATTTAAAATAATAAGATTAAGTATAACAAAGTTAATTGTCTTTGTAGATAATATTATTATTAACTCAGACAATAATATTATTTAAACTTTGCTTTTCCATTGACAATAATATAATTTGACTGCAACCATATAATTCTGTTTGATTATGGTTACCTCAACCATATTTTTGCTTTGCGTGTGGAACCCATGTGTTTGTTTGTAGTTGCAAATTACTCGAGTCTTACGTTGCGGTAAACAAAATTTCTATACAAATGATACAAAAGCTGTTTACTTCTTTTTTATATTAAAACTTGACTTCAGTTGAGAGACTTAAATATGTATATTTCCATAATATCGCACGTGACTACTGATTTTTATTTTTACAATAAGCACAACTTATTTATTGTTCTAGATGCTACCCCTATAATTGGTGCCAAGTTTGATTTTGAAAAAATTTTCTTTTTCAAAATAACTGCAAAATAAGCAAAGCATTTGTATGTAAAAGAAAAAAGATGTTTAACCCTGAATTTAGCTAAACCTAAAGCAATATTTTAATGTGACTAATTAAAAAATATTGTGCACTTATGTCTCTTTAAAAAGATTATGATTTTGCCTAGAATGATTTATATTTATTTCACGTGACATGTCACACGTGACATTTTTTTCATCCTAATATTTATATACTTTCCGTCGTTTTCATAAAAAATATTTTAGTGAGACATTTTTAGATTTAATTGAACTGTAGTGAATTTTAATCAGAAATAATTTCTTAATCAGGCTTGAGTTCAGTAATTTCAATTCTTATTGAATGAAATATTTTTATTAATTAATGTGAGTATCTGAAGAAGAGAAGAAAAATTAAACTAGACTTTATTAGCTGGGAGAAATATCGATATTTTTCTGTGCAGCCACGCACTTCATCAGCACCCATGTCTATCTAGTGGGGTAGAGATTATTATTAACATCAGCTATTTAACTTAAATTTCTATGAAATGGAATATGAGAATTGATTGTGTATACAATTATTGATTTACCTTTGGCAAACACATTTGTAAGTATCACTATTCATTTTCTGTTTTTCCATTTTCTATTTAGGTTAGCACGAAGTTATATCACTCTACCTATGTATGTTTAACTATTCTTACTTATCTTTTACGATCATCACATTAATTATTTTTACTTATTCGATGCACCATCGGTACATACATATAAGTATTATTGTAGTGGCTTTATGTTACTTTGTTTTTGCTTTCTACAGTTGACTTCGCTTTTCAGCATTCTGAAGCAGTGATAGCCAAGTGAACAGTGATCGCTAAGTGAACATATTTTTGTCACGTGCCCATGATGAATTAAATGAGAAATTTTTAGATTTAATTGAACTGTAGTGAATTTTAATCAGAAATAATTTCTTAATCAGGCTTGAGTTCAGTAATTTCAATTCTTATTGAATGAAATATTTTTATTAATTAATTTCATAGAAATTTAAGTTAAATAGCTGATGTTAATAATAATATCTACCCCAGAATTGAAATTACTGAACTCAAGCCTGATTAAGAAATTATTTCTGATAAAAATATTTTAGGTTTATTACAGGTTTCTCAAAGAAATGCCTTAAATATTTTTTATGAATATGCCAGTTTAAATCTAATGTTTGTTGTTTGAAAGTTGTTTCATAATAATAATAATATAACATTTAATCCAAAAATAAAAATCTTGAAATATAATTATAATATAAGATTATGCGAAATTCGCATAAACAATTTTCAATTCAGAGCATTTCCACGTGTGGTTACCAGTCTCTCAAATTACTATTGCAAAATGTCCCAATGTGTCATAAGCTGTGTGGCAGGTAGACACCACATGAATATCATCCGATTTTGGGTTAAGCTTTCGCTATCGTAAAATTGTATGGCATTTATCTATTTGTATAACTGTTAGATGTAAGCTTGCTTTTACTAATGTATAAATAAAAAATTAATAAAAGTAAATACAATGTTTCGGTAATAAGTTGAACAGCATCATCAGGAAATAGGAAGAAAAAAATTAAAGTTTGTATAATTATGGCATATAAAAATTACTTTGGAAGCTACGAGTAAAAAGAATAATTATTCCAAGATATTACATAACTTATGTATAAACGAGTACGTATACATTTGTTCGAACTAGTTATGTTTTTTTTTCAGAAATTTAATTTAATAAAATTAAACTCTCTACTGCTGCGAAAAACTCACATATTCTTGTTTACTTGTTTTCTTTATGCTTTATTTACACAGACAACATACACAATTGCAAATACAAATAGTAAATTATAATTGGCGCCTTGGTATCCCAGTGAATGTCACTGAGAAAGCAAGAAAAATACAAAAACATTTATATGTTTTTTTTTCTACGAATAACTCAAACGCTGTCTTTTAATAAAACAATGGGTGGTACTATTGTGAAATGAAAATATTTGTATGACAAAGGATTATTATTTGAATGTGTAGTTGGAGGATTGTGTTTGCTGTAAAATTCCATCAAGTTATTTTAATGTTTATGCGTATGACACCATTGATATTGTGAGTTGCCGTTCAACAACTATGAATGCGTATAGCTAAAAATAAAATAAAACATGCTCATATGCAAACACACGCATTCATTTTAAACTGAATATTTTTAACAACTATGTTTATATATATTTTTTAAATAACCTAGCACAAATAACTATAACTAAAATCTTTAGACTGTATGAGTTACAATCATACAAATGAGTATAAAAATACTCTGACTATTTAATCGGCTATACATGCGTATATACAGGGATATTTAATTTTCATACACACACACACATAAATTATGTTTTTAAACATCCAGACACACGCTCATATGTTTTTCATTCTATTTTATATACAAACATTTATGTATACTGTGGCGAATGATGAATAAATATCCTTATTATTTTTATCTCCGAATAAACATACATAGTCTGAGTATAAGCATATTCAGTTGCTTGAGAGAAAAAATGTTAGTGTACGAATTGTTTGCCCTACAATTGTGATTGATTGATGATGATGATTAGTCATTGTCATTCTTTGATTTAGGATCCTTGTAAAAGTTCGATAATACCACTAATATTTTACTCTACCCAAAAATTAATTGCACTTTTCAGCCTCCTGCTAGTTAATTTTGTTAGTTAATTTTGTTAATTAATTTTGTTTAGTTTATTTAAAAGTTTGCTAAACATAAGCCTTATCATGTCCTATTCTTCATGCTAAAAGTCGTCAACGTTACATCAGATTTTTCATTCAAACTATTTGAGATTTCATTAACCAAAGACTTTCAGATAAACAAGTGGTTGGCCTACTGTATCCTATTCTGATAATGGGGCTGTCATCTAAGCCAACAGACTGGCTGAGTAAGTACCACATTTATATAGCGAACCACTTAATATAAAAACAGAGGTTCAGTTGCAGCCACTCCAACTGGGAGAGCAGACGCCAATGCTAGATGGCTATCAAGAACATTGCCCAGGGGCCACCACGAGGAGGTACATGAGTCGACTTGAAGTACTATTAATAAGGATCACCCTGGGTACATCCAATTGAAACGACCAAAAGTTTTGCCTTATCATTATACCCCCTGGCACCCATAGCCCTATGCACCGAATAGTAAAGACGGGAACCTATATACATACATATATATACATATATGTATATATAATGAAGGCTTAACTTATTTTAAATATATGATGTTTGGTTTTAAGGATAACATGTAATTTTTCATCAAAGGCATGCAGGATTTTTATGGCAATCTCAAAGTTAATATGGGCCTTTCCACCGAAAGGTGCACCGACCCCAAAAAACTTAAAGTTCTTGAAAACATTTTAATTTATCATATTTTCATAGAGAAACAATTAAATTAAACTAGTGTGAAAACAATATTTTATTTTCACATACACATTTCGAGATATACGAATATAAAGTCTTAAAAGCGCATTTTTTTAATTTGAAACTCCTTTTGCACGTTTTATTTTTATAAAAATTCTTAAAGAGAAGCATTTTCTACTGACTTTTGCTCTCTAAAATTTTTCTGAAAATACAAAGATTAAAAAAAGAATGCATAAGAAAATATGCAATTTTAAATATTTGTAAATTTTTTCTATAACTAATCGCATATTTTGATGTCACGTGCGACATTGAAAAATAACATTTGTTGTCAGTGCTTCGAAAGTATTCATAAAATACTCATCAAATATTTAGTACTACAATTAAAATTAAAAAATTTCAAATCGCATATTTCGATGTCACGTGTGATATTGAAAGTACACGCAGAAAGTTCGCTAAATAGCCAGTACGAACAGTGACATGTAATGCAATTAAAATTAAAAATAAACTTGCTGAAAAATATAAAGATTTGTGATATTGGAATATATGTACATATATTTGGTCACGTGCGACAACGCAAGTGTAAAATTAAGAACTAAAATTGACATAAAAACTATTTAAAATTTTTTCAAATTATGGAAATTTAGATACGCAAGCACTGAAGGAAGATGTAACATTATTAAAAAAGCATAACTAAAACAAAACTAAAAGGAAAGAAAACGGAATGCTGGAAAAAAGTAAAAAGCATTTGCCGAAGGCAAATATAAAACATATTGAAGAGAGAAAAGACATGACTACGGTATTAAGTTCTAGTAGATTTTAAGTAGATTTTGACAAAATCTAGTGATGGAGTAGCATTTGTTTTGTATTGGAAATCTACTAGATTTTGTCCGAAATCTCGTTAGTACTAGATTTTATTTAAATGTAAACGTGTTTACATTTGTTTATTTTAGTTATAATTTAATAAAACAAGCAACAACAGCCTAATAAATACCATAATGGAAGAAAATGTCACGTGCGACATGTCACTTAAAATATATTTTAATAATTTGGGGTAAACTTAAAATCATTTTAAAGAGACATCAGTGCACAACATTTTGAAATTACTCACATTAAAATAGTGCTTTAGGTTTCGCTGAAATCAATTTCGATTTCTGTCAAATGATTTGATTTTCTGAAAATGAAACTTTGCCCAAGACTAAACTTAGCATCAGCTATAATACCAAAATTTAGAACTATAAGTTACGCTTATTGTCAAAATAAAAAACGGTTTAATTTTGACGTTTAATACACTTTAAAATGTATATGATGGTCACGTTCGACATTATGGCAATGCTTATATTTATGTGTCTCTTTGTAAAAGAAATTATTAAAAGAGATTTTGTATCAAATGTATACAAATTTTGTTGACAACAACTACCGTAACTATACGTGAAACTAGAGAAATTTCCAAAAGTAACAAAAATAGAATAGGCAGATGAGGCCTGTTAAATTTATATTTGTATGCAATTGAATTTTAATGCCTTCTTCAGTCACATTAATGAAATGTTTGAACTAATAAAATTTTTACTTGTTTTATTAATTATATTATTACGAGTACCTTGTAAAAAAAGCTTCCAAAAAAATTAATAAGTTTTTAAAATTAAAATCCAAAATCTAAATAAATTCTTATGAATTTTGCACAGAAGCCGAAGTGTAAAGGAACTACTTTTTCGCTACTTTTATAGAAATACGAGAAGCTCACCACCACCACCCAGGGAAATGCTAAGTATAGCCGGGAAATCGTGGAGCTATAATACAGTGACAGTGGAACTTATTTTAGCTAAGCCCAAATAAGACGACTCTTCTTTCGGAGCTGGAAAAACGCTAGATATGTTATATTTATAAATGTTGACACTATATCCTTCCAAGGACTGCAGACTTTAAAGACTCACTTCATTTTAAATTAAATGCGAACCTTGCGTATTTTTCTTTTCTATTTATTATTTTCTATATGTATTTTTATTTTGTCGACATCATATCCCTTAGTTAACGTTCATATTGTATTTCATCACATTTAAAAACAAGTAAGAGTGCTATATTCGGCTGTGCCGAATCTTATATACCCTTTACCAACGTACGTACATATATATAGTATACAGACACGTACATACATATTTGTTTTGTGAAAAAATTTATAATTTTTTTAAAGTTTCCATCTTTGGAGCTATAATTTTCATTTTTCAAATTTCATACACCAAACTTTTTCAGAAGCATAAAATATATTCAATTTATAAAGAAAAAGAAAAAAATTTTTAGACCTATTTAATTTTACATAACACAAAAAGTGTAAGTTTTCCAACCCTGGAGTCATAATTTTGGATTTTTCTGATTATTGATTCCAATCTAGTTCTTTAAAAAATACATAAAATATGTTAAGTAAAAAAATCAAGCTTTTTTGAAGTTTTTTTCAGTTAAAACGATTTTTTCAGTTTTGTCGCCTTTTTCTCGTTTTGGCGATTTTGTCTGTTTTTGGAGGTTTTTTTAATTTTGGCGATTTTTTTCTGTTGTTGGGCTTTTCTTCATTTTGGAGATTTTTCTCATTTTGACGATTTTTTCTGTTTTTTGGGTTTTTTTTCGCGATTTTTTGGCGATTTTTTTGTTTTTTTTCGTTTTGGTGATTTTTTCATTTTGGCGATTTTTTTTCATTTTGGCAATTTTTTTCTTTTTTTTATGTTTTATTTCGTTTTGGTGATTTTTTTCATTTTGGCGATTTTTTTTTCATTTTGGCGATTTTTTTTTCATTTTGGCGATTTTTTTCTGTTTTTTAGTTTTTTTTCGTTTTGGCGATTTTTTTCTTTTTTTGGCGATTTTTTTTTAATTTTGGCGATTTTTTTTCTGTTTTTTAGGTTTTTTTTTCGTTTTAGCGATATTTTTCATTTTGGCGATTTTTTTTTCATTTTAGCAATTTTTTAGTTTTTTTGCGATTTATTTTAGTCTTAGAAATTTTCTTTTAATTTAGTGCTTTTTTCATTTTGGCGATTTTTTTCTGTTTTTTGGGGTTTTTTTTCGTTTTGGTGATTTTTTTCATTTGGCGATTTTTTTTCTGTTTTTAGGTTTTTTTTTCGTTTTGGTGATTTTTTTCATTTGGCGATTTTTTTTTCTGTTTTTAGGTTTTTTTTCGTTTTGGTGATTTTTTTCATTTTGGCGATTTTTTTTCATTTTGGCGATTTTTGTTTTCATTTTAGCAATTTTTCCGTTTTTTTGCGATTTATTTTAGTCTTAGAAATTTTTTTTTAATTTGGTGCTTTTTTTCGTTTGGGCGATTTTTTTTCTGTTATTTAGGTTTTTTCTTTTTTTGGCGATTTTTTTCATTTTGGCGATTTTTTTCTGTTTTTTAGGGTTTTTTTCGTTTTGGCGATTTTTTTTTCATTTTGACGATTTTTTTCTGTTTTTTAGGGTTTTTTTCGTTTTGGTGATTTTTTTCATTTTGGCGATTTTTTTTCATTTTGGCGATTTTTTCTGTTTTTTAGGTTTTTTCTTGTTTTGGCGATTTTTTTCTGTTTTTTAGGTTTTTTTTCGTTTTGGCGATTTTTTTTCATTTTAGCAATTTTTCCGATTTTTTGCGATTTATTTTAGTTTTATAAATTTTTTTTTAATTTGGTGCTTTTTTTCGTTTTGGCGATTTTTTTTCTGTTTTTGGCTTTTTTTCATTTTGGCGATTTTATTCTGTTTTTTGGGGTTTTTTTCGTTTTGGCGATTTTTTTCATTTTGGCGATTTTTTTTTCATTTTGGCGATTTTTTTCTGTTTTTTAGAGTTTTTTTCGTTTTGGTGATTTTTTTCGTTTTGGCGATTTTTTCTTGTTTTTGGCGATTTTTTTCGGTTTGGCGATTTTATAATTTTTTATTTTTTCATTTTTACCGTTTTTGAAAATTTCAAGAGTTTTGCTCTTACGGTTTCCAAGATACAGCAAATTGTCAAAATTACATAGTCAAAATTGCATTAACTGATGGAACACCCTTTAATTTAATTTTTTTTTAATTTTTGTGTTAATTTTTGTAGTCTGTATAAAAATACACTAACGTTACAAATTTCAAGTGTATATACATACAATTGTATATATACTACATGGGATTTTAAAATTTTTCGTTGCTCGTTTTGGAACACCCTTTAATTTCCAATTATCATGTATTTGTTGTTGTAGCGGCCAAAGGTCTACATATTGTGTCCAAATTTCAGGTCTGTAGCTCTTACGGTTCTCGAGAAAATACTAATATAGTTTTAGACATAGTTAATTTTACATAACACAAAAAGTTAAAGTTTTCCAACCCTGGAAACGTCGTTTTAATTTTTTTGTATTTGTTTAATTTAAAATTCCAATTTTAGTCGTACTGAAGTGTAAAATATGTACATTTATTAAAAAAAAATAAAAATTTGTTTTCGGGAGTTACTTTTATATGGCAAAATGAAGTTTAAGTTTTCCAGCTCTGCAATCGTCTGCCCGATTTTGCTGAATTTCAATACCAATCTATTTTGGAAAATTTCTGACACACCAGTCCAAGAACGAAGTCTCTAGCTCTTCTGGGAGCTTCGGAAAACCGATTTCACGTACAGACAGACGGACAGACGGACAGACGGACAGACGGACAGACGGACAGACGGACAGACGGACAGACGGACAGACGGACATCGCTTATTCGTCTTCCCTATGCATAAGGATCCAGAATATATATATTATATGGATCGCTTATTGATATTATAGAAATTACAAACGGAATGACAAACCTATATATTCCCTTTTACCATTTTTGTTGGTAAAGGGTATAACAAATAACCATTGACAACATTTGCTACAAATACTTACACAACCTTACATGACATTTAGAAATCTTGTTGAAATACAATACATTATAAATTGTTGGTATAATTTGGTTTTATTTATTTCATATGAGTCGCATTAAAGTCATTAATTTCAAAAAATGCTAAGCAATAATAACTTTTCTGTAAATTATTGTACTGTTTTTCCTTCAATACTCGTATAATAATTATTATTATTAACAGCTCAAGAAACTTTGAAGTACTGAACCATTTCTTTCTACTATGCGTACAATTAAAATATATTTTATATTATTCTGTGATATTTATTTATTCAAAGAAGCTAAAAATATAAACACTAAAATCCTCTAAAGCAGTTGCTTCCAGAAATCATATTATTAGAATCAACTTTTGCCGTAAATTCTCTTTCATTATAAAACACAATTTTTTGTGGAAAATCCGATTTTTCTCCTGATCAGTTACAGCAATTCATTGTTTAGTTCAAATGGTTTTAAGAAAATCGTAGGTGCTTACTGGCCACTGTGCAACTGGGTAGATTTTTGGTTAATTGTGATATAAGCTTTAATATATTTCCGCTGCAGTAAGCATTTCGTCTGCTTGTTATCTGGCGGTACAAGAATAATCACCCAAAAGAACTTCAATGTTACATCTGCCGAACTTTTCGTAGTGAAATAAATGTAGTAAAGTAAGACTTAGACTCGCATACGGATACGGCGTATGGGCATTTCCACATACATTCGCTCGCCATTTAAGTAGGATAATATAGGGTAATTTTTTAAGAGCTTTCGAATTTGATTTAAAACAAGTAAGAGTGCTATATTCGGCTGTACCGAATCTTATATACCCTTCACCAACGGTTTTGTTCAGCAGAAAGGAAAGGTTTCAGGGAATTGAAATGGAATATGCCCATAATTTATTTTATAACTATGACTGTTCTTTAGCGATTAATTTAGTTTTTATCTCCATTTACCATACATTGATAAGAACTCGTTACAAGGTATCAACTAAAGACCATCGATTTGAAACATAACTGTTCTGAGAATATAAGAAACAACATGGCGAAAACCTGCGTTTATACTTAAATTAGATCTCCATATAAAAATTAAGCATATAAATAAAATAATTAAATATATCTTGAGTAAAGATCTTCTTCAAATATGAAATATGTTTGACTGAAAAATAAAATTATTTCTGGTTATTTTTTTTACCCAAAATTTTTTTTCGATTTCCAACCCTGGAAACATAGTTTTGATTTTTCTGGTTTTAATACTAATTTATTTCTAAGAAATTTATTATTCGACATATTGTCAAGTTTATTTTAATTTGAAATTTATTTGCTGGTGGTTCAGCGATGTCTATATGCATTTCATTGTTGAAGTCTACTGACGATTTGTTACAGCAACAATGAAATGCATATAGACATCGCTGAACCACCAGCAAATAAATTTCAAACTAATTTATTTCTTTTAAAATAGAGAATATATTTAATAACCAAAGAAATAACTAGTTTTATTTAATTGGTCTTATATATCACAAAAAGTGTAAGTTCCCAACCCTGGAATCATGCTTTTAGATTTCTCTGATTTCTTACACAAATATTTTTCTTTTAAGAATCTTAGATATGTTTAATTTATAGAGGAAAAGGTAAAATTAGTTTAATTTATTTTTATATAACAAAAAATAAAGTTTTCCAACCCTGGGGACATCTTTTTGATTTCAAAATTTTTTTTTTTAATTTTTAATACCAATTTTATTTGTACTGAAATATTAAGATACGTCTATTTAACAAAAAAACATAAAAATTTGTTTTAGCTAATAACTTTTATATGGCTAAATCAAGAGTACGTTTTCCAGCTCTGAAATCGTCTGCTCGATTTTGCTGATTTTCAATACCAATCTATTTTAGACCATTTCTGACATACCAGTCAAGGACAGAATTCACTTAGTTTTTCTGGGAGCTTCGGGAAACCGATTTCACGTACACCAGAGGAACGGACGGACAGACGGACATCACTTGTTCGTCTTCCCTATGCATAAGAATTCAGAATTTATATATTTTATGTGTCGCATATTAATATTATGGAAATTACACACGGAATGACAAACCTTTATATACCCTTTTCCATTTTTTTGGTAAAGGGTATAAAAAATATAAATTTGGGTGCCTCCAACATGATTTTTTTGATATCGTCCCTACCACGTCAAACTATCCAATATGTAAATTCGTTTTTCAGATTCGTTACCTTGGTACCCTAATTTCTAGGATATCATCCATTTCAAAATGGTAAAATTCTCATAAACGATAGATAACTCAATAAGAGATATTTTAATCCTGACATTTTTAGGAATACGCTGACTTTAAATTCGCAATTGGCGACTCTTTGAGCTCTTCTGAAAAGTACAAATTTGCATATTGGATAGTTTGACGTGGTAGGGACAATATCTCGTAGTGTAACTATTTTTTCCTCATGCCAAAAGCTATCGAAAAATTGATGGCACAATATCGATGGCAAAAATTACCCACCCTAACAAATCGAGCCTTATTTTCGATTTTATCGTAAGCGAAAACATTTAATTTTTCAGGAGAAGGTTTTTTTTAAAATATTCAAACTTGTTTTTGTACGTAAATTGTCGCTTACGATACAATTTTACAGCCTGTATCTTAAAAGTTATCAACAATTTTGCCTTCTTGATAATTCTTAACTATGTGTAGGCCCATAAAATATTAATTTCAATAAAAAAGTATATTTCCGACAACATGTCGCTTAGGATAAAATCGAAAAAAGGGCACGAAATACTGTAAACAAATAGTGTCGTGTAAATACAGAGAACAGAAATGAGTAGTGATAAAGTGAGTAGAGTTGAATCATGACTTATAATTTATTGTACTTATTGCAATGTTCTCTATGAATCATATTCACTCGAAAGTTTGAAGTGCGCATCGAACTTAGACTTAGCAACATTTATGATCTTGTTGATTTCGACTCCAATTAACTCAATGCCAATGCACGATGCAAAATAAGTATGATTCACAATGGGAACTTCGCATACGAACATTAAAGTTTCTCTGTTTTGCTGGTTCTTGTGTTTTTTTTTTTTGTAGGAATTGAACAACAAACCTATTTACTACTATTGTATACTACTTGCAAACTGTTTAATGACTGAACTTTTAAATAAACATACATGCGTGAGTTGAGGGAACTGAATTAGACTTGGGTCGAACTCGTTCACTAGTTCATTTTTGGCACAAACCAATGACCAAACCCATTTAAATTACATGCGGCAAAAATTAACTAGTGAACGAGATCGACCCAAGTCTAAACTGAATCAATGCGAGTAGTATAAGTATTTTCCTGAAATTAGAAACCAAACTGAGTTGATTTGTGAGTATGAGTGTGGTATAACTCTGATGTCGACGTCGCATTCATATTTATTTCAACTTATACTTATAAATCAATGTCATCAGAGTAGTTGAGTTTAAATGATGTCTACTCACTTATAATTAAAATTTCATGAGCCAGTATGAATAGCGAAAAAACGATTCATTGCCGATCACTGATACACACCCACATTACAAGTCTTTACGAATAATCATACAAGAGAAAATTGCCCAATGAGCAATCCCGCAATATTTTGAAAAAAATCGTCCTTTTTAAGCTTTCTCATAATTTTGTCCCTCTTAAGCATGAAATTATGCAACTTAAAAGATTATTACACCAGCGAGAGAAAGCCTTAAAATTTATTATTAAAGGTTTAACAATAATGATATAAAATAAGCCATATTTTAGGACATACTGACTGAATTACGTAGCAATATTATTATAATATCAATCTAATCTAGGTGAGCAAGCGATAAGGAAACAAAAACGAAAAAATATATTATTACTTTCTATTTTAATGTCATGCTTGAAATACTTGTAGTTTGAAAAAAAGTAGTAAAGGTATTTTTTAAAGAAATGGATATAACATGTTGGCCAAAATGCTGCTTAATTTAAAATGTGTGAGTGTATTTTTTTTTTAAACATTAACAAGGTTAACTGTATTGTACAAATACATAAGGATATGAATAAATTCATAAAATGCTAACCAAATTTATGATTGTGTGTGTGTGTGTGTTCGCAAGTCAAACATGGTGAAAAAAGGTTTAAAATATTTAATCTCAGATAAACGAATTCTTTTTATTTCATGGGTTTCACAATATCCCTTGTGATTCATTTACTGTAATCGAATGAACTATTTACATATATATGTGCACATGTATGTATGTATATACATTTGTGTACATACATAAAAGAATTCGAAATATTCATATGTACAAACATTTGTATGCATGGATGTAGATAAGAGAAGCAGAATTTAAAATAATATATGCAGAAACGATTTTTCTTGCGATATTTTTTTCTCTCGCTAGTTGACACAGATTATGTGCCTAAAGAAGTAACAGAGAGTTAAGAAACACTGTGTGGAGATGAAAAGTTAAAAAAAGTATAATTTGAGCTCAACCAAAAATTGTTTGATTGTGGCAGCGAGGAAAGCGAATCGAAGTGTAAAATTGGGCCATCAACTGAGTTTGTTTTTAAAGCGTGATGACATTTTGGTTGGAAATTCTTATGTCAATTTATTACAGCTTTCTTTCCTTTCTTTAGTTTTTTTTTTTAACTGACTTAAAGTACAAAAAAAAAAGCGAATGTTATATTGAAGGCGAAGTTAAGGCTGGGCTAGTTTATGATTATTTTATATAATGTAATGATATAAAGTAAATTAAATTAACTTGATGATATATTTTTTTATTGATACATACATATATTAGCAACTTTACGCCAAATTATTATGTAATAAGGTCTTTGATGACGAGTTTCTGCTAAGCCTCTGGTTTAGATAATTTTTAAATGAAAATTTTTTACTTTTAAAACAACTTTATTTCATGTTAAATTAACATTCCCGTACTGTTAAATCAAAATGAAGAATCATGTCGAAACAAAGTTATTTCAAATTGGAATAACGTAAATTCGATACTGAAATAACACGAAGAACCATGTTGAATGAAAGCTATTTTAAGTTAGGTTAGGTTAGGTTAGGTTAGGTCAAGTTAGAATAACGTTAATTCGATATTGAAATAACACGAAGAACCATGTTGAATGAAAGCTATTTTAAGTTAGGTTAGTTAAGGTTAGGTGCTGGTAAGGAAGGGTGAAATTTAGTTGCAATACAATGAGCCCTTTGTGCTACCTGTGAGTTAACGAGATGATAGTGGGAGAGAGTGATAGGGAAGATAAAGTGGTAGATAAGTCAGGTTATGAAAAAAGAGATAGAGGAAAGCTTCATTCTTTTACAACTCTGTTTTTTTCATAATTTTTTTAATTATGAAGGCGCTGCAAAAAGCCTCTGGTATCAAATAAGGCGTATTATATTTTGAGGCTGTGGTTGGTAGCCACTTTATTGGTTACTTTACTTCTCCCATGATTATGCCACACAGTACTGATGAAAGAGCGCTTTCTGATGTAACATTATGATTAGCATCCGCTGAAGACGGTGTAGTTTTAGTGACCAGTGCCCTATGACTGCGTCACTAGGACTTTTATCGCAACAACTGGATACTAATGCCACTCAGCAAAATTCATGGTGTTGTTACTTAATGACTGTCTGAGACCGGGCTCGAACCCAGTACCTTAGGTTTTATAGTCAACCTGTTAACTACTTCAGCCAATGCTACCCTCATCAGCATATTTAAACAAAATTTAATTTAATTAAGTAATTTTATTTAAAGTCTACTTAAAAATTTTTTATTTTCACCAACTTAAATAGCCAAAATAGAAGAAATTATGGTAATGCTTTGCTGTTTAATATGACAGCATTAGATTTCAACTATTTATATTAAAATAAATATTTAAATATTTAAAAAAGTATGTTGACGAAAATTAAAAAAACTATTTGTTAGTATGAATTGATATTTAAATAGAATTGATGAAATAAGTTTCAAATCATGTTAATTTAACATGAAACACATATGAAGCAAAAGCACTTACGGAAATTTTTTTATTGCTCAAAAATATTCCAATTTACATATTTTGTTTGGAGGCTTTTAGCACCATTAATGAAAGGGATTGGAGAGGCAAAAGGCAACATATTTTCGTAGATTGTAACATAAAGAAATTTATTATTCGACAAATTGTCAGAAGTTTATTTTAAATTGAAAATGAAATGCATACATACAGAAAAAAATACCAATGTAAAATCAACATGCAAAAAGTTTGATTCAACTTCATTCAAATCACATTAATTTTACAAAAAATAAGATGTTGTTTGAGTGTGTTGGGTTTTATTTGCTTTGTAAATAGCTGCAACACACTTTTGTGCTTAGTTGTGCAAGTTGTTTTTGTATTGTTGCTGTTTTTTTGATGTTCGTAAACAGCTGACAAACTGCTGTTGGCTGGTAGGCAGTGTACTGGTCTTGCAGTCAGAGGATCGCAGTTTCGAATCCTGGAGTCAAGTCAAAATATTTTGTTTTTTTTTTACTTTTCAAGTGAAAGCATTTTAGTTTTTTTTTACTAAAACTAAAACTTTTCAAATAAATTGTATGTTAAATGATCAATGAAATAGTGTTAAATCAAAATTTAATTCAAGATGGTACATACATATTAGTGTGTATCTTAAGAATATCTAAAGTTGTTGTGGCTGCAGGGGTAAGCATGTTGACTACTACGCGATGAGTTCCGAGTGAAAATCTTGTCCGGAGAAGCGAATTTATATACAAACATTTTCTGATGCCTATGTCATCCACACGTAAGTTAAATAATTAATAAAATACAATTACTACATTCAATTAAATTCATGTTGTTCCAACTTCAAATAACTTTGATACAATATGATTCTTCATTTTGATTTTAACAGTACGTAAATGTTAAATCAACGTGAAATAAAGTTATTTCAAAAGGAAACATTTTCTTTGACAATTACTATAAATCATGTTAGATTAACATGAAACACACATGAAGCAAAATCATTGCCGAAAAAGATTAGATTAACCTTGTCTAATTTGATTTTAAGTTGAAATTTTTCTGTGTGTAGGTATAGACAACGCAAATAAATTTCAAATTGTAATATAAAATTATTTGGTGTGTTTTTGGGTCATGAAGCTGATAAAAATAAATAAATTTAAATGTGAGATGTTAAAAATTATATAAAGTTACTAATACGAGTATTTTAAGAATGATGCCTAAAATGTAAAAAAAATTGTAAAGAAACTAAAAAAAAAATACTAACTCATTTTAATTTCATTCCTTTATATTGCGGCACTGTTTCTCTAAATTAGTTTAAAAGTATCTTTTCTCCTTAAATATATTTAATGTAGAAACAAAGCATTTAAAGTTTTGTTTTAAAGTCTCACGTACTTTAATAATACCTGTCATACATACGAAAATTGCCTTCAGTTACAAGTGGTAGTTACACATCTATGATTTTTTTTTATTACCTGTGGCTATTTGAAACATTTAATTGTAGTCTTCTCTCCCCCCCTCTCTTTCACTCTTTCCCTTCACTTGCTCTGCAGCAGTATATTCTGTTTCTATGGCATGATGGCTTCTTGATTCACAACTTCAGATGGTTCATGTGCTTGGAACAAAACAAATCTCAAAAGCTTAGAAAGTAGTCGGATATATAACAAAAGTACTAAAGAGTAAACAACAACAGATAGATAGATACAAGTGAATGTCAATGTCTTTTTAAAGGTAGAAAAAAAAAACAAAATAAAACCGAACAATTTTCACATGACTATTTTGGAGCAAAATGCTAACAAACATTTTTAGGAAAGTTTTGGTTTTCATGCTTCTCTAAAATGGCACTTGTAAAAGCAGATGAAGTGCATTGTTGAATAAAATAAATGTTAACCATAAGCAGGTGCTTGTATGTAAGTGGGTATTTAGTCTGCGGCACTGATGAGATTTTTTCATCAACTCAGATAAAAGTTTGTACACACTTAATAGGTAGATTATAAACGGTTGAATATTGTTAGTTTATTGCTTCTTTTATAAAGGGAAAACGATAAATTAATTGCTTTATACATTAGAAATTACTTTTAAATTAAAAGTTTCCAGCTCTGGAGCTGTGGTTCTCATTTTTCTTATTTTCTTCACCAAACTTTTCTTTCAGAAGCAAAAAAAAAAATATATTTAATCCATAAAGAAAAAAATTAATTATACCTATTTTTTTATATTACACAAAAAGTGTAAGTTTCCCAAACCTGGAATCATAATTTTAAGTTTTTTGGATTTCTTACAATATTCTGTTTTTTTTATAAAATAAGTTATGTTTAATTTAGAGAGAAATAGAAAAAATTAGTTTTAGTAGGTTACTTTTATTTAAAAAAAAAATTAGGCTTTCCAACCCTGAAAAGGTCTTTTTTATTTTTTTATTATTTTACATAATAAAAGAAGATTAATTGCTGATGTAAATAATAGTGAAAATCAATCTTCATTGCAAACATAAAAATAAAATTTCCAACCCTGGAATCATCCTTTTAGACTTTCCTGATTCCTTATAACAATCTAGTTCTGTAAAAAATATGTTTAGTAAACAAAGCAAAAAGGAAATAAGAAAACAATTAGTTTTATATAGCTACTTCAATATCAAAAAAATATTTCCAGCTCTGGAGCTGTGGTTTTCATTTTTCTAATTTTCTACACCAAAGTTTTCTTTCAGAAGCATAAAATATAAATAATTTATAAAGAGAAAGAAAAAAAAATTAATTATACCTAGTTACTTTTGTATGTGACACAAAAAGTGTACGTATCCCAACCCTGGAATCATAATTCTAGATTTTTTAAGTTTTTTTAAGAAAGTAAAATATGTTTAATTTATAGAGAAACAGGAAAAATTAGTTTTAGTAGGTTACTTTTATTTAGCAAAAAAAAAAAAAAAAATTAGGTTTTCCAACCCTGGAAATGTCGTTTTTATTTATTTTTATTATATTTAATACCAATTTTTTTCGTACTGAAATATAAGATATTTAACTAAAATAAAACAAAAATTAGTTATAGCTAGTTATTTTTATATGGCAAAATAAAGTTTAAGTTTTCCAGCTCTGAAACCGTTTCCTCGATTTTGCTGATTTTCAATACCAATCTATTTTGGATCATTTCTGTCTGATTAACTATTTTATGACCGAAGTCTCTAGTTTTTCTCGTAGCTACGGAAAACCGATTTCTCTTACAGACAGACGGACATCGCTTATTCGTCTTCCCTATGCATAAGGAACCAGAATATATAACTTTATGGGTCGCTTATTAATATTGTGGAAATTGTGAAGGGTATAAAAAAACCATCGGAGACTAAGAAATGTAAATGTTTGCAATGCTAAACAGCTGAGTTTATAAAAAGTTTTGTGTTTATAAAATCAACACAATTAAACTCCTGAGCTGGCAAAGTCGAAAGTGCCGCCACAAAACCTGTCGCCAGACACTAAAAATACGCACATTTCATAAGGTTTCTAGTCTCTATAAGAATAAGTTATATGGATTTACTTAAAAATTAGGCTTACAATAATGCATTGCGATAACCAATCAAATGCAGCTCCTTGTTTGGCATATGGTCGAGGATAATTTTCTACCAAATTCAAGGATGTCATCTCCCAACTTATTTATTAAGTAAACCCTTTTCTTCATAAGGTAGATTTTAATTTTAGACTGCACTGCATTTAATATTTAATGGCAATACTAAAATTTTATAACACACTTTATTAATTCGAATAGCACAACTGCAAATCCTACAGACAATCAAATCTACATTTATTCCATATAATCCATAAACACTTAGCACAATATTTTTTTCAGTAATAAAAATGCTTTAATAGTCTTTTTAATGTTGAAATAAAATAAAATAAAATTAATTTGAAGGCAATGCTTGCCTAGCAGATGAATAGTCCAATGAGATGCCATAAAAAGTATATGTAAATGAAAGCAGCACAATAGGTTTCCTATAAAATAACATTTTTTTTATTATCTAATAAACAAATAGACAAACGATTTTGGCCTTTGGTTACGAGTACATAAGAGTTTCAATGCAAAATTAATTGACTAAAAATAAAAAATAACTTGTAGTTTCTTTTATACTCATTGAATAATTTTGATACACTCAATTGACTAAGAATATGTTTCACTTTTAAGATATGATTACAGAAATGGCTTAAGCCGCAAACGATAATTTCTATTATGACTAATATATAAAAACTTATTTGAGAAATAAATTCACATATCGTTTCAATTAAATTATTGAGGAAGAAAAATATTTGCGATATTTTTAAAAATTTCAAGTAAAAAATTACTTTCTGCTTACTGCTTATGGCTTGACTCTGCTTATAATAGGTTTGTTCATTTACTAAAAATTTCTACGAATTTTTAACAGTTGTTACTGGAAAATGTTTATTAAATCAAAAAGTTTGCAAGGAGCGAGCGCCAAAAGAGATAAAAAATTGAGAGACCAAAAAATTCTGACAAATTATTACTAACAAAATTTTTACTTAGTTACAAGAACTATCCAAACAGCTGTTCTGTGTTTTGTTTTCAAATAAATTATTTGAAAAGTATCCTAAAAGGGAGATCTAAAAAATGTCAATATTTTTTTTTATAAAAAAAAAAACATGTACAGGGTATTCTTATAGAGTGGCACAACTTTAAATCATAATAAAACAAGGAAATATATATATATTTTATATATATATATATATATTTTTTTTTTTAAACTAACACAACACAGCCCGCGAAGCAATTAGCTTGTCTGCGGAAAACACCTAGGGTCTGTGGCGGGAATCGAACCCACGATATCTGGACTGAGAGGCTAGCAGCGCTACCATTTAGCCACCTGGGCACCCTTAATATCAATGAAACGGGCTTTATTGGAAAGAAACTTTTATGAAATTAATGTTTAAATATGATTTCTGCCAAGTGGCCGCATCGGCTGTAGAACTGGGTCCAACTCGTTCATTCGTTCATTTTTGCCACAAATCTATGATCAAAGCAATGTAATTTAAATGTGTTTGATCATAGGTTTGTGGCAAAAATTTACGAATGAACTAGTTGGACCCAGTTCCACACGGCTGGCGCATAGAAGGCGCAATCTAGAACACCAATTTTCAACAACCTTTCGCAGCATCTGCGGCCGTATATCGCCGATAATTCTTCGAATGTTGATTTCCAGGCGTTCAATTGCTTGTGGTTTATTAACGTAGACAAAAGGTTTAACATAAAAAAAATAATCCAATGGGCTTAAATCACACGATCTTGAAGGCCAATTAATTGTGCCATTACGTGAACTTATTTTTTCATCAAAAGTTCCTTTGAGTAAATCAATTGTAGCGCCCGCTGTATGGCATGTGGCTCCGTTCTATCGGAACCACATATTAGCAAGACTAATGCCACGTAATTGAGGTACGAAAAAATTTCGAATCTTGTTCCTATACCGTTCGCCATTGACAGTAACATTCTGATCATCATCGTGTTTGAAGACATATGGGCCAATGACTCTGCCAGCCCATAAAGCGCACCAAACATTAATTTTCTGTGGATATAATGGTGTTTCGAATTTTCTTCACTCTAAATGCGACAATTCTGCTTATTTTTGTTCCTATTCAACTAGAAATGGTCTTCATCAGAAAATGGAAGAAGTGCACGATGAGTTTGACAGATATAACAAATATTTTGATTAAAAATGTCAATAATTTACAGGCGTTTCTCTGGTGTAGGTCGATTTATAATAGGAATCCAACAGCAAAATACACACACAATCCAAAGAAAAGCTACGATATTTTGCATTTGCACTAACGTACGACAATTTGCATCAAACATCGAATACCGCCAATGAGATTTCAAAGCAAACTAAACAAAAAGCAACTATCAGTTTTTAAATGGGTGCTCAAATAAAGCACTCTAAAAAAACACCCCTTATATCTATGGAAAACGAAATCATTTTTTCTTAATTTATTATTTTTCTTTGATTAAGCCTTATAAATACAATTTTATATTCAAAGAATTTTATTTGTTTATCTTATCTAATCAGAGTATGAAATTGGAATTTTTGTATTTGTTAATAGAACAGAATTAAAATATAATTAAAAGTGCATAAAAATAGTAAATTATTCCATATTCAATGTCGATTTTTAAAAATTTTGTAATTTAAAATATTATCCAACAAAAATTAACCAAAATACATCAGAAAAAGTAAAATTTTATCACGATATCCATCTATGGTTCTGATATGATAAAAATTATCTTTCAGGTTTTTACAAGTACTGCTAGAAACACAACTGAGATGAACGATGAATTTTTCGGTGCGAACTTTCGTCATAAAAAATAAAAGACATTTTTCCATATGAAAATGAACACAACACCACCGACAAACGAAATTCGTCGTGCGGGACGAACACTGAGAGAGATTTATTTCTATTTTGTACGGCGACGAACGATGAAAAAACAAGTTTCTCTCTCTCTCTCTCTCTATCTCTGTTCTTGTACACACAACAACCAACTTTATCTAATATAAGAGTAGAATTCGTTGAGTAAATTCGTCGTTGTTTTGCTTCACACGACGAATTTACGCAGCGAACTCGTTCGTTCCAGTTGTGTTCCTAGCATAAAGCGTTTATTTACTTTTTCGTATCTGAGAGAGTAATCTTGTAAAATCTGCTTTACTCTCTGGTTGCTAGAGAATACGATCTTAAAATTAATGCATTCAACACATTCACCACTGCAAGCAACCGACTACCAAATGTCAACGATAGAAAACACATGTTTACAGTGAAACCTCTTCTAACGGACACCTCCCATAACCGGACACCTCTAATAACCGGACAAGTTTTTTAGAACCAAAATTAAAATAAAAGAATATGTACCACTCTCATAAGCGTACACCTCTAATAACTGGACAAAAATACGGCGACGGTGAGTGTCCCGTTATGAGAGGTTTCACTGTATATGAAAATGATTCTTTTGAAGACAGCAAGGCAGCAAGGCAGCAGGGCGACAGGTTGTTGTTAATGCTGATTGTTTCGTTGTACTCCAATTAAACTAGTTACTTGATCGAGAGTGTATTCGTTATGTTTGAAAAAAATCTGTTCTGCCCTTTTTTCTGGACTTTTAATTTTCGTTTTTATAAATAAACATTTAAAAAATCTTATCATAAAAAAATATTTGCTTTTCGTTTCAGTTAAGTGTGTCTGTTCTCTCCAAACAAATAGTTGCTTGTAGAAAAAAAAATATTTGAACCCAAAAATAAAATCGTTATTTTACTAACGCCATAAATAAGTCGTAAAAATTTGACTTTCTGCCAAATTAGTTAGAAAACCAAAAAAAAAAAAAATTCCAGTGGATTTTTCTGGCACCCTTTTTCCAATATTTATTGCAGGATAAAAGCAGAAAATATGTTTTTGATTTCAACTGGAAGCTAAATATTTATTCTATTTTTAAATTCTTGGAAAACTATTAAAAAATTTAGCAAAAATAGGAAATGCTATAAAAAGTTTTGTGTCAACGGAAACACATTGTTCAAATGCACATTGAGGCAGCACTGTGTGGAAACAAATAGAACTCAACTGTGGCCTAATATGCATAAGAGAAATAATTTTATATATTAAATTTATTACAACAAACAAATAATTATTAGATTAAAAAATTATTGCATACGATTCAATAACAATTGCATAAAATAAATTGGATTGAATATAAAAAAAAATCGCAATAAAGCACCCATGGAATAATTTTCATGTGTGGTGTGAAGGAAATTAATGAATATCAGTTCTTACCCAAGAATTAAGGATAATATTGGTGGCAAAAATGATAAATTGCTTAAGTCGAGGTAAGCTAATTTCTGTAATCTAGATATTCAAAAGTAGCTCTCAGAGAAATCTCAATTATTTTGCGCGATATTCAACGAACAATTTACCTGTAAATGAAACAAATGTCTGAAAATCGACTTTAAAGCTTAAAACTGCTCTCCTGCAAAACTCTAAAATATAACTTAGGTTGAAAAAAATTGCTAATTATAATATAAACTTAATAAGGTACCAGACGGAATAATTAAAGAAATTCTTATGTTTTCACGTCAATTTAAAAACTCTCTTAAAAAAAACTAACGAACATTTTTCGGTTTTGTATATAAAGTTTATATATGTATGAATTTACATATAAAACAATTCTGACCTTAATCTGCATATCAAAAGCCATTGAAAATGCGCAAAAAACTCCCAAGACCAAAAATAAATATTTTGTGAAAACTTCATGGCATATACAGATATTTTTGGTAAACTGTAGTTTGTTTTCTCTCTTGGTCTTTTTTTTTATTTGTTGTTTCGAATTTGCATATTATTTTGATAAACAAGCTCAGATGATGGTATGATTTGTATAGGGTGTTTTTTTTGTAAAGTAAGGGCTATTTATATCAATATAAAATAAATAAATTTCTCTACAATTGGTGGTAGAATAAAGTTTTATGAAATTCTTATTGATGAATATGGGCAACAACCTTGTTTGGGTATAGCATGTTCTTAAGGTTTATCTTTCAAACACTTATAGATGCCATACCAAGCATTAAATAAATAATTTCCCCCCCCCCCCCCTTAACGAAATATTGTAAATAATACAGTTTTTCCTTGCTCTAGAAGTTTAGAATTTTGTGCTAACAAAGCTTAATTTGTGGGAAGGTTTGCTTTATTTTTTTATTAAAAAAAAAGAAAGAAAACTTGCAGATCTGAAGTAAAGGGGACCTGCCAGTTTAGTAAAGAAAAGTGCGCAGGTGATGAATTGGGAGAAAGATTGTTGTAAATCTTGTGGAGAGCTTAACAAGTTATTGTGAGCTATATATACCAATAGCAAGTTTAAAATATTGGCAAGTAGCAGGACTTATTGATATGCAAAAAAATCGGGCACTACATGAATTGAAGCCGAGAGGTGCTGATATATGATTTTGCATAATCAAAACTGTGCTTAAACTTCATAAAAAAAGTAAGTTTTATATCGAATTGCATGTAAAGGATGGCCAACCTGTCTAATCAACACTAAAGTTGAATATCTAATATGCTAAGCTGATGTACATATTGTATTTTTGAGACCACAACTGCATACAATTCACTCAACTTAAGCCAAGATTGTCTAATAAACTCCCGAAATATTCATCGAGGCATTTGACATGTACGCCTTGTAGTCTATAGGTTGCAATGCCTATTTCTTCTTCTTTTTAAATTAGTGCTGAACGTTCTGACAAGATTATGTTTTAACTCATATGTTGCCAGAAAGATGGCAAAATGTTATAAAAGCTCACCACGACCAATTCCTTTCATACATTTTTATCGCACAGATGGTTCAAAGTTAATTTAAAAGTTTGTAAAATTCTTCCATTTTCCATTTTGAAATGAATGAATTAATTTAAATTGTATGAGAAACACAGGACACTGTGATGGAAAATATCCATTATATACCTTGCAAGCTGGATTAGGATTAGCCAATACTAGAACCAGTATCAATATTGACTGTCCTTAAGAGGAAGTCTCTGAGTTTGAGGACTCTCAATATTGCCATTGGTTCTAGTATTGGCTGTTCTCTTGCGGGCTCTTAATATAGCCAAGGTTTTCGAGAATTGGTTGTTCTCTTGAGAACTCTCAATATTGATATTCGTTCTAGTATTGGCTGTTCCTAGAACCAAAGGCAATATTGAGAGTCCTCGAGAAAACGATCCTTGATGAGGTATTCATGCATCTAGACTTGTCCTCTTGAATACTCTAAATAATGCCATTGATTGGAGTATTAGCAGTTTCCAATCTTCCAACAGATGCTTATCTCAATTGGTGCTTGATTACGTGGCATGAAGCTTCATAGTCCTTTAGAGTATATCCTTGGCTTTTGTCATCATAATTACAGAATTTGCACCGGCTGTTATTCACAATGAAAAGTATGTCTGATGATTCAGTCTTATGTGGCATTACCAAGTTAGCTTAGAAATGAGCTCTCATTACCATCAGAGAATATATATATATTTTCTTCTGCGTTAGCCCCTGTAAAAATTAAATTGTGTGCATCACTTAATGGCACACGCTTAGTATTGGGAGATGGTAAGGATTTTCCCAAAGATTCATATCAGTTTACCCTTGGTATCAAGACTTTCACAGCAGAACCCTCTCTCTAGCATTCTGGAATCATCAGGGTTTCACCTAATGGTGCTAAATTTAAGTCTGTGGTGCCATCTCCTATGTTCTTTTTTGATGGCTACAATAGTACCAAACCTCTTACTAAATTCAAACGCTTCATTTATTCCATCACAGGTTTGCGCAAGTAGGACTAAATGTCCTGCTGGGAATCATAATCCTCATTATCTAATTATTCCCTCTTTACAAAAGCTTCTTTCAGTGATATTGATACATTTTTTCCTGTCAGCCCTTTCTGTTTCGATTGTAAGAGGTGTGAGTTCAAGAAGAATTTTCATTAAAGCAGCAGCCCTTGTTATATAGACATATGACAGCCTCTGTACTTTATCCAACTGATCTCTGATCGTTGCCATCCTAAGCCTGATTATATGTGTGTTTTGTTAAGGAAATCTAATAAATATGGATATAAAGAGTCTATATGTAAAAGTTTTTCTAATTAGTGCATCTGCATTTTTATAAGCATATGCTTTGATTGAATGAAATGCTATGATTCAATGAATGATTTTATATCTTACCTAAAGATACGGGTATGTAGACCAAAATTGTAATTTATGATATTGACATGAAGTCCGTATAAAATCAACTATTTAAGACATCACTTGTTTATTTTTTTATAAGTTTAATGCTCTCGCAAAACTCATTTTCAGAAAATAATTTTTTAATTTACTAATTATGGACTGCATGAAAAAAAACTTACGGAAATTCACTTTGATAAATTTCATAAAGAAATTTATATTTGCTAGTACGATCTTTCAAAAAAAAGTACCTGGAATTTTTTTATGAAATTTATTGCCTATCTCAGGCATAATATACATATAAGTGGAGACTTTTTCCAATCAACTGAAATAAAAGTTAATGTTTATAAAATTCTTTGATCACGGAATTTTCAACAATTTTAATTTTCATCAAATTGTAATTAAGGGTGTGTTCGTAAATGCATCACTGCTGTGCATCATACGTGCAAACTTTTATTTAAAATGCAATACAAGTTCGCTGATAGTCGCTTACATTTATTTGTACATTATCTAGTTCAGTGAACCAGTTTAGGACATTTAAATTTCCATTTGTAGCGCATTTACGAACACAGCCTAATTTTTAGTCTTTTTGTGTGTCGTAAATTAAAAAAAAAATTATTTGTGTGTATGCAAAAATAATTCTACATAAAAGACTATACCTTTATTTTTCCGCGAAGAAATTAATGTAAATTTTGCAAACGTGAGAACTTAGTACCAGGCTTTATATTGAATTTTTTTCAGAAAACTATTTGAGTGGATTTAGTAAACAGTTTTGTCTTTATTGGGTGTTTTCCTTATGGACTACCAACAAAAAAATACATTTTCATACTATTTTTAGAAAGAAAAATTCTTAGATTCAATGAAATCTGTTCTCTGAATAGATACAAACTTTTAATTAGTCCGTATCTATCATACCAAATGTAATATTTTGTTCAGTACGTGGTTATTATTTTGCATTGTATATCAATGTAACTTTTTTCCTACTTTTTTTCAAAACAATTCACGATTATTGCTTGCAATGCTTTTGCATTCAATACATAAAATAAATAATAAATTAATTTCTGATTTCATTTACTATTAATTAAATAAATAAATAATTAAAATAAAATATAATACAAACATTTGCTTTGATTTATTCACTATAATTTCATAAAGTTGCATATTGCTCATTCGCCCTCGGTGTAATTATTATTGATCCCTTAAAGTATGCAGTAATTTTTGTATCATTCTGTACGTATGAGCAATATTTTAATTTTATTAAAATAATATTATTCATACGAGATTTCTGTAGTGCATAGTTATGTTAGCTAAATTCGTTAAAAATTACATACAGTTTGTCACAAAAATGTTTTCATTGCTGTAAAAAATTAAATACTCTGCAAAGAAACGCTTGTTTTGAAGTGAATTAAAAATATTTTTTGTATATTTTATCTTGGCACATTTTTGTGTGCCCTCTCAAAGTTGTTTACAACTATGTATATTACTTTAAAAAATTAATATCACTTAAACAAGAAATTTCTAATGATAGCTGAAAACAAAATAATTCAGTTTTTGTACTGTCAAATAAATGTTTTCAAATTTATATCACATTTACTAAATAGTGTGCTTAGTTCCCTAAAATGTATTTTTTTTTTTCTGTTAATACTTTATGTGGCCTCCTTGAGCATCAATTACGTTTTTTAAACATCTGGACATCGAATGAAGCCGTTTATATACTATATTATTCAGGTATTTTCCCCCCTCTAGCTTTATAACCCATACTAACTGTACTTTATTTTTCCTAAAGCTTTTTTTTAAGGTGAACTTAAAAATTTTCGATGGGCCTTAAGTCCGTATTTTGTGCTGGAGTGGTAATAACTTTTCTGTTGTTATATTACAAAAATTTCCTACAGAGAGACGATTTTTGCTTCGGATCATTGTTGTGATAAAATTTATAATTAAGCTTTACCGGATTTGCTGTGTCAAAAAATCTAATCTTCGAGCAGTGGCAGATAATTCGTTCTTCAGAATACCAAGATACATATATTGGGTTCATTATGTCTTCTAAATTTTGCATTTCACCTGGAGATGCTGCAGAAATAGGCGCTTGCTTGGAAAACGCGCATACTCATTAAATTAGGATATTTAGTGAGTTCCTCACAGATCAAAATATAAAGTGTTTGATTGGCCAGCTTGAGCAGTGAGTTTAAAGCCTATTGAAAACATTTCCAGAATTCTTTCAAGTACTTTTTATAAAGCAAAGTGTCTGCCTAATTTATTAGATCAGCTAAAAATCGTTGTGAAGAATGAAGACCGTCGTTTTCCTCTATGCCCGAAATCATTTTTGAGGGTATATAAATTGAGAGCAATTCCTCATTAAAATTAAAAATTTTAAAATCAAAACTATGTTTTTTAATAAAAGTTTTTAAAAGGCTATAGTTTTTTGACAAGCAAAACTTGTGCAAAATCTGTGTAGCAACAGGTTAAATAACAGAAGATAGCAAATAAAATTTTATTTAAAATTGGTTGTGCTACTAAAAAGCAAAAGAAAGGATAATTTAGTACAGCAGTTTTCAAGACAAAAACAAATAATACAACAATATTGAAGTATTATTTACTACAAGCAAAAAGTGCTATAGTTATTTGACAGAGAGTAAATACTCTTATATATTTAAATAAATTTTATTTTAAATATATCAGTACACAAACGCCTAATTATAATTCAGCGCTAATTTTAAAACACCCTTTAGATAACTAAATACATATGTTGTTCCCGGTATCGTTGACGATTCTATATTTCATGTTGTGTTTTTTACTGTAGAAAATAATGTTTTTAAAGCTAAAAAGTTTGTCGCACTTATGCACCAGATGGCTAAACTATATTGTATTGTTTTAGATATTAACATAAATGTTTGAACCTTAGTTAACAAATTTTAGTTTTGTAATAACTATACAAATTTTGTCACAGTGTTTTTGTTATTTCTAAAATATATAATTTATTACTACGATTTTTGTTTAAATATTGTTTTTTAATTAAAATTTACCCCTGGGAAACAAACTTAATATACCGTGGAAATAGTATGAAATTAAGATAGTTCAATATGTGTAGTTTTTGTTAACACCTACAGACTTTATATTATATTTATTTATTATATTTAAGATGGAATTTTTGCTTGTTTTTGTTTTAGTTAAATAACGTCTATTTGTATATTGTTATCGCTAATAACTAGAACTCGTCAAAAGGTTTTGAAATTAGCTAAATGAAAACCTGGTATGTACATAGTAACACTTTTAATACCTTATTAAGAATTACAACATAGAAACATAATAGCTTTTATGGTCTCAAACAAAAATCTTTTGTTTTATTAAATTTTGCATCGATTCTATTTCTTAGCACCTTTGGACAATTACCTGCCGCTTTTGGGTATTAATAAAACTATTAAAAAGCAAAAGGTAAAAATATATATTTTCATATAAGAAATACCCAGGTATATTTATTTGACATAAAGTCTTTATTTAGTTTAAATTTTTGGTTGCTTTTTTTGGTTAAGCAACGTCTATATGCATTTTATTACTGACAAGTTCCAGTCAGTAGACTTCAACTCTAAAGATCGTAAGCTTCGTGTGTTTATAGTAGGTTTGCAAGTATTATATTCCAATGGATATCAATTTTCTTAAAAAATAATTAAGATAAATTCTTATTGGTTCTAAAAGTTGCCTATTAAAATTATATTTAGGGCCATTAAATATTGGGCCTCAGAGTCGTTGGCGTATTTCGACTTCTAGTACGATATTTTGGGTACTATATTAAAGAAACGATGTTCTTTAATATATTACAAAATCATCACAGTTCAAGTCGAAGTATGCCAAACACTTTAAAGGGGATTTTTTTTTGTAAACAGAGATTCTTAACTTACTTAACGAACTTATTATTACTTTTAAAGATGTTGCATATTTATAAAAATATTCTTGGTTGGTTGGTTAGTTTACGTGACTGTCTACTACACGCAGGCATTCAAGTGGAATCTAGATGATTCCTTTTTGATAGAACAGACCACCTGTCGTTGTCAACCTATGTGGTACCGTTTCTAAGTATACGCATACGGTATCCGACCCGTCGCGTTGAGATATCTGATAAGTTCACTACACCCAAAATCAAATAAATCTGAAAGGTCTTCTAGTATATTACTGCCTAAAAACCTGTTTCTCTGGACATTCGCAAAGAAATTGAAGAGATGTCTCTTCTTTGTTTTATACTCGACAACTTCTTCAAAACTCATTGTAGGACAGATCTATGCTGCTAGCATATCTATACACTGTCTAGTGCCCCCTCATGACTGCAATGAGTCTCGAGATGTCCTTGCGGTTCCTGTTTGTAAATTGTATTGAGGGCCTATCATTGTAGCAAGGCCACATTTTCTTCACAATCTTGAATGTGACTATACTGCGCCATATGAATTCAGCCTTATAGATATAGTGCTTGAATATACCGTTTCTAATAGTACCAAACGGCATGGCTAAGGATTCGGCATTAGAGGCATTCATAGCAGAGCCAGGTCTAGCCAGCTCGTCTAGCCGTTCGTTACCTAAAAAGTTGCTATGTCGACAAAGCACACTCTTGCATTGCCCAACTAGCATAGCAAAAGTGGTATATAATCTTAGAGCAAGAAGAGCAGCTTGACTGTCGACAAATATACCAACATTACCCTTTATCTTCCTATCAATCAGCACTCTAGTCGCTTCCCTTACCACCGAAGTTACAGCCTGAAATATAGTGCCTTCGTTAGGGAGACCAATATTTTTTTTTTTTTTTTTTTTTTTTTATAAAAGAGAAGTAACACTCAGGCAATTAATGCCTACTACTATTACTAGGTGTTACCTTCTTTAGGAAAGGGATAGTGATAGAGAAGACAGGTGGTGAAGGGAGAGATAGAGGAAAGCTTCATTCTTTTACAACTCTGCTTTTTGCACGTTTTTTGATAATGCAGTGTTGCAGCGCCATCTGGTGTCAAATGAGGCGTATTAAATTTTTGAAGCTGTGTTTTGTAGCCATTTTATTGATTATTTTACTTCGCCGATGATTTTGCTACACAACGAAGGAGGGCGCTCCGATGTTACATTAGGACTAGTATCTTCTGAAGTCGGTATAGTTAAGTGACCAGTGACTATGCCTTCATCACTTGAACTTTCCTACAACAACTGATACAAAGGGACACTAATGCACATCAGAAAAATGCGTGGTGTTGTTATTCAATGACTGTTGGATTGAACCCAGGACCTTCGATTTTGTAGTCAACGTGCTAACTACTTCAGCCAACGCCACCCTCATCGTCTAAAAATACAGACCATTCTTGATCCATCAGTGTATACTCTGACGTCATATTTTCTTACTATTGTGCCTCCCTTCTACTCCCTTCTACTCTAATGTTTTTGTTTAATTTTTCTACCAAAAAATAAAACTTTGCTAAATCGTTCAAGTGAAAATATAGCTTGCCTTTAGTTAATATTTTTTTGTCAGTCACGTGGTTTTTCATTTAAACAAACGACGTGCATAAACTAACTAACAATTATCAAGAATTAATTTAATTTAATTTTGCCACAAAAATTCATTTTTTGTTATAAAATCATGTCAAATTTTGAGTAAAATTTCAATTATTTATAAAATAATACGCTTGGCTTATCAATTCTTAAATTAGTTTATTATATGGCAGATTTAATTGTTTAATCAAATTTTCCTTTTTAATGGTTAGTCAATTTAAATTTGTTATTTAAAAACTGTTTTTCTTTTTTTTTATAAAATATGTGAAATTGAATTAAAAATGCAGCAGAAAATCAAACATCAGAAGTACACTGCGAGAATTTTCGGCATAAATTCTATGAATTTCGACATTAATCAAATGAAAAATTCATTAAAATTCAACTAACGTCACGCTTCGTTGGTTTAATGAAACCGGTTTCGTTAAAATTATTTTATTGAAAACTTCATCAAATTTATTTAACAGTGTAATTAATGCAGTGCTATAACTTCATCGAAACAATAATATAATTTCATTAAAATAAAGAAATAACTTAAATATAAAGGGGTTTCTTAATAATTAGAAAATATTGCTGTCATAAATCCAATAAAATATTCTTACGAAACCAGAATACCAACGAAGCAATTCTAATGAAATTCTTTCACAATATTCATAAAATGTTCATTGGTTTTGTGAAATTATCATTAGATTTGTGAAAAAATTTTAATGAAATTGTTTCATTGGACTTATGAAGCAAAATTCTTTCGGTGTAGCGAGTTAATGTTTTGAATTAAAAACAGCAGAACAAAATTAAGCAAATCAAGGGATTGATTGTGATTTGATGTGGCAAGAGAAAATAGATTTGCTGTTAGGAACTAATTGAGGCCCTATGCTGCTTGTGGGAAATACGGGAACTTATATATACATTAAGGTGGCAATGAAATGTATGAATTTTTTATTTTTTTTTTATTTTTATTTTTGCACCTGCATTTGCACTTGCACTTGCACTTTTTTCAAAATCAATTATTTCAATACCCAAAATTATTTGAGAAACGTAAACATTTGGATCACAATTAGGACCCTCCACACTACCAGACCTATAGGGTGTAGAATGTGTGTTCTTCCATGTTTTATCCAAATGACCACTGATCTTTTCAAGAAAATTATGTTTTCTTAAATCTAATTTATTGGCTCAACTAGACATATTTCCATCACCATAATTTTATAATTTCATAAAGTACGTTTTAGAACGATTTAAAAAAAAAAATTATCTATCTTCATCCAGTTCCAAGGATTTGGAAACTTAATCCATTTAGCAACTTCTGTTTAATAGCTAACATGCTATGTTAAAATTTTCATTTCCTGTCTCTTCTAGTTAAATTCGAATTTATCTTCACACACATCATTCAAGTGGGGGCGTAAGACAACGTTTTCCGCGCTCAACTAGTACAGTGGAATCTCTCTTGAGCGGACACCGAAGCACTGTGTCACGAGGCTGGCCAAAAATGGTTAAAGTCAATGTTAGAATTTGATCGTTTTTGTATTATTATATTTTTTTTAACACTCTGGTTAGATGATATCTAAAATATCTTATTAAAATGTTTACAAATTTTAAAGTTATAGTGGTTCAAAGTCAAGGTTTGTGTACAGCATACGAAATTTATGGGAAAATCCCAAATTTCATGTTCATTTATAATACTAAAAATTTAAGTATTTGAATGTAACGGCTACCAAAATTTTTAAAAGGGTGGTAAGTGATGCTTCTAGTTATAATTACAACATGTTTTTGTTTACAAATATTGATCATATGTCAGATCCCGTTAGAAAAAGATAGTATAGTGAGACATTGTCAAGATTTTTCAGCAACAGCGAACTTCCATAGAGAATTTAAAAGAAAGTAGAGATAACACTTTTCCAATTTTTTGGTATTTTGTAGCTACAAGTATGTATTTTAATATATTTAAAATTCAGCTGCTCGATTTTGCACGAATTTCTTTTATGATTGTTTTTCAGTGTCAACCTCATTGCGGATTCGCACTATTTTTCAATTGTGGCTAGAGATAAAGCAAAACAGACCATGCGATGTTATGCATCATGTTAAAGATTTTGTCGAAAATCATTTTAAACGAGTATTATTAGAAAGTGAACAACAGAAAATAAAGCTTACTCTATTAAAATTCTCTAACAATTGGTCTAAATATCATCGCATTAGAGACAGATTTGAAACTGAGTTGAGTGACTGGCTAGATAGCGAACTATTTTGTGAAATCATTTGTAATGTAAGTATCCGTGTAAAGTTTTGGTATTGCAAGAAAACTTAATTATTTTATACTATATTAGGAATCAAGTACAAGTCGTAAAGACCGACCGAATGTTTCTTATGAAGAGGGTTCAATGCGAACAAAAAGGAGGCGAGTGGAGGAACTTGTCGCTTCTACTTCATCTGAAGCTCTTAAAAAAGCCGCAGAAAGGTTAACAGGTTCAAATACTAATGAAAAAATTTCTGTTGAAAGTGCTCTAGCATTATACATTGATACGGATTTATCTATGAGGCAGTACAATATGATGAGGAAAGTAGTAAATTCTATTCACAAAGATTGCTTTCCATCATACTATATGATTGCAGAGTCTAAAAAAAAGATTTTGCCTGATGACATTCAATTAACAGAATCTTCTGCAGAGGTACCCTTACAGAAGATTTTGGATAAAGCCGTAAGAAGCATTTTAGATGTTAATGATATTGATACCAACAATGATATAGTCCTGGAATGCAAGTGGGGATTTGATGGCAGTAGTGGGCATAGTGTATACAAACAAAAATTTCAAGATGAGGAAGCTAGTGATGAATTTATGTTTGTAACTTCCTTCGTTCCTTTACGCTTGTTGGATTGGGCAGATGACCAAATAGTTTGGGAAAATGATAGACATTCATCTTGGAGGTTATGTAGACCACTTAAAATTATTTTTACAAAAGAGAATCCAAGTGTAATACAATCAGTAAGGGATAGCATAAATACAGAAATTGAAGGCCTAGATACATATAATTACATTTCAAAAAACAAAAATCTTAACGTTCACTATAAAATGCAGTTGACAATGATAGATGGTGCAGTTTTAAATGTATTAAGTGGAAACAGTAGTAGTTCAACTTGTGCTTTATGTGGAGCTAAGCCATCTGAAATGAACAGCTTATCGATTTTCGAAAGGCCTGTGAATGAGCAGTGCTATCAGTACGGATTGTCGACATTACATGCATGGATCAAATGTTTTGAATGTATTTTGCATATTTCTTACAAACAGCCTATAAAGAAATGGATAGTGGTAGGAAAAGAAGATAAAGATCAGGTTGCTGAGCAAAAGAGAAGTAAAATTCATGTTTTTAAATTTCTTTTCACTGAATTAATAATTTTTGTAAAATTTTGCTCTTATATGATCACAATTTACAAATTAAAATAATTTTTTACTAAATATATTTACATGCAAAATTTCAATCTTATCGGATCGGAACAGATAAAAATAGGAAACTTATTGAAAAAGTTAAAAAAATGTGAATGAGGTATTGACAATTTTCGTGGACAAATAGCATCTTTTACGTATCAAGGATATAAGGGTGGTGGGCGTGTCCTTTGAGATAATTTCATAAAATTTATCAAAGTTATCCGGAATATATCAGAGACCAATCGAGCCAAGTTTTGTTCAATTCCAGAAACAACTTTGGAAAATATAAGGTTTTTTCATTACAGGATATATGAGAGGTGGGCGTGTCCTTTGAGATAATGGCATATAACTCACCACAATTATCAGTAATATATTAGAGACAAATCGAGCCAAATTTAGTTCAATTCCAACAACAATTTTGGAAAATATAAGTTTTTTTAATTTCAGGATATATGGGAGGTGGGCGAGTCCTTGGGCCGATTTTTTCAAAACTTCGTTTTTTTCCTTTCCTACTTATAATAGTAATGTGTACCAATTTTCATTCTTCTACGATAACTCCTTCTATTTTTGGCCGCCGTTTATATGAAAACACGACACTGTGCGAAGGGACCATTAAAATGTGTCCGTACAAGGGGACTGTCCGGTCAAGAGAAAACTAAAGATTTAAATGGAGCACTGCCGGGACCTATTAAAAGTGTCCGCATATAGGAAGTGTCCGTTAAGGGAGATTCCACAGCATATATATCCTTTAAATCATAAAAATTTAGGGAAATTGAGAGGTTACTAGCATAACTTGAATTCAGTTTTTTCTACGACGCGGGTTAATATTAATATTTGTATTGTTCGTACAGTTAAAGATACTGTTGATACTGCAATATTCCCGTTTTGTGTAGACTCGTTATTACAGTAATACGGCAGCTGTAATTTCTTTGGTATTTTGGAAAAGTATTTATAAATGCAATAACTTCATCACGTCGATCAATAAACAATTTCTGAAGAGGTGCATGCTTACATCGACCAATCAACTCAAATAATTGTATTCTGTAATTGTACCTTGTATCTACATATTTTCAAAAAAACCTAAATGTGAAAAAATGCCAAGTTTCTTTTCAAAATTTCGAGATAAAAATGTTGACCAAGTTCTTGTTTAGCACAATACCTATCGCTACAATATGCTATCAGTTATATAAACTTGTACTCGTCAGGGTGTCATATCATTTATAGGCAATCTGCGTACTTGACAAAATTTTTTTCGCATGTAAAGAAGTGAACAAATATCCATATTCTCTCATTTTTTAGAAAGCTCAAGTTTCGCTAGAAACGGATAATAATAAAAATGCATAAACAACAAATTTAAATGTGCTCAGCTGAAGTACATAACATAGGAAAATTAAATTTTATAGGCGCGTTAACGCCCACTTTTTTAAATGAAAATTTATAGCTTTGTATTATTGCAATATGTATGCCGAATTTCAATAAAATCGCTTTCATTAAACGCCTACACAGAGAAAAACTGCCTCATAGAATCAGGAAGATTTGCCCTATGAACCGTTTTTAGGCTAAGGGGTATCCCAGCAGAAAGAAGCGAATATTTTTAAATAGAGATTCCTTATTGTTTTTATGTGGTAAATCTTATTAATTCTATCAAGAAGAAAACCACATAAAATCAAGAAGAAATCACAACTTTTTTTTACTCAATTTCCGTTATTTTTGGCACCAAAAAAACAATCCATAGAGATTCTATTAGGTTTTCTTATAAATTGTAAACTAAAGGGATTTCTTATTGATTTTATTAGGTTGCCTTCTTAATTTTTTTAAAAAGGCTTTCTTCTTGATTTTATTGGGTTGCCTTATTGATTTTTTATACCCTTTACCAACAAAAATGGTAAAAGGGTATATATAGGTTTGTCATTCCGTTTGTAATTTCTATAATATCAATAAGCGACCCATAAAATATATATATTCTGGATCCTTATGCATAGGGAAGACGAATAAGCGATGTCCGTCTGTCCGTCTGTCCGTCTGTCCGTCTGTCCGTCTGTCCGTCTGTCCGTCTGTCCGTCTGTCCGTCTGTCCGTCTGTCCGTCTGTCCGTCTGTCCGTCTGTCCGTCTGTCCGTCTGTCTGTACGTGAAATCGGTTTTCCGAAGCTCCCAGAAGAGCTAGAGACTTCGTTCTTGGACTGGTGTGTCAGAAATTTTCCAAAATAGATTGGTATTGAAATTCAGCAAAATCGGGCAGACGATTGCAGAGCTGGAAAACTTAAACTTCATTTTGCCATATAAAAGTAACTACCAAAAACAAATTTTTATTTTTTTTTAATAAATGAACATATTTTACACTTCAGTACGACTAAAATTGGAATTTTAAATTAAAAAAATATAAAAAAATTAAAAAGACGTTTCCAGGGTTGGAAAACTTTAACTTTTTGTGTTATGTAAAATTAACTATGTCTAATACTATATTAGTATTTTCTCGAGAACCGTAAGAGCTACAGACCTGAAATTTGGACACAGTGTGTAGACCTTTGGCCGCTACAACAACAAATATATGAGAATTGGAAATTAAAGGGTGTTCCAAAACGAGCAACGAAAAATTTAAAAATCCCATGTAATATAAATACAATTGTATGTATGTATGTATATACACTTGAAATTTGTAAGGTTAGTGTATTTTTATACAGACTACAAAAATTAACACTAAAATTTCAAAAAATTTAAATTAAAGGGTGTTCCATCAGTTAATGCAATTTTGACTATGCAATTTTGACAACTTGCTGTATCTTGGAAACCGTGAAAGCAAAACTCTTGAAATTTTCAAAAACGGTAAAACTAAAAAATCAAAAAATTATAAAATCGCTAAACCGAAAAAAATCGCCAAAAACAAAAAAAATCGCCAAAGCGGAAAAAAGCACCAAATTACAAAAAAAATTTCTAAGACTAAAATAAATGGCGAATAACCGGAAAAATTGCTAAAATGGAAAAAAATCGTCAAAATGAAAAAAAATCGCCAAAACGAAAAAAACCCCACAAAAACAGAAAAAAATCCAAAATAAAAAAAAAGCACCAAAATCAGAAAAAAATCGCAAAATGAAAAAAAACCCCAAAACAGGAAAAAATTGCCAAAATGAAAAAAAATCTCCAAAATGAAAAAAAGCGCCAAAAACAGAAAAAAAATCGCCAAAATGAAAAAAAACGCCAAAATGAAAAAAAAGTCGCCAAATTGAAAAAAAAACTCCAAAATGAAAATAAGCCCCCAAAAACAGAAAAAATCGCCAAAATTAAAAAAAATCGCCAAAACGAAAAAAACCCCACAAAAACAGAAAAAATCCAAAATGAAAAAAAAAGCCCCAAAAACAGAAAAAAATAACCAAAATGAAAAAACCCCAAAACAGGCAAAAATCGCCAAAATGAAAAAAATCGCCAAAATGAAAAAAATCGCCAAAATGAAAAAAATCTCCAAAATTAAAAAAAAGCCCCAAAAACAGAAAAAAATCGCCAAAATAAAAAAAAATCGCCAAAATGAAAAAAAATCGCCAAAATGAAAAAAACCGAGAAAAACAGAAAAAAATCGCCAAAATGAAAAAAAGCCCAGAACAGGAAAAAATCGCCAAAATGAAAAAAAAACGCCAAAATGAAAAAAAAATCGCCAAAATGAAAAAAAATCGCCAAAACGAAAAAAAACCTTAAAAAACAGAAAAAAATCTCCAAAATAAAAAAACCCCAAAACAAAAAAAATCGCCAAGATGAAAAAAAATCGCCAGAATGGAAAAAAAAGCGCCAAAACGAAAAAAACCCCAAAAAACAGAAAAAAATCGCCAAAATGAAAAAAAAAACCCAAAAACAGGAAAAAAATCGCCAAAATGAAAAAAAAATCGCCAAAATGAAAAAACCCCCAAAATAGGAAAAAATCGCCAAAATGGAAAAAGAATCGCCAAAATGAAAAAAAATCTTCAAAATGAAAATAAGCCCCAAAAACAGAAAAAATCGCCAAAATGAAAAAAACCGAGAAAAACAGAAAAAATCGCCAAAATGAGAAAAAAGCGACAAAACTGAAAAAATCTTTTAAACTGAAAAAAACTTCAAAAAAGCAAAAAAGCCACATTAAAAAGTGCTCAGAACCGAATGTACGGAACCTTCGTGCGCGAGTCAAAGTCGCACTTTACTGAATTTTTTTATATTAAAGGAATTAAATGAAACTAAGTTTTTTCTTATTTCGTTTTTGCTTCGTTCACTTAACATATTTTATGTATTTTTTAAAGAACTAGATTGATACAAGGAATTAGAAAAATCCTTAATTATGATTCCAGGGTTGGAAAACTTACACTTTTTGTGTTATGTAAAATTAAATAGGTCTAAAATTTTTTTCTTTTTCTTTATAAATTGATTATATTTATGCTTCTGAAAGAAAAGTTTGGCGTATAAAATTTGAAAAATGAAAATTACAGCTCCAAAGATGGAAACTTTAAAAAAATGATAAATTTTTTCACAAAATAAATATGTATGTATGTGTCTGTATACTATATATATGTACGTACGTTGGTAAAGGGTATATAAGATTCGGCACAGCCGAATATAGCACTCTTACTTGTTTCAATAAGGTTTTCTTCTTGATTTTAGTAGGCTCCTATATGAGTATGTGTAAAGCATCTTATTTAATTTTTTTAATCAGGAAATCTTCTTGATTTTATAAGGTTTCTTGTTATTTCGTTTCTAAACATAGAGACAATTTTTTTCATGATCTTTTTCATTATACCCTTTACCAACAAAAATGGTAAAAGGGTATATATAGGTTTGTCATTCCGTTTGTAATTTCTATAATATCAATAAGCGACCCATATAATATATATATTCTGGATCCTTATGCATAGGGAAGACGAATAAGCGATGTCCGTCTGTCCGTCTGTCCGTCTGTCCGTCTGTCCGTCTGTCCGTCTGTCCGTCTGTCCGTCTGTCCGTCTGTCCGTCTGTCCGTCTGTCCGTCTGTCCGTCTGTCCGTCTGTCCGTCTGTCCGTCTGTCTGTACGTGAAATCGGTTTTCCGAAGCTCACAGAAAAGCTAGAGACTTCGTTCTTGGACTGGTGTGTCAGAAATTTTCCAAAATAGATTGGTATTGAAATTCAGCAAAATCGACCAGACGATTGCAGAGCTGGAAAACGTAAACTTCATTTTGCCATATAAAAGTAACTACCGACAACAAATTTTTATTTTTTTTTAATAAATGAACTTATTTTACACTTCAGTACGACTAAAATTGGAATTGTAAATTAAAAAAATATCAAAAAATTAAAAAGACGTTTCCAGGGTTGGAAAACTTTAACTTTTTGTGTTATGTAAAATTAACTATGTCTAAAACTATATTAGTATTTTCTCGAGAACCGTAAGAGCTACAGGCCTGAAATTTGGACACAGTGTGTAGACCTTCGGCCGCTACAACAACAAATACATGAGAGTTGGAAATTAAAGGGTGTTCCAAAACGAGCAACGAAAAATTCTAAAATCCCATGTAATATACATACAATTATATGTATATACACTTGAAATTTGTAAGGTTAGTGTACTTTTATACAGACTACAAAAATTAACACTACAATTTCAAAAAATTTAATTAAAGGGTGTACCATCAGTTAATGTAATTTTGACTATGCAATTTTGACAACTTGCTGTATCTTGGAAACCGTGAGAGCAAACCTCTTGAAATTTTCAAAAACGGTAAAACTAAAAAAACAAAAAATTATAAAATCGCCAAACCGAAAAAAATCGCCAAAAACAAAAAAAATCGCCAAAACGAAAAAAAGCACCAAATTACAAAAAAATTTTCTAAGACTAAAATAAATCGCGAATAACCGGAAAAATAGCTAAAATAAAAAAAAATCGCTAAAATGAAATAAAATCACCAAAATGAAAAAAAACCCCAAAAACAGAAAAAAATCGCCAAAAATTAAAAAAAAACCCAAAACAGTAAAAAAATCGCCAAAATGAAAAAAATGGCCAAAACGAAAAAAAACCCAAAAAACAGAAAAAAATCGCCAAAATAAAAAAACCCAAAAACAGGAAAAAATCGCCAAAATGAAAAAAGTCGCCAAGATGAAAAAAATCGCCAAAATGAAAAAAACCCAAAAACAGGAAAAAATCGCCAAAATAAAAAAAAATCTTCAAAATTAAAAAAATCTCCAAAATTAAAAAAAGCCCCAAAAACAGAAAAAAATCGCCAAAATTAAAAAAAAAACCCCAAAACAGTAAAAAAAAAATCGCCAAAATGAAAAAAATTTTCAAAATGAAAAAAACCCCAAAATAAAAAATAAATCGCAAAAATTAAAAAAAAATCGCCAAAAGGAAAAAAATTTCCAAAATGAAAATAAGCCCCCAAAAAGAGAAAAAAATCGCCAAAATGAAAAAAAATTGCCAAAATGGAAAAAAAATCGCCAAAACAGAAAAAAATCGCCAAAATGAAAAAAACCCCAAAAACAGGAAAAAATCGCAAAATGAAAAAAAAATCGCTAATATGAAAAAAATCTCCAAAATAAAAAAAAATCCCCATAAACAGAAAAAAAATCTCCAAATGAAAAAAAAATCGCCAAAATGAAAAAAACTCCCAAAATAGGAAAAAATCGCCAAAATGGAAAAAGAATCGCCAAAAAATCGCAAAAATGAAAAAACATCGCCAAAATATAAAAAAAGGCCAAAACGAAAAAAAACCCCAAAAAACAGAAAAAAATCGCCAAAATAAAAAAACTCAAAAACAGGAAAAAATCGCCAAAATGGGAAAAAGTCGCCAAGATGAAAAAATTCGCCAAAATGAAAAAAAACCCAAAAACAGGAAAAAATCGCCAAAATAAAAAAAAATCGCCAAAATTAAAAAAATCTCCAAAATGAAAAAAAGCCCCAAAAAACAGAAAAAAAATCTTCAAAATGAAAAAAAACGCCAAAATGAAAAAACATCGCCAAAATGAAAAAAACCCCAAAATAAAAAAAATCGCAAAAACTAAAAAAAATCGCCAAAAGGAAAAAAATCTCCAAAATGAAAATAAACCCCCAAAAAGAGAAAAAAATCGCCAAAATTAAAAAAATTGCCAACATGAAAAAAAAATCGCCAAAAGGAAAAAAACCCCAAAAAACAGAAAAAATAGCCAAAATTAAAAAAAACCCCAAAAACAGGAAAAAATCGCCAAAATGAAAAAAAAATTGCTAATATGAAAAAAATCTCCAAAATAAAACAAGCCCCATAAACAGAAAAAAATCTCCAAAATGAAAAAAAAAATCGCCAAAAATGAAAAAAACTCCCAAAATAGGAAAAACTCGCCAAAATGGAAAAAGAATCGCCAAAAAAATCGCAAAAATTAAAAAACATCGCCAAAATGAAAAAAAACCCCAAAATAAAAAAAAAATCGCAAAAATTAAAAAAAATCGCCATAAGGAAAAAAATCTCCAAAATGAAAATAAACCCCCAAAAACAGAAAACAAAATCGCCAAAATGAGAAAAAAGCGACAAAACTGAAAAAACTGCGCGAGTCAAAGTCGCACTTTACTGAATTTTTTAATATTAAATTAAATGAAACTAAGTTTTTTCTTATTTCGTTTTTGTTTCGTTCACTTAACAAATTTTATGTATTTTTTAAAAAACTAGATTGGTATCAATAATCAGACAAATCCAAAATTATGACTCCAGGGTTGGTTGGAAAACTCACGCTTTTGTGTTATGTAAAATTAAATAGGTCTAAATTTTTTTCTTTTTCTTTATAAATTGAATATATTTTATGCTTCTGAAAGAAAAGTTTGGCGTATGAAATTTGAAAAATTAAAATTACAGCTCCAAAGATGGAAACTTTAAAAAAATTATAAATTTTTTCACAAAACAAATATGTATGTATGTGTCTGCATACTATATATATGTACGTACGTTGGTAAAGGGTATATAAGATTCGGCACAGACGAATATAGCACTCTTACTTGTTTTTGTATAAGAATAATTTCAGTAGTTATTGAGGCTGCTTGTTAGCATATTGGGTAGAGTGCTTGTCTATCAGGTGGAAGTTTGCTGGTTCAATACTTGGTGAGTAAGTTAGTTAAGAATATAACATAATGTGTATGTATGTATGTATAAATAAATAACATCTACAAAATACTCATACATACATACATATGTATATGGTATAGAATTTAAATGAAAATACATAAATAAGTACAGAGAATAAAAACGCAATTTTTTTTATATTTTTATTGAAAAAATCAATAAGATAACCTCATAAAAACTACAAGATTTCTTTTAGTTAATTTAATTATTTTTCGACCTGTATTTGTTTCTATATTCTTATGAATAGTACAGGCTAATGTTCGTAACGCTTTTTAAGCCAAATTACATGTGATAATTATTAATGAACAAATAACATCAAAGTTATTTTTAAATATTCTGACAACAACACATAGTTGAACGGAACAGCCAGCTGTTTTCGAAGGCCACTAAACCTTCCTCATCAGCGTTTTTTCTGTGTTTTATTCCACTGTGTGTGGTGTCAGTTGATGTAGATGTTGTTGTCAGAATATTTACAACTAACTTTGATGTTATTTGTTCATTAATAATTATCACATGTAATTTGGCTTAAAAAGCGTTACGAACATTAGCCTGTTCTATTCATAAGTACACTATTTCTTCTTGATTTTTTCAAAAAAGGTTTTCTCTATAAAATTAATAAGATTTTCTTATTGAGAAAAACTATAGAGATTTCTTATTAATTTTGTACTTTTTTATGAGGTATTTAGTAGGCACTGTTTTATCTGTGTAACAAAAACACTTAAATAGACATACAATTTTAATTTCTTAGCCTTAAAATTTTAATAAAGCACTTCTTTTAGAATAAGATTTTTTGTCATAATGAAAATCCATCGCATAATGATGCGAAAAATCAACTTACGTCGATATAAATACTCCGCTTTCAGAACTAAGCTTTCGATAAAAGAACTTATTTAGAAATATGTTGTTTTTTAAAAAGACTTTTTAAAAGAACGGGGAGTAATAAGATGAAATAAGACGTTTTGTCAAAAGTTCGTTTAACCAAATTGTTTGAGATTTTATTAATTTTTGAGCTTATTTACACTAAGTTGTTTCGTCAAATACAAACCAGTAAAATCAAGAGATGTGTTGATTTTTTGTACATAGTATTTCTGGAACTACACAGCCTAGGATCGTGTCGCATAGACCAAAAAATGAGCCTTGAAAAAATATCCATAGGATAAAAAATCTAGCCAGTTTTCATAACTCGACTTAAGTTCTTTTGTCAAAGATCTGCAGAATTATTTTAAAGAATCACAACTGCGGCTGTTTTTTTTTTTGTCCAGAGACAAGACGATACAATCGTCGAACAGAATTAGGGCATAAGATAAAATTGTAGCAAACAATTTGGTGCAACAGTAGTAATATTTACTGAAACTAAATTTTATTTCAAATTTTTTGGGAATTTTGTTGAGTATATTATTTTTATGTGCCTAGAGATAATAAAATTGCGAAGAAAACATGTGAGAGTTTTAATTGCCAGAAAATACGAGTTTTCCCGATAAAAGCTGAAGATATAAAAACAAAACACTCGTGTAGTGTCTTTATTTATTTACAGAGTATTCACTGTATACATATATAAAAGAATTATACTTCAAGTAGCTTGATAAGTTCAGTCGAAGTAGTGAACAGTGATTTCTTGGCCACGGTGAAAAATCAACTGGTATGGAAATATCGCTCATCTCTATTGCCTGTATGAAACATAAAAACATTTAAAAATTTAAGCATAAAATATAATATAATAATTTTATTTAATTTCTACTTTAAACACATTTTCAGGAAACTACTTTCATTTAATACTTAAGCAATACATACATTATTTTAATGTAAATGCAAATTGTCTTAAGATTATAGAAAAGGTAAAGCTGTTTTACATTAACATTATATGCACAAGTAAATATTTCTAAACAAATACTCTAAAAGCACAGATAAAAAGGTATAAATAAATATATGTGAACATACATAAGGAAATGCTAATAACATATTGAAGCAGTTCCATTTTATTTCTAATACATTTAAATAAACATTTTTGTAGGTGGTTAATGCAGCTTAATGAGCTTGTGTTTGTCGACATATGGGAAAACTCGAAAGCAGTTGCTGTGGCACAAACTTTTCTCTGGGGAAAATACGTTGCAGAATAATAAATTCGAAAATGTTGCAAAATGTATTTTCGTTTAATCATTAAAAACTATCCTTTAAGCATTTAAAAAGAGTATGTCGAATCTTATGTACCCTTCATCATTCATCATGGTTGAATATTTTATTTTGCACTCCGCGCTCTGCCCTTAACCCTTGCATGCGTTTATTGTTTATTACTATTTATAAAAAAGTTATTCTTTTTACTCTGTTTATTCCCCACATTGTATATATGTAAAAATTTCTTAAAACTACACTTCAAGCCTAATTTGTATATAAAATTATGAAATTATTTTATATTTTTTATCTTATTTGATACCAGTAGGAAACAAACCTAAAAAAATTATAGCTGACCTAATAAAGTTTGGTGCATGGGAGGGTTAAGCTTTTGTTTATTATATAACTAAAACTTTCTTTTTTACATTAAGTGAAGAGAAACTAATTTGAGAGCATTTTAACAGAAATTAGCCCTTTCCGATGGCAACTTGAATGCACATATCCTGATATAACAAAAACTAATTCAGTACAGTGCAACTTTGGCTCACACAAGAAGGGTGACATACAGTCCCTAGATATGTACTTTAGCGGTTCAATAAGTCCTTGACTTTTCAAATTTCCCTCGAAATTATACACAGAGAAAACAGTGCCTACTAAATACCTCATAAAATAGAACAAAATTAATAAGCAATATCTATGGTTTTTTTCAATAAGGGAATCTTATTAATTTCATAGAGAAAACCTTTTTGAAAAAATCAAGAAGAAATCTTGTAGTTTTTGTGATGTTATCTTATTGATTTTTTCAATAAAAAAAAATTGCGTCTTTATTCTCTGTACTTATGTATTTTCATTTAAATTCATACCATATATGTACATATGTATGTATGTATGTAGTATATTGTAGATGTTATTTATTTATACATACATACATACACATAATGTTATTTTCTTAACTAACTTACTCACCAAGTATTAAAGTAGCAAACGCCTATCTGATAGACAAGCACTCTACCCAATATGCTAACAAGCAGCCTAAATAACCATTGGAATTATTGTGCAAACATTCTTATACAAAAATGAAAAAGATCATGAAAAAGATTGTCTCTATTTCTATTTATAGATGTCAAATAACAAGACACCTCATAAAATCAAGAAGATTTCCCTATTAACAAAATCAATAAGATGCCTTACAAATACTCATATAGGAACCTACTAAAATCAAGAAGAAAACCTTATTGAAAAAATCAATAAGGCAACCTAATAAAATTAAGAAGAAACCCTTTTTAAAAAATCAAGAAGGCAACCTAATAAAATCAATAAGAATTCCATATAGTTAACAATTTATAAGAGAATCTAATAGAATCAAGAAGTTTTTCTCTATGGATTGGTTTTTGGTGCCAAAAATAATGGAAATTGAGTAAAAAAAGTTGTGAATAATAAGATTTCTTCTTGATTTTATGTGGTTTTCTTCTTGATAAAATTAATAAAATTTACCACATAAAAACAATAAGGAATCTCTATGAAAAAATCTTCGCTTCTTTCTGCTGGGATACCCCTTAGCCTAAAAACGTTTCATAGATAAAAACTTCTTGATTCCATGAGGCAGGTTTTTCTCTGTGTATGAAATGCAACACTGTTCCCATCAAGTACTACCTGTTAATAGACTACTGTATAATTTTGAGCAAGTGTCGTCACTTACTTTGCATTTAACAGCTGTTCAAAACATACAACCTCGTGTATTTTTCTAAAAATTTAAAAAAGTGAATTTCGAGTGCTCATTAAACATTATTTTTTTGCGAAAAAAAACCTTCAATCAAACCAAGGAAAAGCTCGATAAATACTATAGAGACTCTGCACCATCGATTTCAATGCAAAAAAAGTGATTTACTAACTTTCGTTGTGGTCGCACAAGTACAAATCGGGCTAAAAGTTCTGAACGGCCAATTGAGGTCAGTACGCCTGAAAATGCTGAAAAAATGCAGGATGTGGTGATGGCCGATCAAAGAGTAGAAGTGCGTGTGATGGTTGATGCCATAGGCATTTCATATGGCAGTATGGTTTTGATTTTGTTTCATCAGAAAATTACAAACTCCCAATAATAATGTTTAACTAACGACAACTCGCTTGGTTTTATTCGCCCTTTACATCCTTTAAACCATTATGGAATGAAGTGGTTTCTTTTCCTTTTACTTTTAAACTTCGCATAATTGCTTATAATAAAAACATTTTTGCGCAGCATATTTTCAAAAGCGATTTATAAAGCACACCACGAACAAAAAAATCTTTAGTGAAGCCTATTTGAAGTGAATTGCTTCTGTGGTATAATGTTTTTCTTTTTGGCATGAAATAATATTAAAAGTATATATTTACAATTGAAATTTTTATGCCAAACAATTGAGTTGGTTTAGGATTTTTATGAGTGCTGTGGGCAGTGAAATAAAATTATCTTAAGCCGATGAATTTTTATCTATTGTTTTTATTTGGAAACGTATAAAAATACTTACATACTCGTATGTGTTGAAAGTCTAGTTCTCAACAATCTTAGGCGAGTGCTAAAATTTAATAACTTTCAAATCAAGGGATTGCTTAGTGGCGAGCATTTGACTGGCTTTTAAATGAGCTTTTTATTTATTTTGGTTACTTGGATTATGGCGTATCACCAATGAAAAAAAAAAATTCTAAACTCAGAAAATTTATAATATTAAAGATTCAAATTTCTATTAATTATTTTTTTAATTTAATGTTGTATTCCATAAAGAAAAAGTCAACTTCAAACTAAAGAATTTAGATAATAAAAGCTTTATTTATAAAAGTTATTAAGGCTTGATAAGCAACATGTTGTATGGAAATTTGTTTTAAAAACCCTCTATAAATTCTTAATAATTTTTATAAATAAGAATATAAAATTTGTAAAAGTATTTTAATTTATATTTATAATTAAGATCAGGCTAAAGTTCGTATCGCTTTGTAGGCCAAATTTCATGTGATAATTATTGATGAATAAATAACCCAAACACGTAGTAGAACGGAACAACTCGCTGTTGTCGAACATCACTACACCTTCACCATCAGCGTTCTTTGTATTTGGTCCACTGTGTGTAGTGTCAGATGATTTAATTTAATTAAAATATAATGGACTAGAATTTCATTTAAAAAATATTCTTTTTTCCAAATCGATAAAAGAATTTACAAATTCAGAATTTTTTTACTGAAAACACAAATTAGTAGGGATAGTAAATTATTTTGCTTTCTGTAATTCATAAGGCTATTTATTGGTCAAGCCACCGTAAATGGATGTGGTATTAACCAAGCAAGTGCTGTGTGTAAAAACGGGCGGGTTCCAGCGACAAGTTTCCATTAGAAATCATTCCATTGTAGTAGATATTCTATCGGAAACGCACTCAACATTGCGTGGACTCTCTAATGAATCAATAGAGTTGGATAAACTACTGTCACCGTTTAGCTTCTTGGCCCTCTCTTGTAGATAGTCAACTAGCACCAAAATAGATTTCGAAGGTCAGGCTCATACATGAGAGTTGTATTACATTTTCAGATGGATAAGGGTAGTATAAACATTAAGGAAAATAGCTGGAGGTTTCAAAAAACCTAAGCACTTAAATTAATGCTTGTTTTGAGACTTGAAAAAAACGGGATCGTTCCATGAAATATCCTACTGAATTTTTATGTCAAGAATATCAAGAGCTTCTGATTTCTTAACACTTATATCACTCATAGTAACGGATGGAGGCAGGTGCATTTTCGGTCATGGGCCTTTGAAGAAGCATACAACACTAGGTCTTACGAGCTTTAAAATCGACTGACGATGAATCCAATTATTTTGGTAAGGAAACGTGTTGAACTTTTGAGAAAATATATTAAGAGCCACACTATTGTAAGACAGTGTAGCTCTAAAGAGCCTCAAAGTGAAAATTGCGGGTGTCGAAATTCTTTCGGAGTTTGTAACTTTTGTAAATATCAACCGATCTTAATAATTTTTTTCAGCGGCACAATCAACGTTATGAAACAAAAATAAAACATGCGTACAGCACTATTTTATCGCTTACAATTTTCAAGTTATTTGACTTGAATTTTTTTTTTAATTTCGGCCCTAATTTTTTTTAATCGTTGTTACATAACTTCTTTATTACTTGGCAAAAATCATAAGGTTATGCTGTATTTAAAATAAAACTTCATTAAAATTTATTCGAAAAAATTTTTTTATGATATCTCAAGGATAATTTGGATTTTTGAAAATTACACAGAGAAAAAAAATGCCTCATAGAATCAAGAAGATTTACTCTATGAACCGTTTTTAGGCTACCAGCAGAAAGAAGCGAAAATTTTTTCATAGAGATTCCTTATTATTTTTATGTGGTAAATCCTATTAATTTTATCAAGAAGAAACCCACATAAAATCAAGAAGAAATCTTTTTATTCACATCTTTTTTTACCCAAAAAAACAATCCAGAGAGAAAAACTTCTTGATTCTATTAGGTTTTCTTATAAATTTTAAACTATAGGGATTTTTTATTGATTTTATTAGGTTGCGTTCTTTATTTTTTTAAAAAGGTTTTCTTCTTGATTTTATTAGGTTGCCTTATTGATTTTTTCAATAAGGTTTTCTTCTTGATTTTAGTAGGTTCCTATATGAGTATGTGTAAGGCATCTTATTGATTTTTTTAATAAGGAAATCTTCTTAATTTTAAGAGGTGTCTGGTTATTTCATATCTATAAATAGATATAGAGAAAAATTTTTTCATGATCTTTTTAATTTTTGTATAAGAATGTTTGCACAATAATTTTAATGGTTATTCAGGCTGCTGCTTAGCATATTGGGTAGAGTGCATGTCTATCAGGTAGAATTCTGCTGGTTCAATACTTGGTGAGTAAGTTAGTTAAGAATCTAACCTAATGTGTATGTATGTATGTATGTATAAATAAATAACATCTACATACATATCTGTGGCAATATATTATAATCGCTTAAGTCGATTTAGGAACCACAGTCATTTTCTGAATTTCTTACGCTACCGCTAAGTGATTCAAAGGCTCTAACGCATTATTCTACTTTTCCTTTGCATATGAAGCATTTTAACTTCTACAATTTTCAACTGGGACAGCATACAGCATAATAAAGCTAAATTTTCTTAAGTCGACTTAAGCGATTTTTACATATTGCCACAGATATGTATATGGTATAGAATTTAAATGAAAATACATAAGTACAGAGAATAAAGACGCAATTTTTTTTATTGAAAAAATCAATAAGATAACCTCATAAAAACTACAAGATTTTTTCTTGATTTTTTCAAAAAGGTTTTCTCTATGAAATTAATAAGATTTTCTTATTGAAAAAAAAACCATAGAGATTTATTATTAATTTTTTTTTTATATTTTGTGAAAAAAATATTCTTAATTTTTTAGAATATTTTTAAAAATTCTTGAGTATTTGAACAAAATTTCGACTGTTTCTGAGAGAAGAGCTATCAAGAAATACTGAGAATTAAATTTAAGAGATTTTTTATGGTGCACCCTACATCCAGCCTTAGTCAAAAACTAACATTTTTTTTTGCAAAAAATCTAATTTTTTGGATGTGGCAAAAAAATTGCATGCTCTTTTTTGTAAAATATTTAAACTTTTATTATAAAAAAAAATGTTGTAAATAACCTGTAAGAAACTCTTGACATTCTACACATAAATGTAGGCAGGTGAGGAGATTTTCTAAAAATGCTAAAATTTTTCTAATACAATTTTGGCCAATAAAAAAATATTTTTATAAAATTATATATTGGGAATAAATTTAGTTTTATTCAATAGTATACATTTAGTTTTGCAAACTGGAATAAAAAAATTTTCTCATACCTTTAATAGTTTTAGAAATATTTAAAATCGAGTTTTGATTATGAAATTAAATTTTTTAAATTTTTTTTCCGTTTGCCTAAATTGTTGATCTCATTTTCTTTACTTCAAATGTTTCTTAATTTTTTCTATATAAACACAATAGCAAACGTAATTGTCTATTAAACCGTATATAATATATACATATATCTTTGCCATTATGTCAGTCTTAAACTGCATCCCTCAGGTAAAAATTCACGTGTTTCTTCTGGTATTCAAATGAGCTCTTGAAGGTGTTATTATATTTTTTTATTAAATTAAATACTTTCATTTGATCGGTCGGCCAAGTAAGGATAACAATAACGTTCGATTCAGAAATAAAAGGATTAAACAAGCAGCTTTTATAAATACGCATTCTGAAAATTAAATCAAAACTTCATTCAAACTGATTTTAGCAGAGACCCAACCAATAGAAGCTACACCAATTGCATTTACAAAAGGATTAACACGAATGGTGGAAAGCGTTTCCACACCAAAATAAGGTAAACATCTTACTGTGGAAGACACACTAGCACTCATTCTTAATCTGGGCTTTTTTTTAAATAAATACGATATAAGGAAGGTGCTTAAAGAAAAACGTGAAAATTACTAAGTTATGTTGAATTAAAGTGAAACAAAAATCATTTCCGAAAGCTGTTAAAATAACCTTTTTTTAGTAGATGAGTCAGTATGTATTTTTTAGTTAAGTATTTTGTAGCCCAATTCATGAGAATTTTTGTAAAACTGCTGAACACTTTCTATATACAAACATCTTTGCTGTTAAACCATAACAAATAATGTGCCCAAGGGATAGAGTTTCAACTCCTCTTTTATATTAGTCTCAGAGCCAGTTGTTATATTATCCCTACATATTCCTGTTTGCCCTAAATTATGATATTAAAAATTTAGTGACAATCCCACGATGTTGACAATATTCGACTTGTCGCCCACTTGCATCCTAAAGAAAAACAAAATTTAATATTTTGTTGTTGTTTGTTTACGATATATTGTGGGGTTGTCCTTTAATGTTTAACATACACATATACATATGTATTTAAAAGAACATCATTATTTTACACTTAAGTATGTATAATGGTACTAATAGCATTAAATTTTCATTTATATAAATAACTTATTATAAGCACATACTTGCGCAAAACATACTTCAATATCCACACATTTTGCATGTCAAATCAATCACAAATATATAAGAGCATTTTTTTTTCTTGTCTAGTCCCCCACTGTAACTTTTTTCCCTAAACAACTTTAAGCTAGCATATACACATATCTCTTTTTTTATACATATTCTAATTTAAGTTATTGAATTTGTCTATGCGAGCATGATATTTAACATACAAGTGTAGACAGCACAAGTTCTCATATTTACAGAATATGTAGCACAGTGCTTTGTCTTATACAGAAATATGTAAATAATTTCTTTTTAGCATATTGGAATGAAAGTAGTATTATGCGATAGATAACATGAGAGTTCAAATGAGTTTCAACAAAATTTAACTTAACTTGTTTTTAACAGCACGACAGGACACCAAATTACCACACAAGAGCTTGAGTTTTAAGTGCTTTAACTAAGGAAATAATTAACAAAAATTAACCTAAATGAAAAGGAGATTGAATCCTTATTTTTCTATAGCTTAGCATATGCGCAACTGAACGTATATACATAAATGTTAAAATTTTTTAAATGGAATATTATTGATATCTCGCTAATTTCTATCTGAGGAGTAAACAGTCTCAGCTAGAGATTTCCAGCGAACTCTATTTGCGGCACTTTTTGCCACCTCGTTCCAAGCATAGCCGGTTACTTCTACTTCCTCCATTACTGTGCAACGCCGACCTCTGCTGCGACTGCCTTGTGCATTGTAATGTTAACAAATAAATATGTAGACAGATAAATTCAAATTTAACCAAAAATTTTAGCAGATCCCATGTTCCAGTTCACCATTTATTAGTCTCAGTATAGATGAGGCTATCAGCGCACACTGTGATAGATCGCAAATCTAACTGGGCAAAATTAAAAATATTGCCTGGCAACATAATTTGTGATCGTTTAATGAGCTTCTCAATACAATAGGCAACTATAATGACGTAATTCTGTTCGACGTTGTATCGTCTTGTCTATGGAGGAAAAAAAGCAGGAGTTTTATTGTCTATGCTAGAAGGTTCGTGTATTTGCTTTATGAGTTTGTTCCAAACATTATATGCAACACATATTTATTCATATCTTTTTCAAACTATTGTATAAGACTTTAATTTAATTTTTATGTTTTAAAAACATGGAAATAATATTTTTATTTTTCATTATTAAAGACAACAACCATTTTTTAAGAAAATAATTTAGATAAATCATAGACAAGAACTCAAAAGTATTTTCAAACAAAAACGTTCTAATAATGCATTTACACTGTCTCGAAATCTAGCACTTTCGGGATTTCGAGCTAAATCAAGCTGCTTTTTTCCAGATTTCTCATACAAAACCAAATCTAATTTTTCAGTAGATTTGTATTAAATCTAATAAAAATCTAATATTTTTATTAATTCCTTACTACCCTGTACAAGAAAAGGTTAGTGAATTAGCTACAGTCTGCTTAAAAAGTGTATGAATGGACTACATTTCAGTTGTTTGGTTGTAGTCTTGGAAACAATTCTGTTGATGGGTTTTGTTTTAAATAAAAAAATCTTGATAAATGTCAAAAAAATGTTGGTGTAAACGGTGTAGATTTCCATAAGAATTTCTATCAAAATATGCTAGATTTTGTGCTGATGGAAATGCCCTATAAATCTTCTTACTGAACTAGGGCATAATTCATGTTTTGTTTTTAGCTCTAATTGGGAAACAGTAAGCTTCAAGATTCTTTGTTGCACATGCATTCAGATTTCAAAGAGAAGAATATTTTTTAGTTCAGAAAGTACAAAAAATAAGATATTTCCTTTTTTTAAAGTAGAGCTAAAGCTGTTTACTCCAGATAGTTAAGGTGTAAAACTATATTTAGGTTAATCTTTCAAGTGTGCACTTTAAGGAAAATCAGAAACATTTTGCCCATTTTTGCGAACGCCATACTTTTTTCCACTTTTCCAGTATGACCTAAACTTTTTCGCGAAAGAAAATTATGGAAGAATGGGTAAAAATTCCTAAAATACATCGCAAATAGATCCTATTGACATTAATTTAATAATGGTTAGATATGGTCTGCTAGATATACCAAAGGACGTGAAAACCAATTTTAAGGCAAATATGATTACTATTTGCTTTAAGCTATAAAAAGTGGAAGATATCGTAACCATTTCTTAACATCAAATTGAATTGTATGTATGCCTAAAAATGTACAATCAAAAAGTTGTAAAAAAGCTGGAAGAAACCCAAAAAACTGTGAGCAGCAGACAAGGGTTTCGAAATCACTGATGTCAATAAAAAATTAATTGAATGGTTTCATATTACTTTGGTAACTATAGGTAGTGGTTACCCTATTGATGAATATGCTTCTGAAAGTTTTATTGTTGTCACACGAAATTTATGCTTAAAAGAATTTAAATTTTCATTATCGTTTAAAAAAAAAGTTTGAGGAGAGAAAAATAAAGAATAGCATTGTTGTTCTTGTACTCTTCAAATAACTAGAAGACATTTTTCTGGGACTCGCATGTGAAACGTTTTAAGATTAGAAGGCGAGTACGTCAGGAAATATTTAAAAAAGTAATGCTTAAGAAAAAAGTAGGGTGTCTGGGTAGCCTAGTGTGTAGTGTGTTCTAAGGGCTATCAGTGCGGGAGACGCGGGTTCGATTCCCACCAAAGACTCTGGTCTCTTACACTACAACCGGTGAAGGTACGTTCTTGTTACTATGGTCGTCAAAATAAGTTAGTATCAAATTTGTAATTCTATTTGTAATATTTATTAAATAAATAAGAAAAAAGTAAACGTTTTTGTTATTTCTACTCCTCAGGTTATTATCAAAAAATTCTTTTAGGGTTTGTATGTTAAACACAATCGTTTAACAAATAGCCTGTGTTACCTGGGATGTTTGAAAAACTTTATTGTAGCTACACTTAATATAGAAGATATAGTTACTACGTCTTTTCGCCGCAGGCTTGGCATTAAATATATAAATATATAAGTCCGTGTGGACTTTTTTCTTTAATTATATAAACAGCCTATTTTTTTAATTTAAATGCCTGTATTTATGTTTTGATCAAACGAAACTTCCTCCTAATACTCTTAACAGCTTTGAGTGCACATTAACAAGTTCAATTAAATAAAAAAAATCAAAATAAATGTTTTTTTTTTTGTTAACAAAAGAGAAGCCATAATCATAAAAATCATGTAAACAATTATAAAAGCAATTAACTTAAATAGCACTTTAAAGCGCAATTAATATAAAAAGTTTTCTATATCTCAACTGCGTAAAGAAAAATTAAATTGTTTAGTCAAACTTAAATCCTCAAAATAAACCCTAAAAACAAATAAACTCAAATATTCCATAAGAATGTACAAATATAAAAACAGAACTGAAATAAAAGAAACATAAATAAACAGAAACCTAAATCCAAAAAAAAAAAAAATAAAAACAAAAAAACAAATAGACCAACAAGATGAAAAACAAAAATGGTGGTTATGGGTATTGTGATACAATCATGGAGCCAGTGCCATTTTACCATTGTAATGCCCCAAAAAATCTTAAGTATGCCTTTCTTATTTATGTATATGATGGTTAAATTAAAGAATTAGAAAATGTGTATTTTGCTTAACCGAATAATAGATTTGCTACACAAAGTTTTAAATAAAATAATGCGAAAAATATTAAATTTCAATTATAACTACAAATAGAAAGCATACGCTATCTAAGAGAGGCGTGTTTAAACAGAGGGAAAACCCGTTCGAAAAATACCGAAATTGACACATTATGGAGTTAGAAGTGAACAGAGAAAATTTATTTTAAATATGACAACAGATTGTGTTAAGATTTTAAGAAAAAAATCTTTCTTCTTTTTAATAGCTATGCTATTTATTGCGCGATACAGGAGTTAAGACGTGATTAACGTAACAAAAATAATCGACACTATTACAGTTATAAACTAATTTTTGATTTGAAGTGAGTGACGCAAAAACAAAACAGAAACAATGAGAACGATTGCCCAATTTGTTTTTGTTTTGTTTTTTCACATGAGCACAAACCAGAGAACACAGCCGAACAGCTGTAAGCCAGCTAACAGGAACCACCGGCCACAAACAATACATTAATTTAATCGTATACCGCTGAAAAAGAAAATAATGGGAAATAAAGGAAAACGTTTTTAAATATTTGCAGAGAATTTGACATCATCATATAATATAGTTTTATTGCATTTTTATTTCACACATGAAATTTGTTTGATAGAACTAAGCAGCTTAGATATAACCGGGTATCCTAAGAAACTTCTCTTATTTTTTTTATTATTTATTGCTTGTTTAGAAATATCGCGTTCTGTTTTTGAAAACACAACGTTTGTTTCTTATTTGAAAGATTTTGTATCAACTCGGTAACGTATAGTATTAATAATTTCTTCGATTCCTATGAGGAACATACATAGGTCCTCTACAAATAACTTACAATCATTGCTATTTGATGTTAGATGTTAAAATTGATTTCATCTTGTTAATGCTAATGAAACCTCTCCAGGTTCAGATTCCATTCCACGCAGTATGTAACATCATCGTGCGGGGTATCAATGTTTGGCAAATCTATCCCCATTCAATTGCCCGTATTCCCTGGCATGCCCAGACTAGATAATGACAAAAGTATCGTTTTAAGTACTCTTTGAATATTGGCCATCAAACAGGTATTAATGCGTATAGCTAAAAATAAAAAAACTCGCTTATAAGCCTACACAGGCATTCTTTTTAATCGAATACGTTTAGCTATAAGCACCTCAACATTTATGTTTATACACATGTTTTAAATTAGGCAGCACAAACAACAGCAACTAAACTAAAATTTATTGACTTTATGAGCTACGATCATACACATGAGTATAAAAATACTCTGACTATTAATCGGCTATACGTGCGTAAATACAGGGCTATTTTATTAACACACTTAAATAAATCTTGTGTGCAAGCAGCCACACATACGCGCACACATTTTGCGTTCCATTTTTTTGTCACAGCGCATAGAGAAAGGGACCTAAGGGTAAAAAAAAATAAATTTTCACTTTTTTTTTTGATGTGGACAACATCTGAGCATCGAATGAGGCCGATCCCATGCCTCAAACGTGTTCCCTCCTAGAGATGTGCGCGTTTTATGAAATTGAAGTCGACGATTCTAAGGTTATGTGAAAAAATTTTCGTACTAACAGAGTGATATTCACGATTTAAAAGAATTATAAATGAGAATTTATTATAATTCACAATTAGTAATCTCAGAAAATAAAGCTGTATACGAAAAAACGCGAGCAAAATTGATATCAAACTCATGGAAACAGCGCGCTATGTAGAAAACAGTAAAAACCAAATACACAAAACAAGAGGTAGGGACGACCTAAACGCGTTTTCAAGGTTAACAAACACGTTCCTGACGTCATAAGATGTATCGCTTTCAAATGAGATCAATACCAACACGCTCAGTGATGGTACACCAAAGATACATGTATTTAAATCTTTAAAATGGCTCTCCTGAACAAAACCAGGTTTTACACTTAGGTCCCTTTCTATTTTGCGCGTCAGATATGCAAACAAACGCATTAATTTTTTAAGCCGAATACGTTTAACTATAAACATTCAGTAACTTTGTTTATACACATCCTTTAAACTACGCACCACGAACAACAACAACCAAAGTTTATAGACTGTATGAGCTGCAATCATACGCATGCGTATAAAAATACTCTGACTATTAATCACCTACACGTGAGTATATACAGGGCTATTTTACTTATACAGAAAAACAAAGCATATGTGCAAACAACCACACACACACGCACACATTTTTCATTTCATTTTGTATACAAAAATGTGTGTATACTGGGGCAAATTATGAAGATATATAACTATCCCGAGTACTATGCGTTAAATATCCAAAGCCTGAGTATAAGCATACTCAGACTATTAGTATGAAAGTGAGACAATGCGCTCGTTATGCTTATGCCTTTTTATATTTTATTGTAGCGTATTTTAGTTTTTCACATAAACGAAGTAGAGATGCTCTTGTATGTGGGAATCGACTATAGTCATAGCTGCTTGAGAGTAAATATCTGAGCGTACGAACTGTTTGCGCTACAATATGATTATACGTAACTACGTATAATTAAATTAAGACTATTTACTTACATATGATATATTTTTGGAATACTAGTTCTTATTCTCTGACCCAGACTTCGGCGTTCGATATAACATTGGGCAACAAGATTCGTAGTATCATTTTTTATACACAACTTTTTGGAATGTCTTCTATCTCTTCGTTAGCCATTTGCCATGTTCCATTCGACACATGACATATCTTTTCAGAGATTTTTAGACTCCAACCCACACATGAAACATAGAAAGCGCCAAATTTATTAACTTCCGCATACATTACCAACCAAATTGAAGAAAGTAATAATATCCCTACTTTACATAAACAAAAAAAAAAGAAAAAAAAAGTCAAGATACTCTAGTGCTTAAGTGGTTGAGGCAAAACATGCCGTTCTGCGAAAAATAAAGAAAAAAAAATAAATAAATTTAATTTAAGTAGAAGCCATAAGTAAATGCTTTAGCAACCTCGCATATACATATTTCTGCACATTCTCTGGTAAAGAAATGAAAATATTCACTTTAATGGCATGTAAATGTTCTTTATTTACTTGTATTTTCCATATTATACATATCGGGTTTAACGGGTAAAAGCCATGATTATGGCATGTAATGTGATATAATAAAATATAATTTATTGTTAAGATCATACGAAAAAAAAGCAAAACGAAGGCATAAATATTCTGTTAAAGAGTTTAAAAATATAGGAAATATATTTCAAAGATTTTTTCTTAGATGAGGAATAAAATTGAATTGTATGTATACATTCATATATAAACACAAGCTATGTCTGGTGGGATTGCCCGCTGAGAATTAATATTTGGCTAAGTTCGTATAAGAGTAAAAGTAAAAGTGGAGTGCAAATTTTATGCGATCAGATATCATTTCTGTGTGTAATTAATTTTTTTCTTTATAAATTAAATATATTTTATGTTTTGGAAATAAAAGTTTGATAGAGAAAATTAGAAATTACCAGCTCCAGGGCTGGCAAATTTAATTTTTTTTATATTAAAGTAACTAAACAAAACTAACCTTTTCTTATTTACTTTTTTCTTTATTCACTCAACATATTTTATCTATTTTTTAAAGAACTAGATTATTATAACCAATCAGAAAAATCTAAAAGGTTGCTTCCAGGGTTGGTATACTTACACTTTTTGTGATGTATAAAAATAATTAAAAAAATATAAAATTTTTTTTTTGGTAATTAAATATATTCTATATTTTAGAAATAAATAAATTAGTATTAAAAATCAGAAAAACTAAAATTTTGGTTCCAGGGTTGGAAATTGAAAATATTTTTTTTGGTTAAAAAATAACCAAAAATAATTTATTTTTTCAGTTAAACATATTTCATGTTTTAGAAATATGCTTATTGATTGTTTGAGGCCGGTGGCGGTTGTTATCCGGCTTACGGCCGATTGGCTGTGTTTTCTGGTTTGTGCTCATGTGCAAAAACAAATTTAACAATCCTTCTCATTGTTTTTGTTTTTGTTGCACTCACTTCAAAGAACGAAATAAAACAAAATCAAGCAGTTTATTTTAAGTACAAAGAAATCAAAACAAAAATAAATTTATAACTGTAATACTGTCGATTATTTTTGTTACAAAAATCACGTTCTAGCTTCCCTGTCGTAATATAAATAGCATAGCTATAGAAATTAAAATTTTGATTACGTCATCCCTTTAGCATTTGTGTTTACTTGTCGACTTTGCAATTTAGTGCGATTTGTAAAATTTATGTTTAGAAACTCTACTCGCACAAATGGCACGTACAAATTATATATGTGTGGGCTGCTTAACAGGTACAGTGAAACCTCTCATAACCGGACACTCATCGTCGTGGTATTTTTATCCGGTTATTAGAGGTGTCCGCTTATGAGAGGCATACATATTTTTTATTTTAATTTTGGGTCTACAAAACTTGTCCGGTTATTAGAGGGGTCCGGTTATGGGATGTGTTCGTTATGAGAGGTTTCACGGTATATGCTGAACAATTTAATGCATTGGATCTCGATAATTGTTGGTTTCTAAAAGACGGATCAAACGCTCTCACATATGGACATTTTACAAGGGCAACTTACAAGTCGAGTGATGGCCCACTTAGATCGCCCGATTTAACGCTACCAGATTTCTGCGTTTTAAGATTTAATAAACCACGGAGTTCGCAAGTGTTGAAAGCTAATATTTAATAACAAGAAGTCGCAAATTTGGAGCCAAATGTTTTGCGAGCATTGATTTAATTTTAATCTTTCAAATACGCTCCTATTGCCGTTCTCAACACAACTTAGTTGGGTTGTCTAAGAGTCAACCCAATCTTGACAGAACCCAAAAAATATTTTAATATTGTGAATCACAACTAATATTTACTTGATAATAAAGAAATTTATTATTTGATATATTGTCAGAAGTATACATACAATAATTGAAATTTATTTGCTGGTTCAAGCGCCAATGAAATACGTATATAGACATGCTAAACTACCAGCAAATAAATTTCAATTATTTTACTTGATAATGTTATGGCAATACAAATAAGTAATTTGCGTTAATTGTCAGACTCAAAGAAGGATATTGTGTGTATGTATCATCCTATGTATGTATTATTGTGCGTATGAATGTATATGGGCCAACTTTGATGATTTCTACGTAAAAAAATTTGTTTTGATCCCAAGTGTGTCACTAAAGTTATGATCTGGGATTCCGCAAATATGCAATTGCATGTTTTTACTTGTGTGATGTATTAATGCGGTGACATGATATTTATCAGTTTCAGAACTTTTTATAAGTTTTGGCATCGATTTGTTACTGCATATTTTACCTTTTAAAGCATATTTTTGCATATAATACAATTTAAAGCATGTTTTTGCATATATCAGTCTCACAGGCCTATTTTAAGTATCATGCTATGTATGTATGAATGCATATGGGCCAACTTTGATGATTTCTACGTCAAAAAATTTGTTTTGATCCCAAGTGTGTCACTAAAGTTATGACCTGTGAGTCCGCAAATATGCAATTGCATGTTTTTTCTTGTGTGATGTATTAATACATGGACAAGATCTTTATCCATTTCAGAACTTTTTATGAATTTTGGCATTGATTTGTTAGTGCATATTTTTGCATATTTTACCCTTTAAAGCATATTTTTGCATATTTTACAATTTAAAACATGTTTTTGCATATATCTGTCTTACAGGCATATTTTTAGCATAATTTCTAATATTTAGAGCATAATTTAGTTGACCCTATAAACTTTTAAATTATGCTTGAGCCAAAAAAAAAAAAAATTTGGGACAGCCTAATGTACATAACAGTAACCAAAGACAGAAAAAATTGTTGGAAAAACTTTGTAATAACAACAACAATTTTGTAATATCAATTAAACAATTTAATCATATCAATTAAGTTTTTACTTGAATTAATTGCAGCAATTACAAATATAATTGATTCAATTAAATTATTAATTAAAAATATTATTTGGTGAATAAGAAATTAAAAATCTTTTCCTTACGAAGCGTAAACACATCAATCTCATAATTTTTGTTGGGATTACTTTGGTAATAAATAGTAATTAAGCACTATTAGGAAGAATAATAGAATCCTTGGACTTGACATTAATTATTTCTTATGCCCAAAATCACGTTCAACTATTAATGAGTGAAAAATGATGCATAGCAGAAGTATTTTCCTTCATTTTGCTACAATTTTAAGCTATTCCACAATTAAAATACTTAAAAAGAAATTTATTTTCTTTGTTAGAGAAAACTTGTATATCTAATCGAATACATCAAAGTTCCCTCCTTTTTTTTTCAAATAGGAAAAGAAACTTGTACTTTGCAATGTTGTGTAATTAAAGTTAATTTATTTAGTTATAAATTAACATTTGCTAGACTTAAGTCTCACTCTTAGAACACTTTACAATGTCTTACATTTTATTATCATATAATACCAGTCTACGAGTAATAACAACAAAATTTTTCTTGATATAATTTTATTGCATTTTTCAAGTTATTTCCTGAGTTATCACATCTACTTTACCATGAATTTCTTCGACTTTTGCTAAATTGTAGTGAATTTATTTATAAGTTTTTTTTTTGTAAATAGAGGAATTCCTTGTAGCATGGAGCTTTAAATGCTAAAATGACCATTTTTATTTTTTATTATTTATTTGTATCTCTCTACTTCTCAGTCATAATAGCATTTGTGATTTATTTTTATGGAAACATTTTTTTTTTTTTGATAAAAGAAAAAGGCAAAAGTTATATTTTAAATGTTTGTCCACTTGAAATGGTTGTTCGTTAGAATTGGGTTTTTTTACATTTTCTTGGCAAACACTTGTTCTGTAGTTGTCTTCTGCTGCAGCAAAAAAGGTGTCAAAATGAAATAAATTTTCATTTGGAAGAAAATTTTTGGAAAATAAATTGTGGTCTTCCACAATATCTTACTTTATTTGGATGTATTTTTAAGGCCTTCATAAATAAAATTTAAGTGTTTTTCTTCTAAATGGAAACGAAATTTTTGTTTTCCATATTTATTTAACTTTATTTAAGTCACGTTGTATGGTGTTTTGTTGTGTTGAATGCCCTGAGCTTACCTTAACAAAATTAAATAGAAAATATTATGTAAATAGAACACACTTATATCTTTCAGATGAAATATATTTTGGCATAATTTTGTATTTATTTATTCATTTGTGATAGAAATAATTTAAAATCCAGCTGGTCAAGTGTGGTATGCTAGGCTAGATTTTGCCATTATTTGCTGAATAAAACTATAGGGGGTGGCATTAAAAAACTAAAAAAGCAAACCAAAAAAAAAAACAGAAACATTTGACAGCAGGCATAAAAAAATTAAGAATCTAATGATATTGAGGAAATGAAATTATCACAGCGTCTTTAAAATAAATTGTTGACTTAAGACCAATGAAATTAAAAAATGTAAAAAGTAGCACAAAAATTTTAAATGTGTTAAAATTTTATATTATTAGAGAGACCAATACATGGCATTAATATTTGAAATTTACTGAGGTTAGGTTAGGTTAGGTTACTCTATGTGGTCAAGGGCCTCGCATAGACCAGGATTGATGCTTAGCAATGCCAGCCAATGACAAGAAACCTGTGTAAGTATGGCAGCCTAGTTCGTGGTGCCTATATCGAATGATTCTTACATAGATTTAACAAACCTTAGTAACCTACACAGTTCCATTCCCGATACAAGTTCAAGACTCCGAAAAGTGTGATCACCGTGACAGTTACATCTAATGCGGCTTAGAGCCGGACAGTGGCACAGTAGATATTTTACTGTTTCAATTACCCCGGATTCCTTACATTTCCTGCAGGTTCCGCCAAGTATTCGTTTTATTTTGACAGCACACGAAGCCGTCCAGCAGTGTGCAGTTAATACCCGTACTAGAAGTCTACCGTTCCTCCACATGATTTTGGAAGTTTTTCAAGTTTTCGCCGCACGCCAACAGTAGTGTGTTTGTGCCGGTCCTGGATCACTTTTTCAGTACAAAAGTCTGCTCATGCCTGGATGGGAATGTCATGCATTTAAATTGTGTTTCTTGCTTCATATATTTTATGAGCATTAATTTATAATATGAGTTTTCCAGCCCTGGATGGGAATGTACATGTTAACTGATAAGAACACATACGCATTAACTGGGGTGGTGAAATTCAAACACATTTTTTTTAACTGATAAGAACACATTTTTTCAAACAGCTAGCATAGATCATAAGAAAATTTTTTTATTCTGATTAACAACAATACGCTAGACTCATAAATGTAATTAAAATATTTAGCTGAACACATAAATATACATAATTAAATTTTTTACACTATAAAATATACTGTGGTTTTCGTTGTCAAAAATTGGTTGATGGAAAAAAAATTTAAATGTGTTGTACTATATAATAATTTTTTTATAGTTGTACTATAGTTGCATCTAAAGAGATAAGAATTGAAATTGAAAGCGACTTACTAAACATTTGTTTAAATAAAAAGTGTGGTATTGTGTACAGTATACAAAGTTCGTATTCGTACACCCTCAACTTCAAAAAAAAGAAAAGCTCTTGTAATTAAATAAATAAATATAATACTTTCATTTTTCTTGTACGAATTTATAAAAAGAGGCTCTATTTAATAAACTTATTGTTCGAAATGTCATTTTAATATTTGATTTGTTAAATAGAGCCTCTTTTTATAAGTTCGTACAAGCTGGTCTGTATTTGGTATGTATCTGATCTGTATCTGGTCTGTATCTGATTTGTATCTGATCTGTATCTGGTCTGTATCTGATCTGTATCTGCTTTATATCTGATACAAATCAGAAACAGATACAGATCTAAGGTACTTAGAGCTATCTAACCTCTTGCTGCTAAGGCCGTGTCCAAAGCAGCTTTTGTTGTATGGCAGCAGCACCTGGAATAGTGTCTGGATCTCAGCGTGGTTTGTAGCAACCACAGCCACCACGTACGATTCTCCGTGATCACATGCTGCGAGTGTGATTGCTTGCACCCACAGCAATGTTTCCAAGAGAATTCCTCACCATTTTCCGGCACAGCTCAACCAGTCATAAGAGCCAGGCGTATGTCTATGCCGACACGATGCCGTACCTACTCCACACAGCTCAACATCATCCTTTTAATCCTGTGGGGTGCGACGAAATCGACCTTCGGGTAAAGGATTATGGACGACCGCTACACACATCCAATTCCTACAGCAGCTCGGCTGTCGGGCCACCGGCACGAGTGCCAAAGGCAAGCTTCAGGTCTAACCTCAAAGTTTGACACGATAGAGTGTTTTGAACTCAGGGCAGTTTCAGGTGACGGTGCACCTGATCGTCGACACAGACTGGTTTCCTTTTATAAATATGTGCATATCTGTTCCTCTGTTGCCAGAGATTGGGTGGTAACACATAAGCTCTATGGGCAAAAATTAAAACGTTCGCCGACAGAAAAAGCCAAATTACCACAAACTACTGCTGACAATAGACCAAAACAATACGCTCGCAGTAAGGTTTGTGCTCAGGCGGAATCATCGGCCTGATTTTTTTTTTCGAAAATGACCAAGGAAAGTCCGTCTCCGTGAATCTTCTGCGCTACCTAACCATGATAACAAATTTTTTGTATCCTCAATTGGCTAATATTGACACCACTGATTTTCTGTGATTTAACGCCGCTGGCTTATTTCCTCTGAGGCCATTGCAAAATATTGAGACTTTTTTGCAAAATGTGGTTAACAATTTTGTGAAAAAAGTGTACGTCTGCCGGACATCATATTCCATTATTAATTCTCTTATCTTTACTTTACATCCGTATCAATAAAACTGAATTTGTCAAAAAATTGTGTTTTAATCCAATTTACTTCCTAAACTTAAATTAGCCCACCCTTTATGTGAAAAATCATGTTTATCAGTTCATTGTTAATTATTTTAAAATTGGGGGGAGGGGGAGGGCCCGCCTTCCATCCTATACACTCAAGAACATGCAGTTTGTTATAAGAGCTTATAAGAGCTACCCATATAACATTTAGTTATTCTAACTATTGTAGTTGTGTAGATATGAATTGATCAGTGAAAAAAGTGCCTTTGGCCCCACTGTGCGACTTTGATGATCTCTTGATAGGTACAGTTGCCGTGTGGCACATAGCGCCATACTTTTAAAACCCGAATCAATGTTATTTATTTTCAAACAGAAATCATTGATCATGGTGCCGTAACAATCACCATTGACCGCAAAGCGAGCTTCGGCTAAATTTTTTAAAAAATAAGGTCTAATGATGGCATAAGCTTGCAAGCACCTCAAGGGTCTGTTGTGGATTGTTTGTAGTCCATGCAGTCCATTTTATTAACAAACCCACTAACCCAAAATTTATCCTTATCCTTTGGCATTTAAACATTGTCTACAAGTTGTGCGAATGTATGAATGATTCTTCAAAGTAAATCTAAATAATTTGGTAGCGTTTTTCAAGCGTCAGTATTTTCGTGATGATTTGCCAGAAAGTGGTTTGTCAGTTAATATGACAGTTATACCTTTCGTAAAAAAACATGTCAAAAAAATACAAAATCGATTAAATTAACAATAAAAATAAAAATAAATAATTAAAAATTTAGCTGAGCCACTGAAATTTTTTTAAGAACTTAATTGATTAAAAATATAATTAAAACTTCATTTGAGGCAATTAAAATTTTGTTTACAAATTTGATTAATTAAAAAGTTCAATTCACCTAATCAAGTTTTTAATTGATTATTTTTGGGTTTTTTTTTAATAAACGTTGTTGAAAGGAAAAATATTAATATTAAAATATTAATCTACGGAAAGATTGGAGACTAGACATTAATGCCCTTATGCAAAAACGATTGTTAAGGTTCAAGCATGCTTTAAAACCGGTTTTGCCATACAAAATTCGTTTGTTAACTTTAAGTTTAACAATCGTTTTTGCATAAGGGGGTTAGATTTTTAAATCTTCTTGATGACGCTGCAAATAACCACTTACCTATTTCACACTTTAAATAGATATTCTTAAAGAACTTGAAAACGACTTTAACGTGTAGTTTCCACAATGCAAGCAAGCGACTTGTGTAGAAAAAATATATGAAAACCACTAAAATTTTTGAGTGATTCCTATACAAATTTTCTAGACAAGTCGCTTGCTTGCATTGTAGAAACTACACATTAATTTTATTTTTTTTTTTTTGCTTTTGTAAATTCATTTTATTTATTTTATGAGAAAAAGAATTACATTCATGTTAATTACTTACAAGTTAGTTTTGTTAACATTTTCTTTATTATAAATAGATACCAGATAATACGAGTATTTACAAATGTTCATGTTAGACTGTTTTTAAGGATAACGATAGAGTCAATAAAACATAAATGATATTTTCGTGTGATTTGAACTTATATTTTGTTTTTTTTTTTTTTTGGAGCCACTTGAAGGGAGATTAAGAGAGTTTTCTTTTTCGTTAAACAGCTGCATCATATATTATTTCAGAGATTGTTTAAAAAGTTTAATTTGTCAGCACAGTTGCTTAGCAAATAATGATTCAAAAATTTCTGACTGCCCTTTCAAAAGTGTGAAAAGAAAAACTCCATAAAGTGAACTTAAACGTAATTGTTTGACATTAAATGCAAAATTAAATATTGTAAGGATTAGAGAGATAGAGGTTTTGGTTAAATCTTAGCTTAAGGTTTTCTGTTTTAATTTCGTTTAAATGCACTCATATTTTAAGAATACTTTTGATCAAAATATTACTAATAGTCATAATAAAAAAAAATTTTTACTTAAAATGTTAATTTTTAGAAAATTAACACCTTATTGGAAATAGTGCAATTTGTGTTTGCATTTTCATTTTATTTTGATAGTTATCATCGTTAAACTAATTTAACACTTATTGATAATTCACAACTTTTGTTTATTACGAGTATAATATATAATATATTTATTATTTTCAATTTAACTTTTTCATGCCTTGTCAATAAAAATTTATTTACTTTGTTCGAAATTAATTTAAAAGTTACTTAATTTTTAATTCCTAATACAATATTTACAATTGCAATAACTATGTTGTTTGTTATTTAAGTTAGACGTTTTGTCTTAATGTTATTGCAGCTATAGTATATAAGTAAATATCTATTAATAAAAGTACATATGTATGTTTTGTTATACTTTTTTCTTTTTCTTTCGTTTTTTTTTGTATATATAATTCTACATATTTAAACTAATTGCTGTATTGCATTGTTTTCGAACAACAGTCACGTTTTGTGTAACAGCATCAATAAAAATAAAATCAGCAACAGATAGTAACCATTAAGTGTATACGTTCGAGCTGCAGACATTATGGCAGATGCAGAATATTCACCTAAAGATAAATAATAATAAAAAAAAAAATACAATAATAATACATATATTTTAAAAAAGATTAAAAGGATATAAAAAAAGTATCATTAAGTAGATAAAATGCTTAATATGAAATAAAATCGAAAGTGTTTATTGAACGTCATGACAGTCGGCAGGCACTCATTTAACACAGTCACACGTATGAAAAAGAACGTTAGTACTCGCACATAAAAAAACACAATTTCAGTGTAAAAAGGTTAATAGCACAGGCATGTTAGAAAATATAGCAGTCTTAGTATAAACACAACAGCTTAAATTGACTGGTAATGCTGTCTAAGAGATAAAGTAGCTTTATATTTTAGTAAATTAGTAGATGAATTTAAATATAACTAGTTTAGCCAGCTTTCTGGAGAATTCGCCAGAACGACCAGTGGCATGCCGCATTTGTATCAGATAGCACAAGAATTAAAAACAGAATTACAACAACAACAAAAAAATACGCATTTTGTTGGTAGAAATAAACAGATGTGTCAAGAACAGATGTCTTTTGTTTTTAAAAATAACAATTACAGGGCTATTAAAGTACAATGGCAGAGGCGGCATGCATGAATGAAAAATAAATTCTTTAAAATGCGACCTTGACTCGCACACGTAGGGCTCCGTACGAATACTAGATATATAATAATATGCGAACTTAAGCCTATATAATATATAGTTTTCAAATATTTTTTCAATTTTTGAATTTTTTCGGTTTTATACGTTATTTTTCTACATTTTGCGTTTTTTTTTGGTTTTGGAGGTTTTTTTTTGCGTTTTTTGTGTTTTTTGCGGCTTTGGCGCTTTTTTCATTTTGGCGATTTGTTTTCATTTTGGGATATTTTAGTTTCAGCGTTTTTGAAAATTTCAAGTTTTCGAATATTTTTTCAATTGTTGAATTTTTGCGGTTTTGTGCGTTTTTTTCTACATTTTGCGTTTTTTTAGTTTTAACGTTAATTTTGGTTTTGGAGCTTTTTTTGCGTTTTTGGCGTTTTTTCAGCTTTGGCGCTTTTTTCATTTTGGCGATTTTATTTCATTTTGGCGATTTTTTTCGGTTTTTGTTGATTTATTTTAGCCTTAGAGATTTTGTTTAGTTTTGCTTTTTTTTCGTTTTCAATTTTTGGCCTTTTTTCATTTCGGCGATTTTATAATTTTGGGATATTTTAGTTTTAGCGTTTTTGAAAATTTCAAGAGTTTGCCTCTTACGGTTTCCAAGATAAAACAAGTTGTCAAAATTACAGTAGCTGATAGAACACCCTTTAATTTAGATTTTTTTTAAGTTTTAGTATTAATTGTTGTAGTCTCTATAAAGATACACTAACTTTGCAAATTTCAAAGCTCTATATGTGACGGCGCATAGAGAAAGGGACCTTAAGGTCTCATTCTGAGCATCGAATGAGACCGATCCCATGCCCCAAAAGTGTTCCCTCATAGAGATATGCTCATTTTATGAAATTAAAGTCGACGATTCTAAGGTTATGTGAAAAAATTTTCGTACTAACAGAGTGATATTTACGATTTAAAAGAATTATAAATGAGTATTTATTATATTTCACAATTAATAATTTCTGAAAATAAACCTGGATTCGAGCAAAATTGATATCATACTCATGGAAACAGCGCGCTAGGTAGAAAACAGTAAAAACCAACTATATAAAACAAGAGGTAGGGACGACCTACGCGCGTTTTCAAGGTTGACCAGCACGTTCCTGACGTCATGAGATGTGTCGCCTTCAAATGAGACCAAGACGAATACGCTCAGTGATGGTACACCAAAGATACACGTATTTAAATCTTTAAAATGGCTCTCCTGAACAAAACCGGTTTTTACCCTTAGGTCCCTTTCTATTTTGCGCGTCACATATACGTACATTTATATAACTGTATGTATATTACATGGGATTTTGAAAATTTTTGTTGCTCGTTTTCGAACACCCTTTAATATTTAACTGTCTTATATTTTGTGGTTGTTACAACTCTGTGCAAATTTCAGGTCCGTACCTGTTACGGTTCTCGAGAAAACAGTCTGTGACGGACATACGGACTCTTTCACCTTTGGTGTACGCAACCCTAAAAACAAAGACCTTAAGTAAAACAAGTAAGAGTGCTATATTCGGCTGTGCCGAATTTTATATACCCTTTACCAACGTACGTACATATATATAGTATACAGACACGTACATACATATTTGTTTTGTGAAAAAATTTATAATTTTTTTAAAGTTTCCATCTTTGGAGCTATAATTTTCATTTTTCAAATTTCATACACCAAACTTTTTCAGAAGCATAAAATATATTCAATTTATAAAGAAAAAGAAAAAAATTTTTAGACCTATTTAATTTTACATAACACAAAAAGTGTAAGTTTTCCAACCCTGGAGTCATAATTTTGGATTTTTCTGATTATTGATTCCAATCTAGTTCTTTAAAAAATACATAAAATATGTTAAGTAAAAAAATCAAGCTTTTTTGAAGTTTTTTTCAGTTAAAACGATTTTTTCAGTTTTGTCGCCTTTTTCTCGTTTTGGCGATTTTGTCTGTTTTTGGAGGTTTTTTTCATTTTGGCGATTTTTTTCTGTTGTTGGGCTTTTCTTCATTTTGGAGATTTTTCTCATTTTGACGATTTTTTCTGTTTTTTGGGTTTTTTTTTCGCGATTTTTTGGCGATTTTTTTGTTTTTTTTCGTTTTGGTGATTTTTTCATTTTGGCGATTTTTTTTCATTTTGGCAATTTTTTTCTTTTTTTTATGTTTTATTTCGTTTTGGTGATTTTTTTCATTTTGGCGATTTTTTTTTTCATTTTGGCGATTTTTTTTTCATTTTGGCGATTTTTTTCTGTTTTTTAGTTTTTTTTTCGTTTTGGCGATTTTTTTCTTTTTTTGGCGATTTTTTTTAATTTTGGCGATTTTTTTTCTGTTTTTTAGGTTTTTTTTTCGTTTTAGCGATATTTTTCATTTTGGCGATTTTTTTTTCATTTTAGCAATTTTTTAGTTTTTTTGCGATTTATTTTAGTCTTAGAAATTTTCTTTTAATTTAGTGCTTTTTTCATTTTGGCGATTTTTTTCTGTTTTTTGGGGTTTTTTTCGTTTTGGTGATTTTTTTCATTTGGCGATTTTTTTTTCTGTTTTTAGGTTTTTTTTTCGTTTTGGTGTTTTTTTTCATTTGGCGATTTTTTTTTTCTGTTTTTAGGTTTTTTTTCGTTTTGGTGATTTTTTTCATTTTGGCGATTTTTTTTCATTTTGGCGATTTTTGTTTTCATTTTAGCAATTTTTCCGTTTTTTTGCGATTTATTTTAGTCTTAGAAATTTTTTTTTAATTTGGTGCTTTTTTTCGTTTGGGCGATTTTTTTTCTGTTATTTAGGTTTTTTCTTTTTTTGGCGATTTTTTTCATTTTGGCGATTTTTTTCTGTTTTTTAGGGTTTTTTTCGTTTTGGCGATTTTTTTTTCATTTTGACGATTTTTTTCTGTTTTTTAGGGTTTTTTTCGTTTTGGTGATTTTTTTCATTTTGGCGATTTTTTTTCATTTTGGCGATTTTTTCTGTTTTTAGGTTTTTTCTTGTTTTGGCGATTTTTTTCTGTTTTTTAGGTTTTTTTTCGTTTTGGCGATTTTTTTTCATTTTAGCAATTTTTCCGATTTTTTGCGATTTATTTTAGTTTTATAAATTTTTTTTTAATTTGGTGCTTTTTTTCGTTTTGGCGATTTTTTTTCTGTTTTTGGCTTTTTTTCATTTTGGCGATTTTTTTCTGTTTTTTGGGGTTTTTTTCGTTTTGGCGATTTTTTTCATTTTGGCGATTTTTTTTTCATTTTGGCGATTTTTTTCTGTTTTTTAGAGTTTTTTTCGTTTTGGTGATTTTTTTCGTTTTGGCGATTTTTTCTTGTTTTTGGCGATTTTTTTCGGTTTGGCGATTTTATAATTTTTTATTTTTTTTATTTTTACCGTTTTTGAAAATTTCAAGAGTTTTGCTCTTACGGTTTCCAAGATACAGCAAATTGTCAAAATTACATAGTCAAAATTGCATTAACTGATGGAACACCCTTTAATTTAAATTTTTTTTAATTTTTGTGTTAATTTTTGTAGTCTGTATAAAAATACACTAACGTTACAAATTTCAAGTGTATATACATACAATTGTATATATACTACATGGGATTTTAAAATTTTTCGTTGCTCGTTTTGGAACACCCTTTAATTTCCAATTATCATGTATTTGTTGTTGTAGCGGCCAAAGGTCTACATATTGTGTCCAAATTTCAGGTCTGTAGCTCTTACGGTTCTCGAGAAAATACTAATATAGTTTTAGACATAGTTAATTTTACATAACACAAAAAGTTAAAGTTTTCCAACCCTGGAAACGTCGTTTTAATTTTTTTGTATTTTTTTAATTTAAAATTCCAATTTTAGTCGTACTGAAGTGTAAAATATGTACATTTATTAAAAAAAAATAAAAATTTGTTTTCGGGAGTTACTTTTATATGGCAAAATGAAGTTTAAGTTTTCCAGCTCTGCAATCGTCTGCCCGATTTTGCTGAATTTCAATACCAATCTATTTTGGAAAATTTCTGACACACCAGTCCAAGAACGAAGTCTCTAGCTCTTCTGGGAGCTTCGGAAAACCGATTTCACGTACAGACAGACGGACAGACGGACAGACGGACAGACGGACAGACGGACAGACGGACAGACGGACAGACGGACAGACGGACAGACGGACAGACGGACAGACGGACAGACGGACAGACGGACAGACGGACAGACGGACATCGCTTATTCGTCTTCCCTATGCATAAGGATCCAGAATATATATATTATATGGATCGCTTATTGATATTATAGAAATTACAAACGGAATGATAAACCTATATATACCCTTTTACCATTTTTGTTGGTAAAGGGTATAACAGGCAATGAATGGCTACTACTAGTATAGATGTTACAGTCTTTTATGAAAGAGATAGAAGATAAGATAAGAAGACAAGTGGTAAAGGAAAAGATATAGGAAAACTTATTTCTTTTACAACGTTTGCACGTTTTTTAGTAATGCAGTGTTGCAGAGCCTCTGGTGTCAATGAGGCGTATAAAATTTGTTTGAAGCTGTATTAAGTATCCATTTTATTGGTTATTTTACTTCGCCGATAATTTTGCTACATAATTCACAACGAAGGAGGGGGCTCTGATGTTACATTACGATTAGTATTTGCTGAAGTCTGTATTATAATTTAGTGACCAGTGACTAGGGCCTTCATTACTTCAACTTTCCTATAACAATTGCTGCAAAGGGACACTAATGCACATCTGAAAAATGCGTGGTGTTGTCATTTAATGACTGTCGGAGACCGGGATCGAACACAGGGCTTTCGGTTTTATATTTGATTATTTCTGTATTGTAATTTAAAACAAACGGTAGAAAAAGTTATTTAAATAATACTAATTCTTATGGAGAGTACACACTATAGGATTTTGTGACATTGCAACGGTGTGTACTATTGGCAACGTATGTCATTTCCGATATTTTTCGTTGTGTTGAATCCATGTAAAGAACAGAATGTGCACAACGTTGCATATATATATTTTTTTTTTGAAAATGTCACCACAAAATGACAACACAAGAAATGCCAAATGTGTACTAGGCATTAGTTAAATTCAATTTGTGTATTTTGCGACATGCCAATAGCTATTAAATTTAGTTACTTTCTGTTCACACAATGGTAAGACTGTTGTAAGTTCGAGATGATAAATTTCAGCTTTAGTTAAAAAAATCTTTCAGAAAATTATACTACAGTGAATCATATTCCATTTGCACTGAAAAATATGTACAAATGCGCCGTGATGCCTTACCTTCCGCAGTATTGTATTCTTTTTTAACTGCCTAATCTAAAGTTTAAAATTGCATCAATATTGTTACGTTTTTACCCTTTAAAAACGCTTTTTCGTGGACTCGAAGATTTGCAAATGAATAAAAGAACCCAGTGTACTAATTAGGGTTAGGAATGACACTTTATTTACTAATAACACTTATACTAATCCAATTTAAGAGCTTAAATACACACACATCCCAGCCAACCGGAGTTTCGAAAATAAACGAACGTTCGCTGTAGCCAACAATTCTCGAAACATTCTGGTAAAAAAAATGTAGCAACAAGAAACAATTTGTTTCTTTCAATTTTTTATTTTTTTTGCATGTTCAACAAAAGAGGAGTATTAAGAAGCAATGAAATTGATTGCTAATGATATTGCTAAAGCTTCGCTATTGATTCTTAAGCGAAACATCGATATCGAAAGATTTGCTTCCACAAACTGAGCGACGAGTGAGCTCTAGTAGCACTTTCTCTTTCCGTTTACGATAGTCGTTCTCGAGTGTCTTGTCCGAGAAATGATTACGCAACATTCGAATGCGATTTATTTATGAATGTTTTGGTTAGCTGGGATAGATTACTTAAATATACCACAACTGGTTACGACTATGTCTGCCCCTCTGTTGTATACACACGCCTTACACCACTGACTGTACTGGTCTGGTAGCAAAACTCTCTCTGAGTTGCTTGTAATTGTTTGATATTTAAAGAGAGTTGGTTAAATTGTCCCTTATTCTACTGATGCTCACTGTTTATACAACACTGCCGCCTCTTATCGCTATTACCGACCGCACGATGTCTTTACTTTCATCTGATTTAGACTGCCTGCCTCTCACACAGGGTAGCACCTTTTATTTTACAGGTAGCAGTTCTAGAATGTTTGCATGTGCTTATAGATGGCGTAATGAAATAAATGTGTGCACTTAGTAAAGCCAAATAGAAGAAACTGTGTTACTGCATAAATATGTTGCTGCTAAGTACGATATGAACGATATGGTAGCTCAGTTACTTCAACAACGTCATAACTATAAAAAATTTCCAGTTTGCCATAAAACGAGTTTGAAGTTTTCGATTATACACAACTTAATTGGAAAAGAAAATTAAATTTTTCACTGCAGAGTTGAGTAAACAAGATATTTGTATGAAGCTTTTACACAATGTGGCGATTTATTCTGCATTATAAATTTAAAAATTTCAACTTTTGAGTTATGATGTTATTTGAGTAAATTAGCGATATGTGCTTTCGTTTACTATTGGTGGCCAAGTGACCAAACTGATGAAGCCGCAAGGAGACATCGTTGGGATTTTTGGATTGTGTCTTCTAACACAATCTGGAAAATTCATGTTTCTGTTTCTAGGTGATTGTAGATAATTCAGCTGGCCGTTATTTTGAATTTCAGAGTTACTGTGTAACGACTTTTATGTTGGTAATACCGTGTGTTGTTGCTAATACAGAGTTGTTTCTACCATGTGTTTGCACTTTTATTTGTACGTGCACACATTTAGTTCTTTAGCTAAATAGCTCTAGATAGTTCTTTTTATTTACCAAATGTTTTCTCTATAAAAACATTTACATTAGCTCTGTTCGAATGTTGTTGCGTAACACTATGCTTGATTTTAAGCTTACTAAAAGAAAGCTCTCGATTGCCAAATTTTTTTTATTAATCTAACTCAAAAGAGCTTAAACTGAAAAACTCCTTTTAAATATGACATCAAAAATGCTGAATCATTAATAAATAAAATAAAATTTCAGTTGCTTTCAAGTGTTTTAACTAAAGAAGAAAACATGACTTAAGGCCTTTCTATATTTTAATATAATCATACTCTTTATATAAACTGTTGTAATACTCGTATATACAAATGTGTGTTTAACTATAGATGAGTGCTTAAAAAATGATTTTAATAATCATTTATGAAAGAATAAGGCCTAAGTGAGTAATATGAATATAGTTGTTGTATTTAAGCTCATGTGTGCTTGCAGATTATTGGAAAAATGAAATGAAAATGCATTCTGTGCTTGTAAAATATATAAATTTTTGCCATTTATTTGTAAAAGTACATACATACAACTTTAGCCCATAAGTGCAATTCGGCTTAAAATGTTTTAAAAGCATATAATTTCGTTCAGAAAACATAAAAACATTTTTGTTTTAATATACCTACATACGTATGATAGATATACTGATTGGATGTGTACTGACAAGGGAAGTTTTTATTTCCATTATAATATTTCGATTTTATGTTCTGATTGACTCAATTGTACTCAATAAATTAATTCGGTGAAAAGAATTGAAGTGTGGGTGAAAGCGGTTGATAGAAAGTTTTTACTATTATGAATAATAAAATTTTGTGTTTATAATTTTTCTTTTACAAAATTGCAAATAAAAATGTTTATGGAAAAATGTGTGTATTAGTTCATATACACTATCAGAAAAAAGTGTGACGTTAAATGAATTCAAGTCAATCGCTCTTGTGTTTTGGTTCATTTTTGTAACACTTTAAAAAAAAAATATTTTTGTTTATATATTGGACAATAGTTCTATTCGGCCACTAAAAACTAGTACGAGTTTCAAAGTTTAATTTTATTTTGACATTCAATGCATTTTATACTATTTATGAAATTTTAACTAAGGCTTAAATTGTCTAAATCACCTCAACAAAGTGACGTATGTATATTAGAAAAAAGAAATTAGAAATACCGAAATACAGACCGTCATATCGACCGGTTTACATTTATCCAATTTTGTGATACCTTTCAGTACACCTGAAAATAATTTTCCTGGTTTATATTTAATTAACAAAAATTCACTTTGTGTAGTTATTATTCATAACTTTCTAAACTCTTAATGATCTGACGTCGGTCACAGTGAACTTCACTTTATAGTTTAGTTTTGCTAAAGTTAGGATTAACTATCCGGAACTTTATCGTCAAGTCATAATAATAGCCTTAAGTTATTTTTTTTGAGAAATATTAATTTTTATTGGTTTTTCTTCCAAAAATATTCTGTTTATGAAATTTTAAATCGTGTCCTTGAAAATTAGTTTATCCTTTGAGATTTTTTTAAGACTTGTAGTCTTAAATTTTTACCCAAATTTTTTAAGCCCGGTCCAGCATCGAGCACTCATTAACAATTATTTTTTTGGATTTTTTAAAATATTCAAAAAAATCATTTATATAAATTTGTATCATAAGCTATCGATTGTTGACAATGTGCAACCTTTTTTACTCGACGGAGCGATGGAAAGAAGGGTATTCCGAAGAAACCACTCCATAAGCTAAATATAACTGCAATGGATAATAAACTTGTCATAAACACTTTTTTGTGAGTGGCAGCACTATTCTTGAGATACTTTAAACTAAACTTCGCATGTTTAAAGAAAAACTCTCAAAATGTTTTTTTGAGAGGCCTGAAACAAAAGCTTCACAAACAAAAAATTCACTATAAACATGTCTATTACATTCTGAAACTATTTTTCATTTTCCACAACAACGAAATGCATTTACATTAATTTTGTGCTGTTTTTGATTTTTATTAATCACGGAAAAAAAGCAAATAAATTAAGGCCTTTCATATTTTTTTGAAATTGTATGAAATAAATTTTTAAACTATTGTTTTTATTTTTTTTTTAATAAATATATTTTTTATTTATTGTATCTTCAAATATGAACTAACAATAAGTATTCAAATCTTAAATCTAAAATAAAATTATTAGGCCCGACCACTGTCGGACATAAATGTAGAGATAGTTATAAATAAAACATAAGTAGTGATAATCAAAAGGAAGAAAAAAAATAATAAAATAAAAAGTATTTTCAAGCAGTCCCATCTGGAGTGTTGAGTATAAGAGCACTTGTATCCCTCTTTTTTAGGCGGACGTGTCCAGTAAAGTTCAAAATATTACGAGCAAGCGGATTAGGATGTGACTCGAGGTTTGTTAAATATTTGTCTGCATATTTAAATCACGATGTATATTTGAGTTTTTTATATACCATGGAGCCGATGTTATCAATCGCAAAATTTTATTTTGCCTTCGTTGGATTCTCTCGACATTGGAAGCTGAAGCAGTGCGCCATAGTTGAATTCAGTAGCACCATATTGGTTTCAAAATTGACTTGTATATCAAAAGTTTGCAATCTAGACTGCAATCAGCCAATGTACCTGAGTTAATTTTAGTTTCATTTGTGTTAGCTTAAAGTCGATGTGGTGTTTCCAAGTAAGCCATCGATTAAGGTGTATACCAAGATATTTCACATGAGTATGTTGAGCGACAACTTGATTGTTAATCCGAATGGGTGAACAAGTATCTCTTCGTAATGTATATGTTACTTGAACACACTTTTGTTCGTTTACCTTAATTCTCCATAAGTTTAACCATAGTTCCAGCTGGGTAATGTGTTCTTTAAGATATCGGGATGCCTCGTAAGGATTTTCATGCATACTAAGGCAGGCTGTATCATCAGCAAATGTGGAAGTGTGGATATTGCTGCTCAGAGGCATATCACAAGTATAAATCAAATACAAAACTGGCCCCAGTATACTCCCCTGTGCCACACCGGATGAGATAGTTTCAGGCATGCTCATAAAGTCTCCTTCCACAACAGTGAACTTCCGGGCAGTAATGTAACTTTTCAAAAGACTTACAACGTTTATTGGCAGGTATGTTTTTAATTTTAAAATTAGGCCTTCATGCCACACTTTATCAAATACCTGAGAAACGTCGATAAACAGCGCAGAACAATACTTCTTTTCTTCAAATATTCTTCTTATAAATTGGACCAATCTATGAGTTTGTTCAATGGTGCTATGCTGACTTCTAAAACCAAATTGATGATCCGGTATGCACCCACTACTAACTAGAATTGGGGACAATTTTGTCATGAGCAGTTTTTCGAAAAGCTTTGACATTGTTGATAGGAGACTTATTGGCCTATATGACTCAGCTTTGGTAAGATCTTTGCCCGGCTTTGGAATCATTTTAACTTAGGCAAGTTTCCAGCTGTGTGGATAATACTCCAGTCGTAAAATGGCATTAAAAATAAATAACAGTATTCTAATTGCAATACGAGGCAACTTTATCAGCATCTGGTTACTAATTCCATCAAAACCCGGAGCTTTCTTCGGGTTGAGTTCAGCAATTAGTTTTTGCACATCACGCGTCTTAAACTGTATTTGTTGAGGGGGTAGAGCGACTACATTTGGCAAATCAATTACACCAGTACATGTGTTTGGGGTAAATACGTATTTCAAATGGTCAGCAAATATGTTACCTTTTTCAGTATCGCTTCTTGCCCAACCTCCGGTAGATGTGTGCAGAGGTGGTTTAAACTCAACAGGTGTTTTAAGCTTTCTAACAGCGCGCCACAAAGAGTAATTAGATGCTGGTGTGACATCAAGATTTTCCAGATAGTTTTTAAGAGATGCAGTTTTTTCATGTGCAAGCAGCTCTTGGAGTCGTTTAGTGCACTCTTTAAATCTATTTTTATTCTGGGGTGATCTGTGCTATTGCCAATCCCTTCTAGCTCTTCTTTTTTCACATACGAGACGTTCAATATCTGTAGAATATAGTCTAATAAACCCAGTCTGCGGATGGGAGGTAGTGGCATGTTTAGCAGCCTGCTTAATATTTTCGTTGAGATTGGCAATGTTAGATTCAACATCATCAGGTGTTCTTAATGTAATGTTTTCCATGCAATGACTACTAATATATTTTTTGAATCGCAGCCAATTTATACGACTGGCAAAATTCACATATGAGTAAGGTAGAGCACTTCTCAGTGGGCTACAGATTGTAATGATCGTGGAAGAGTGATCGGACGATAGATCTAGGGAAGCTTTTACGTGAATTAATTCCCTAGAAATATTTTTTATGACGCCAAAATCTATAACATCCGGAACTTTATGTATGTCAGTAGGCCAATAAGTGGGCTCCCCACTCGAAATGACATCCAAGCCCATTTTGGAAATTGTATTGAACAACGCTCGACCTCTGGGTGAAATAAAACGCGAACCCCAGAACGTATGTTTAGCATTATAGTCGCCGGCTGCTACGAAACAAGGGCCCAGAGATTTGCAAAAATCCTCATATTGATCCTCAGTAATTGCGAATCTAGCAGGTTGTTTTTATTTGCATGCAAAAATTACTTTGGTGACGTGATTTAGACAATTGGGCCCTTAGCATCTTCAACTTACTTTACTACTGCTATACATTCGTTTATAATACTTATTACTTTGAAGCTTCATATTGTCATACTCAATCAACCAATCTTTCCACACTTCATTTATATTTGAAATGCACTCAATCAAATGTGTGTCACTCAAATATCTGTCTCATTAGCATTGATTACACACACTATGCATAGAACATTTTTTAAATTTGTATTGTCATCAATATTTTATTAGCAGTTTGTGTATGCATTGTACAGGGTAACTTGTTTATAATCTATTTTAATTTCGATTACTGTATACTGCACTTTTGATTCTTGTCCAGTTAATAAATCCAAAGCATAACACTATAACGTAATAGAAATCGATTAAACAATTCAAAAAAGTTATAAAACAGTCATTATTTCTATTTTCTATGCTTTAATAATTTTATTGAAATAGCGTTTAAGTAAGTATTTTCAAAACTGTTGTATATAAGGCTCTTACACATGCTAAGTTTAGGTTAGGTAAGATTAGGAAGAGTGGTGCTATACCGCACCTTCACTCGGAGACCCAATTGGGTACATTGTGAATCCCTTCTGTTGCCTAAAAAAAAGTTATATTTACCTCCCCCCCCATTTGTAGCCAAAAATGACTCCATTATCATTCATTGAGCCACCCAATTCCCTCTAGTTTACACTTCGCGATATCAGTAATGCTTTCCTGGAAACATCTGCTCAGCCATCTAAGCCTATGACGTTGCAACTTCGCGCAGTGATATACAATATGTTCAATGGTTTCCCAAATGCTGTTTCGTGCTTTGATCGAGCAGTGATCTGTCAATGCGCCTATCGCGATAGGTATCGCCTTCTTATTTATGTCCAGTAGCAGTTTAAATCTTCCTGAGTCAAGTTTTGGCCACATACCCCTCGAAACTCTATAATCCTCCCTATTTTGCCATGAACTGTTGGTCCTGCCTTCTACCTAATTACTGAGTTCCCCATAGTAATGACCTATCGGTAATTTTACCCATCTGTCTGACATTCCCTCATCTAATTCCGACCCTCTTCTTGCCAGCTCATCTGCAATTTTATATCATCCAAGACTGCTGTGGCCAGGAAGCCAACATACTCGTAGCATACTCCGTAAGCAAGTTGAGGGCTTTCCTATGGTCACCAACAAGTCTCGATTTGACATTATGTCCATTCAAAGTTTTAGCACTGCCTGGCTGTGAACGTAGAAGGTTACCTTCTCATCTTCAGCTGCATTCTTGGCCATCAGCTTCGTGGCCCTGAGGATCGCTCAGATCTCAGCCTGGAAAACGCTGTATTCATTTGACAGCCTGTAAGAACTACGAATGTTCGTTCCCAAGATATACACACTAGCCTCTGTGCTAAGTTTGCCTTGTAAAGTGTTGCGTTTGTAGGGGAAAAGGAAATCTCTTCTCTTCTACAAGACCAAAACTTCGAACAGTAAATTTTGCATATGTAAAAGCTGCAATATTGTTCATCCTTTAGTCCACTCTTAACCCTTTGTGGCGCAGCATTGAGAAAATAATTTTTTTCTAAACGCTGGCAAAGTAAGTTTTAAAAAAATTATACTGCATTAACATTTATTTAATAAAATCGTAGGGTCATTTTAATTCCGTTGTGATGTAAGATATAAAGTTTTTTATGAAGAGCGAATTTTACAGTTTGAAACTAGATATTGTAGCAAAGTTATTGCATTAAAATAAAATTAACAATTGTACTTAATGGTTTTTGTGAGAATTGCATGTTATATTGCATATCTGCAACATGGCGTCATAAAGGGTTAAGTCTATAAATTGGTATTGGCTCAAAAAAATTTTATCGCAATCGTTTAAAATGAATTCCAATTTTACAATGTGATTTATTTTTATAATTTACCTGATACTCCGAATTTTTTTTAAAGCTCATAGGAGATTAATCAGTTTTTTTTCTTTTAACATTTTAAACAACTACGAGTATTTTCCGAAATCACTAGATGGCTTAACGTATTACCGCACACACACACACACACACAGACACACACACAAATACACACATTCACTTGAAAACATTTCCACACAAATACACTTGTAATTATTGCTGTGGTTCAACCTTCATATAAAATTCTTTTTATAAAGTTTCTCCTGAAGCTTAATTCGAGCTAATTGTTAATTCTCTGTTAAACAAAAAAAAAAAAAGGAAGAGAAATTGGTAAAACACAAAATCAGAATTCAACTTACCACTAAGCACATGTAAATCAACTGACACAGATGCACTATTTGATGGTTGACATGTATAATTACCAGAATCCACTTTTCGTACAAACGGTATAATCAAAGAGCCAATCTGTACAAATTAAAGAGGGGGAGAAGAAAAAACAAACAACATTTTTAGCATTATTTAAAAAAAAAATATTTATAATATTTTATTTGGTTAAGAGAAAACAGCGGTTAGTTATGGCAAATGAATTCAGGATATTGCTTTTTAAACTTTTCTGCTAAAAATTTAATTTTGGAAATGTATATAGATTTTTATGCTCAAACGTTGCACAGTGATTTGATTAGGTTTTAATTTGCCAATTAAGTATCTTTATGAAATTTCGAACAGACGTAACTTTAGTATTTTCTAAATGATTTGAAAGCTCATGGCTCGTTATATAAAGTGTGCCTTTTTATTATTTTTAACAATATTCTACCTCTAAGGAAATAGGTGTAAAGGCGTCTTTAAAGTTTACATCTGAAACTTATTTAACGGCCTATTTAAAGTTGCACCCTTGTGTAGTAAATTTTTTTTAGAAAATACTGTGAAACTTATGTTTTTGGTATATAGTGTCTTCCGACCATTTATTTAGAACATTACAAGCATTATTTTGTTGGTAGACATTCACCCACTAACTTTTATGGGTATTTTTTGCAATTTTGTTGAAAAAGAGGCAAAATCACCTTCAAAGCAAGGGTACAGAAATACCAAAAAACAATGGCAAGACAATTGTAAATTTAGAGATGGTAAAATTGAGCTTTCATTACAAAAAAAGCTTTCAACAAATTGTAATACAATGAATCAGCAATAATGGCTGAGTATATAAAGTCGAAATCTACATCACCTGACAGCACACACAGTGGACCAAACAAAAAGAACGCTGATGATGATGAAGGTGTAGTGGCCTTCGAAAACAGCTAGTTGTTCCGTTCTACTAAGGGTTTGTCAGAATATTTACAATTAACTTTGGTGTTGTTTGGTCATTAAATCACATGTAATTTGTCTTACAAAACGCTATCAACTTTAGCCTGATCAAATTATAAATATTAATTTCGATTGCTTTTAACTCTGCTCAAAATTACAAGTGAAATTTCATTAAAATACATCTTGAGCCTGTGTTGCAAGAGTGTCATAACGTATTTTTTCGCATGTTTTGCCTTCGGGTACCACATTTTGGTCGTAGATTAAGGAACATATGTTCTGGTGTTCATTAATCTATAAAAAAAACGTCGTTGCCACGAAAATTGAGACTGCCATTTTTATTCTGGCAATTTGGTAATAAAAAACTTGCAAACTTGCGAAAATTTAACTTTAATACGAGTACTACAAATAACCAAAATCTACGGCAGAAAAACTTGGCAAACAATTGAGATCTTTTTGAATACTACTTTGTTGGTCAGTACAGTTTTTATATTTTTTTAATATTAAATTTACCGTATTTTGATTAGTTGCCTTATTGCCAAATATATTACGATCCAGTTGAGTATACCAACCCATTTTGTTGTTCTCGCTTATTTGGACTTTATCACGATACCAAATAATATACTGCGGCGGATCCAATGTACCGCGTACAATGCAATGTAGTGCTACCTTACTGCCAGCCTTGACAAAACGCGACTGATCTCCAATTAATTCAGTTAAGGGTACTAAATTGAAATTGTTAAGCTAAGCCTTAACTAAACTCTTAGCGGAATATTGGAAAACAAGGACTTACCCACAACATTTAGATAGACTTTTGCACTCATTTTGGGCTCAGAACTTGCCTGGCATTCGTACCAGCCTCCGTCCGTTGCCTGGACATATTTGATTTGTAGTGACCAGGTAAATTCTTTGTCGTCTTGGAATATAGCTTGAAATCTTTGGTCCGCTATAAAGGTTGTTTGATCCACTGATATGATATGACCGTCCCTCAAGCGTACCCAGGAAACGGGTTTGTTTTGTAAACGATGTATCTAGTAAAGACAAATATATAATTTTTAAATAAGTAAGTCTAGCTTATATTTTTCATTTCATTTCCAAAATCAATCAAAATGTATAAATTAATGATGCCAAAATATATGAAATAAAATAAATCAACATTATGATGAAAAGTTAAAAAAATTATTGCAATTCAAAAAAAAATATTTCTCAAAAACCAAAAAAAAACAACATTTGGAAATGGTTGAACGCAACTCTAAGAGCCAATTTCACTAACTCATTTAAATATCAATTCATATTTAAAAGTAATTTTTCCACACAAACATTAATGAAAATCAACATTTAAATATAAATTGATATTTAAGGACAATTGGTGAAATTGACCCTAAGTAACAATTAGAGCTTATGAGACACTAAAAAATTCCATACGGATAAAATTGAGAATAATTGGAAGGATATTTATTTCTTGCTTGTTTTTGAGACACCCTGTACATACACTGAATTCAATAAGAGCTCTCAAAAAATATTTATAAAATGCCATTGGATGATTGAACCCTTAATTCTACTCATAAATGCCATGTGACACTGTCTGCCATGCATATGCATACATACATAAAAAAAAAAACCAATGTAAGATCACCATGCAAAAATTTTAATTTCAAATCATATTAAATTTATATGAAATATATTGTTTTTTTAAGTGTGTTGGTGTTTTTTTTAGCTTTGATCATAGCTGCAACTCACTCTTGTGATCAGTTGTGAGATTTGTTTTTGAGTTGTTGTTGTTTTCTGGTTTATTTTGATATTCGTAAATAACCGAGAAATTTCGGATTACCAGCGGAAGCTTCCTGCTGCTGGCTAGAAGGCACTGTATTAATCTTTTATACGGAGAGAAAAAGGTTGAAATTTTATAAAATATAATGACTACGTTAAATTAAATTCATGTTGTTTCAACTTGAAATAACTTTGATTCAGCATGGTTCTTCATGTTATTGCAGTAACGAATTTACGTTGTTCCAACTTTAAATAACTTTGATTCCACATGACTTTTAATTTTGATTTAACCGTACAGGAATGTTAAATAAACATGAAATATAGTTATTCCAAAAGAAAACATTTTGCTCAAATATAACTTTTAACCATGTTGAATTAACATGAAGCAAAACCATTACCGAAAAAGTTTAAAATGACCTTGTTTACGTAGCTTTTAAGTTGAAATTTTTTCCAGTGTATATATTCCATTTTTATTTAATTTTTCCGTCACTAAGGTATTATGCATAAATATAAAAAATATATATATTTCATGCTGCAAGTTAGTTGACAGTGATAAATGTTTATTACATTTTTTTTTTTGTGAATAGAGATTTAGCTGGAAATTAAATTAACGTACGTAGTTAGTGAACTAAAATGAGCAGTCACCATAGTTAAATCAATCAAAAGGAAAAACTAAAATACTAAAATAACAATAAACTCTTCTTTCACTAAAAATTACGAAATGAATATGACAATAATGATACGGGTATTTATGAAAAATAGAATTAGTAAAAATAATAATTTTTTGTGTACACAAGTATAATGAAATATAAATTTAAGCCAAAAATGATAAGTTCAATGGATTATTTTTTAATTAGGCAGAACAAATTATTCAAATTAGCACAGAAACTTTTAAAATAGTATTTTAAATTAAATATTTTTAACAGAGCAAATACCTATGAAAGCTTGGTTACATTGATTATATATCAATTGAGAAAAATTCGTGTAGACTATAATTGCGGATTAAAATAATTTCAAAAATACGAAAATGTATCGAAAACAATTACAATAAAAGATATAAGAAAACTTAAAGGAAAATTCAAATATCGAGCCTTATTTTCCATTTTATCGTAAGCGACAAAAATTAAAGTTTTCAGCGGTAAGTTTTTTTTAATATAGAAATATGTTGGAATTTTGATAATTCTAAACTATGCATAGGCCCATAAAATTTTAATTTCAATAAAAAAAGTATATTTTCGATAACATGTCGCTTACGATAAAGTCGAAAAAAAGGCTCGATATGTACCTACACAGAAATTTTCTTGTCGACATCATGGGCCAAGCCGTAAATGTTTAATAGTTTTCCGTACACCAAAGGTGAAAAAGAACCCTATTGCTTTCGCTGTAATGTCCACCTGTCTGTCGCAGGCTGTTTACTCGAGAACCCTAAGAGCTACGGACCTTAAATTTTCACAGAATATGTAGAACTTTGTCCGCTGCAACAACACACACTTGAGAGTTAAAAATTAAGGGCGTACCAAAATATGAAAAATGGCGAAAACTTTTTTAAAAGCTCTGTAAAAGTAACGGATTTTGAACACCACAAATATTTTTATCTTGTGTTTTCACTTAAATTGGTCTAGACATCATTATCTTTCTTTTCCATTTATACGGGCCTGTTCCTCAAATCACGATATGTCAAATCACAGTGATTTCAAAAAAATAATAAAAACTAAATCATTGCTTTTATAAATTTCACGATAGCGAGTGAAGTTGGAATAATATGGGGTATGTTTTGTATTCCACGTGAAATGAAAAGGTGTGGAATACAGAATTTACCCAAATACTCTATTATACGTGAAAAAAACCTTAAAGTACAACAAATTTAAATCACCGTGAGTTTCAGAACAGGCCCGATAATTAGGGAATTCACAATGAGTGTATTAAAATTTTAATGTGGCAACATTGTGACATCTTAATTTTTTCATTGTGAGAAGGCAACGATGTAGATATGTAAGGATAAAGAAATCAATTTTCACTTTATTTTTTTTGATGTGGACAACATCTGATCATCGAATGAGACCGATCCCATGCCTCAAAAGTGTTCCCTCCCAGAGATATGCGCGTTTTATGAAATTGAAGTCGACGATTTTAAGGTTGTGTGAAAAAATGTTCGAACTAACAGAGTGATATTCACGATTTAAAAGAATTATAAATGAGTATTTATTATAATTTACAATTAATAATTTCAGAAAATAAACCTGGATTCGAAAAAACGCGAGCAAAATTGATATCAAACTCATGGAAACAGCGCGCTAGGTAGATGGTACATCAAAGATACACGTATTTAAATCTTTAAAATGGCTCTCCTGAACAAAACCGGTTTTTACCCTTAGGTCCCTTTCTATTTTGCGCGTCACATATAGTTATCGTCGCCTTGGAATAGGCCTAGCCCATATGCCACAAAGTTGGAGTGGAGAAAAACAACAAAGAATGTTTACATGCAGTTTGCTCAAAATATACCCGATGGATTTCTTTTGTATTTGCACCACTGCCTCCGATACATGTTTTGAAGAAAAAAATTTAAATTTTGTGAACGCTCATGAAATAAGTTAGAAGTTAATATTACTTTATTGTAAAAATAAAGATACGCTGTGTGCCGCATTTACCACTTTTCTTAATTTATTTTCAAAAAGTAGCTTTTTGTGCTCCATACGTATACTTAACTGCTGTGTGTTGTGACCAAAATGAATGCTTCAAATTTATTTTTATTGCTGTCCATTGAAATAAGTCGATCGTTTAACGCCGACCAAGAAGCAGCCGCCGTAATATTTTTAACTATCGATCCCCTTACAGACTTGCACAAGAAAAATCAAGTAATTGAAGTGTTTTTAATATAGAGAATGAATTTAAATGAGTTCTGTTATACTCAAACATGGATAATTGAGTTTTTTTTTTAATATTATTTTAGTGTTTAATAAGTTTATATTAAAATATGTAATCGACAGCTGCATCTGGGTGATGTGGGTTTTGCTTAGTCCTCATCCATACAGTGAAACATTTGCTGCAAAACATTTGAGTTTGTCGACGAGAGGGGAAAGAGGAATGGCAAAGGGTACTTTGTTTCATGTACACGAAGTTCTTGTTGAGTACGTCATTCTCGCCTAATTCTCATGAGAAATATATGAGAAAATGTATTAAGCTGCAAAAAAAAACTTCACAGCGTGGACACGAATGCAGTTTCAAAAGAGAAAACAAAAATGTTTTGCAGCAAATGTTTCACTGTATGGACGAGGACTTAACAGTCGCCTTCTTTTTTTATTATTCATTTGTTATTCCTAATAAAGTAAAACAAGAGTTAACTATACTTCGTACGTTTTTATATGAAGAATTTGACGCAATTGCCAAACAGTGGCTTGTACGGCAAAACAATACTTATTAAAGCTAAAAATAGCGAATATGGAGCAAAATTAATGCTTAATATTTTAGAAACCATATGTTTCGTGAAACGCGTTTTTGACGCAAAATATATATATTTCATACCTAACTCATTTTTTTTTCTAAAAATGGTCGGTGGAGCAAAACTATTCTGGGTCGACGATATATCAAAGTCGGGCAAACACACAGACATCTTTATATTATTTATAAATTAGTGCATAATATTAGAGAGAGAGAGAGATAGAGAGAGAGAGCGATAGAGAGAGAGAGAGAGAGAGAGAGTAAAATTCATGTTTGTACGAATCAGCGTTGCCGATTTCTGTGTAATTATCCAAAAATTGGACAATTGTGTAATTTCGCTCCAACATTATACACAAGTAAATTTTTTAATTATACATCTTCAGTTCATTTAAAAAAGTTTTACTCCGTAAATTTACTACCAAAAATTTTTATAATATTTGTATTTTTATGTTTGGCTGTACTTGTCTTAAAAATATTAATTTTCTTTAACTTTCGAACTGTTTATTCAGTGGAATTATTTCGTCAAGTTAAAATTAACAAAAACTTACATGAATAATAAATTGTCGTCTGGTACCATCGTGTCAATATTTTTTGCATATAAAGGTATAGGCCAATATTGAAGTTAGGGTACCTTTTTGAACCAACCAAAAAAAATTTGAAAATTAAATATTTGAATTAAAAATTGCATACAGTTATACTTAAGTTACATTCAGAAGTATTTTTTCATAAAATTAGTGGCATTATAATTTTTTTATGTGTTAACAGGAGGCCCGAAAAAGCAAATCAGCGATGCGGTTCAGTAACTTTAAACGATCCGACAATCATAATTTTTCTCTGTACTTTTTGTGGCTTGCAATAACGATTGTGTGATTCTGTAACTTCTTTAAACGATAGTACGCAGCTGTTATTTTCTGTTAATTTTTGTCGATAAAATTAACAGCACATAAATTATGGTCGCTTAAATAACGACACAGCTGACATTAACCTAATGACTAGCAAATTCGAAGATACTATAATTTTATTTCAAATGGAGTATAATATCTTTGGCATTTCTGGCGTAAAAAGGTGCAAAATATCAAATATAAGGCATGATTTGCTATACTCCTCAAGAGCACGAAATAATTTTTTTACATTTTTTGCACAACTTTTCATCAAAAATTATCATGAGCGATGAATTGCGATTATTATCATGAATTAATGAATTATCATGAATGCAGAATAGCATATCGCTATCTTTATTGACACTGGCCTACATAACAGCAACGTTTTCCTCAGTGCGCACTCTTTCCATACGGGTTGGTGGATTAATGTCAAAAAAAAGTGAAACTGGTGCGAAAGAAAGCTTGAAAAGTCTGGCCCATGGGTCAATTATGACGACCATAAAATGGACGTAATTTACGAAACACATTTCTCACACAGCACGAATTTTTTATTATAAAATTCATTGATTTGAAAGTGTAGTTCGTTTGTTAGTGTATTACTTTTTTTATACCCTTTACCAACAAAAATGGTAAAAGGGTATATATAGATTTGTCATTCCGTTTGTAATTTCTATAATATCAATAAGCGACCCATAAAATATATATATTCTGGATCCTTATGCATAGGGAAGACGAATAAGCGATGTCCGTCTGTCCGTCTGTCCGTCTGTCCGTCTGTCCGTCTGTCCGTCTGTCCGTCTGTCCGTCTGTCTGTACGTGAAATCGGTTTTCCGAAGCTCCCAGAAGAGCTAGAGACTTCGTTCTGGTCAGAAATTTTCCAAAATAGATTGGTATTGAAATTCAGCAAAATCGGGCAGACGATTGCAGAGCTGGAAAACTTAAACTTCATTTTGCCATATAAAAGTAACTACCAAAAACAAATTTTTATTTTTTTTTAATAAATGAACATATTTTACACTTCAGTACGACTAAAATTGGAATTTTAAATTAAAAAAATATAAAAAAATTAAAAAGTCGTTTCCAGGGTTGGAAAACTTTAACTTTTTGTGTTATGTAAAATTAACTATGTCTAAAACTATATTAGTATTTTCTCGAGAACCGTAAGAGCTACAGACCTGAAATTTGGACACAGTGTGTAGACCTTTGGCCGCTACAACAACAAATATATGAGAATTGGAAATTAAAGGGTGTTCCAAAACGAGCAACGAAAAATTTAAAAATCCCATGTAATATACATACAATTGTATGTATGTATGTATATACACTTGAAATTTGTAAGGTTAGTGTATTTTTATACAGACTACAAAAATTAACACTAAAATTTCAAAAAATTTAAATTAAAGGGTGTTCCATCAGCTAATGCAATTTTGACTATGCAATTTTGAAAACTTGCTGTATCTTGGAAACCGTGAAAGCAAAACTCTTGAAATTTTCAAAAACGGTAAAACTAAAAAATCAAAAAATTATAAAATCGCTAAACCGAAAAAAATCGCCAAAAACAAAAAAAATCGCCAAAGCGAAAAAAAGCACCAAATTACAAAAAAAATGTCTAAGACTAAAATAAATGGCGAATAACCGGAAAAATTGCTAAAATGGAAAAAAATCGTCAAAATGAAAAAAAATCGCCAAAACGAAAAAAACCCCACAAAAACAGAAAAAAATCCAAAATTAAAAAAAAAGCACCAAAACCAGAAAAAAATCGCAAAATGAAAAAAAACCCCAAAACAGGAAAAAATTGCCAAAATGAAAAAAAATCTCCAAAATGAAAAAAAGCGCCAAAAACAGAAAAAAATCGCCAAAATGAAAAAAAACGCCAAAATGAAAAAAAGTCGCCAAATTGAAAAAAAAACTCCAAAATGAAAATAAGCCCCCAAAAACAGAAAAAAATCGCCAAAATTAAAAAAAATCGCCAAAACGAAAAAAACCCCACAAAAACAGAAAAAATCCAAAATGAAAAAAAAGCCCCAAAAACAGAAAAAAATAGCCAAAATGAAAAAACCCCAAAACAGGCAAAAATCGCCAAAATGAAAAAAATCGCCAAAATGAAAAAAATCTCCAAAATGAAAAAAATGCCCCAAAAACAGAAAAAAATCGCCAAAATAAAAAAAAATCGCCAAAATGAAAAAAAAATCGCCAAAATGAAAAAAACCGAGAAAAACAGAAAAAAATCGCCAAAATGAAAAAAAGCCCAGAACAGGAAAAAATCGCCAAAATGAAAAAAAAACGCCAAAATGAAAAAAAAAATCGCCAAAATGAAAAAAAATCGCCAAAACGAAAAAAAAACCTTAAAAAACAGAAAAAAATCTCCAAAATAAAAAAACCCCAAAACAGAAAAAAATCGCCAAGATGCAAAAAAATCGCCAGAATGGAAAAAAAATCGCCAAAACGAAAAAAACCCCAAAAAACAGAAAAAAATCGCCAAAATGAAAAAAAACCCAAAAACAGGAAAAAAATCGCCAAAATGAAAAAAAAATCGCCAAAATTAAAAAACCCCCAAAATAGGAAAAAATCGCCAAAATGGAAAAAGAAACGCCAAAATGAAAAAAATCTTCAAAATGAAAATAAGCCCCAAAAACAGAAAAAATCGCCAAAATGAAAAAAACCGAGAAAAACAGAAAAAATCGCCAAAATGAGAAAAAAGCGACAAAACTGAAAAAATCTTTTAAACTGAAAAAAACTTCAAAAAAGCAAAAAAGCCACATTAAAAAGTGCTCAGAACCGAATGTACGGAACCCTTCGTGCGCGAGTCAAAGTCGCACTTTACTGAATTTTTTTATATTAAAGGAATTAAATGAAACTAAGTTTTTTCTTATTTCGTTTTTCCTTCGTTCACTTAACATATTTTATGTATTTTTTAAAGAACTAGATTGGTACAAGGAATTAGAAAAATCCTTAATTATGATTCCAGGGTTGGAAAACTTACACTTTTTGTGTTATGTAAAATTAAATAGGTCTAAAAATTTTTTCTTTTTCTTTATAAATTGATTATATTTATGCTTCTGAAAGAAAAGTTTGGCGTATAAAATTTGAAAAATGAAAATTACAGCTCCAAAGATGGAAACTTTAAAAAAATGATAAATTTTTTCACAAAATAAATATGTATGTATGTGTCTGTATACTATATATATGTACGTACGTTGGTAAAGGGTATATAAGATTCGGCACAGCCGAATATAGCACTCTTACTTGTTTACACTGAAAAAAATTCACACTGAAAAAACAAATAGTAAAAAAATCACTGAATATAAAGCATTACTTATTATCAAACACAATTTTTTTTTGTGTAATTTATAAAATTTTTGATAAATTTGAAGGTTCGTCGGTGTAAAATTGAATTTAGATTCCGGCAGCACTGGTACAAAGGCTTATGATCAGCGTGACCGTTTGACCGACTAAAGTGGCAAATTGACACTTTTTCGACGACTGTCTTGCCACTTTCCCCCAGTAAAAATAAAAAGTTTAGTGTAGTTTTCTCTTTGTTTTTTATTGTTCCCCTTTTTTATAAAGGGTATATATAGGCTTGTCATTCCGTTTGTAATTTCTATAATATCAATAAGCGACCCATAAAATATATACATTCTGGATCCTTATGCATAGGGAAGACGAATAAGCGATGTCCGTCTGTCCGTCTGTCCGTCTGTCTGTACGTGAAATCGGTTTTCCGAAGCTCCCAGAAGAGCTAGAGACTTCGTTCTTGGACTGGTGTGTCAGAAATTTACCAAAATAGATTGGTATTGAAATTCAGCAAAATCCAGCAGACGATTGCAGAGCTGGAAAACTTAAACTTTATTTTGCCGTATAAAAGTAACTACCGAAAACAAATTTTTATTTTTTTTAATAAATAAACTTATTTTACACTTCAATACGACTAAAATTGGAATTTTAAATTAAAAAAATATAAAAAAAATAAAAAGACGTTTCCAGGGTTGGAAAACTTTAACTTTTTGTGTTATGTAAAATTAACTATGTCTAAAACTATATTAGTATTTTCTCGAGAACCGTAAGAGCTACAGACCTGAAATTTGGACACAGTTTGTAGACCTTTGGCCGCTACAACAACAAGTACATGAGAATTGGAAATTAAAGGGTGTTCCAAAACGAAGAACGAAAAATGTTAAAATCCCATGTAATATACATACAATTGTATGTATGTATGTATATACACTTGAAATTTGCAAGGCTAGTGTATTTTTATACAGACTACAAAAATTAACACTAAAATTTCAAAAAATTTAAATTGAAGGGTGTTCCATCAGTTAATGCAATTTTGACTATGCAATTTTGACAACTTGCTGTATCTTGGAAACCGTGAGAGCAAAACTCTTGAAATTTTCAAAAACGGTAAAACTAAAAAATCAAAAAATTATAAAATCGCCAAACCGAAAAAAATCGCCAAAAACAAAAAAAATCGCCAAAATGAAAAAAAGCACCAAATTACAAAAAAAATGTCTAAGACTAAAATAAATCGCGAATAACCGGAAAAATTGCTTAAATGAAAAAAATCGCTAAAATGAAAGAAAATCACCAAAATAAAAAAAATCGCCAAAATGAAAAAAAATCGCCAAAAAGAAAACAACCCCAAAAAAACAGAAAAAAATCGCCAAAATGAAAAGAGCCCCAAAAACAGGGAAAAATCGGCAAAATGAAAAAAAACCAAAACAGGAAAAAATCGCCAAAATGAAAAAAAAATCGCCAAAATGAAAAAAAATCGCCAAAATGAAAAAAATTTCCAAAATGAAAAAAGCCCGAAAAACAGAAAAAAAAATTGCCAAAATGAAAAAAATCGCCAAATTAAAAAAAAACTCTAAAATGAAAAAAAGTACGAAAAACAGAAAAAATCGCCAAAATGAAAAAAACGCCAAAATGAAAAAAAATCGCCAAAATGAAAAAAAACCCCCAAAATAGGAAAAAATCGCAAAAAAACTTCAAAAAAGCCACATTAAAAAATGCTGAAAACCGAATGTACGGAACCCTTCGTGCGCGAGTCAAAGTCGCACTTTACTGAATTTTTTAATATTAAAGGAATTAAATGAAACTAAGTTTTTTCTTACCAAAAAAATGGTAAAAGGGTATATATCGGTTTGTCATTCCGTTTGTAATTTCTATAATATCGATGTTGACAAGAGTGAATGTAAAATATATCTTAACCACAGAGTGTAGAGTAAAATATTCAACTATTGCTAATATCGAAAATAAAATAATTGAATCAAATTCTTTAATCGAAAAATACTGAAAGTTCACTTACTATTAATTGCCTTAGAGAAAAAAAATATCAGAAAACAAATATGTATGTATGTATTTGTATACTATATATATATATATATATATATATATATATATATATATATATATATATATATATATATGTACGTACGTTGGTAAAGGGTATATAAGATTCGGCACAGCCGAATATAGCACTCTTACTTGTTTTTGGATAAATTCCCTATTTGGTACAACTTTTTGAAAAATGTCATGCTTATGATAGACTGAATTATTTTCTTCCGTATGTATTAATAGAAGAAAATTTTTTAAATTAGAAATTATTGGTGTATAAATTTTTCAAAATAACTTTCGTTCTGCTAAAACGACAAATGTTTATTTTTTCAACAACTACACAGCGGCGCTGATAGTTTTAATTTGCCAGACCATATTAAAGTATTAAAATTGAGACGTTATAATATTAAGTTATATTTTAAATCGCTATTGTGAACTGCCTAAATATTATAAAATCTTAAATACATTCCAACTGCTTTTAAAGCTTTTTAGAAAATTACTTTTGCTAAATGTTTGAAGAATATTTTAGTTTAAATTTGTTTTGGCCCAAGTTTCATATTTTTTTTAACCATTTCGAATAAATTAAAACTCTTGCTTGCTTAAGCCTCGAATTTTTCATATGTTATCTATTTAATATTAAACGTAATTTAAAATATATAAAATCTTATTTTTTACATTCCCATGCACGGAATCTTCACCCTAACATTATAAATAATTTTAAGCTTATATGCGAAAATATATTTTCATAAACAGAAATGTATTGCTTAACCCTCTTTTGTTTTTATTTATACGATATTTTTATTGTATTTTTATGGGCTTATTGTGAAAATTGCTTGGGTGACAGAAATATTCCGTGCTAAAACATAACACAATACTTCCTGTCTATGACGCTGGAAAAATTCCATTAATTTTGCAAAGAACATCAAATGAAAAAGGATACATACAAATAACAAACTTGGCAAACGAAAACAGAAACGAATTGAAAAACAAAATCATAAAAATGTTCATTGAAATATCTAATAACCAACGTGTGGTACTCACATGACATGGCATATAGGCATGATTGCCGACTTGAACGGTCACATTTGCTAATGCCATACTTGAATTTTTCTTTGCCAGCTGTAGCTGATGTTGTCCATGAAATTTATGGTCTGGCAAATTACCGAAATATAAAATATTTTCTTGCGAATTTTTATCGTAACCATCTGATGGCCGGAGATGTGATATTGGTGATTCTGTAGTCGTTGTTGAAACGGTATTTAAATATGCTGGCAAATCAGCGACAGCAAATACGGGAAATGGCGGCAAGTATGTGGGTATTGAAAAGCCTTTGGTTAGCAAATCCTTAGCAGCTTGTTCTGCCTCAGTGAGTGGTGGTAAATCACTGGCATCGTATGTTTTTAATATGGACGTAGAAAGCGATGACTCATTTGAATCATTTTGGCCATCATCCTCCCATTGCAGTGATGAATGTGCTGGCATTTCGGTATTTATTAATATTGCTGTCCCACTTAAGAATGACTGCAGATGGGATGAACTATCATCCAGTGTCGTTGTTGTCAATGATGATAGTGGTGGTGATTTTTGTACTAAAGCAGCAGATTCCATAGATTGTAGCAGTGGTCGGGTTTGTGTTATTTGTGTTGGTAATGATGGTGGCGTTGATGATGTTGTTGCTGCCGTTGTTGTTGTTGTTGTTGTTGATGAAGGTGTCGCTGATGCTGCAAATAACAATGAATGTCTTATCGTTGCTGTTATTAATGATGATGATGTTGTTGTTGATGTTGATGTCACAGGCGAGTTTTGTAAATTGTCGTTGATTTTTGTAGATTTATTGGTTGTTTCTGTAGGCAGGTGTGTATTATTCGGCAATGTCATTGCAGTTGATTGTTGTTGAGGTGAAGCACTTGCACATATCGTAAATTCTACTAGCGAAAATAAATAGAAAAGCAAAAGTTTTTGTGGAGAATAATAAAAATAAATTGCTAACACAATTGTTTTAAATATTTTTCACACACACGCGCACACAAAGAATCGAAAAAAATATCTTATATCAAAAAGACTAAAAGCATCGAAAATTGTAAGGAAAATAAAACAAGAATTAAAGCAAATTATTAGAATAGTACAAATTATGCATTAAACACATTCACAACAGCAAGCTGCTCCCGACTACCAAATGTCACGGATAGAATACACATGTTTATATGAGAATGATTATTTTGAAGACAGCAAGGCAACACGGCGCGCCGCGGCGACATGTTGTTGTCTATGCTGATTTTGTCGTTGTACTCCAATTAAACTAATTTCTATGCAGTGTTACCAGTGTAATACAAAATTTTGAATGAATGATATTGTACAATTATTTCATATTATTTACCAGAAACAATATCCAAAAATTGATGTAAATAATAAATTGATTAATTTTTGTACTTTTACGTGAAATAAGTACATTTTAAATGAAAAATTAGTTTTTATAAATGCAAAATATATGAAAGTGGCAATACTGAACTATGTATTTTTACTTGAATATCAGCTGCAGATGGTGCTGCTGTCGTCTCCAAAATAATTAAGTAGCTGGCTACGAGGCGACAAATGCTGCTAGCGGCATTTGAAGTCGTGTGTTCGTGTAGCCTGCTGTGGTAAATGTGTTTAATGCATTACAGTGAATTCGCGAAAACGTGAATACTCGAATACATGAACGACTCGAAAATGTGAACTTTTTAATTTTTACATTTACTACTCTAAAACGTGAACAGAGTCTGAAAGCTCTAAAACGTGAACAAAGTTTGCTTGGTTTTTTCGTTTTATTTTTTGAATCTATTTATTTAGTTTTGGGAATCCCAGAACACGTTTTTATGTTTACGCTGATTTTTTTGCAACAAATATATGGAAGTCGTCTGCCTGACTTGTGGATATCGCACATTAAAAAAAAAAGCAATGTGAGTCCGATCACAGGGAAGATGTGTAAACATCTAGTAATGAATTTTTTTTTTTTAATATTGGCTTATGGTAACTAAAATAAGATATATACATTTTTGACTCTACTGTATGGAAAACTGCATGTGTAGTAGTGGAATTATTAGTTGTGGGGGCTTGTGGAGAATTGCTCATATGCAAGTGGAAATTTTGATAAAGCTTGCGACTGTGGGTTTGCAAAATTTGTATTAAAATCTTTATCCATAATAATTGGCATTAGATGGAGATTGTTACCCAATTGTCGTGCACCAGTTTCAGTGTAAGGCAACAGTACGTAATGAAGATATGTTATAATATAGTATTATAAATTCTTTATAAAGACTTTTAACAAATATTTGACATTTAAAATGTTCTTTTATTTAAAAGTTTAAATTTATTTTATATTTTTCAACTTTTTAACCATATTATTGCCACTGGCAACACTATTACACTTCACAAGCAATTTCTATTAAAATTAATTAATAATTGCTCCTGAAGGTATGCTTTAAAATTCGCTCACACAGATTTGATAACATCTTACTCAAAATTTGTGATTGCATTGTGAAAACGATTTTTACCCCCTAGCGTATTGATGTTTACACATCAAAAATTTATTTGTTATTGGTTTAACACATCTAGATGCATTTTTTTTTTAATGCAAAAAATTTTTAAATTTTTATTAATTTTGAATGTTGCTTCATAAGTCCAATGAAACAATTTCATTAAAATTTGTTCACAAATCTAATGATAATTTCACAAATCCAATGAAAATTTCATGATCATTATTAAAGAATTTCATTGGAATTGCTTCGTTGGTATTCTGGTTTCGTATGAATATTTTATTGGATTTGTGACAACAATATTTTCTAATTATTTAAGTTATTTCATTCTTTTCATGAAATTAGTTTATTGTTTCGATGAAGTTATAGCACTGCATTAATTACACTGTTAAATAAATTTGATGAAGTTTTCAATAAAATAATTTTGACGAAACGAAGCGTGATGTTGGTTAAATTTTAATGAATTTTTCATTAGATTAATGTAAAAATTCATAGAATTTATGCCGAAAATTATTTCAGTTTGAAGTGAATAAATGTTACAATTTTTAATTTTTTAACCAATTTTAATATCTGATATTGAATTGTTTGTTTGAAGTTATCATTTGGTAAAAATTAGTTTGCGTTATCGCGAGTTCACTGTATTGTTATTGTGGGAAATGCAGTGCAGATAAATATAAGGGAGGAATGAAGCCAAAACTATCTGAACTGATGTTTAGATGGTGGCAATAGTTTAGAAGAAATTACTTAAAAGTTTCAACGCTTTGCTTGGCTTAGCTTTTTTTATGCATCAAATATAAATGATCTTGGTAAAAAAAACTAGTCTCGATCATGTAATTCTATACTTTTAGAAGTTCTCAGTATTAAATAGAAGCTTCAGTATTAGAAGAGTCGGTTCCAATTGTGTTAAATACTTCAGAAATATACGACTATTTACTGAAAGCACGTGAGTTATTTGAAATGATAGGCATCTAAAAATTGCTTTCCATTGAATAATGACTGAACATTTAAAGATGGGAGATCTGTGAGAAAGTTTGAGCCAAATAAAATTATTAGCTGCTTAAATATGGTCATATTATGTATTTAACATTTCTTCTCAAGTTTCCCCAAACTCCAAAACTTATGGATGTATGGTGGCTTTAGGCCTTAACTTAACATTAACCTTATGCCGCGTGCACACTATGGCATTTTGTTGTGACTTTGCAATAGTGTGTTTTAGTGTCAACGTTTGTCATGATATTTTTCATTGTGGGGCATTACTTTTCATATAAAAAATATAATGTAAACGGCGTTAAAACACATTTTCCAAATGACAACATAAGAAATGACAGATGTGTACTCAGCATTATGTGTTGCGTGTGTTTAACCCTAGAGTACTAACGTACGATGACGATTATCGCTCCTTTATATCCCAATGTCCTTGTATTGGGTAAATCGATCACGCTCCAATCTTGTGTAGTGTTAGTTGCTGAGTTGTGTTTGCTATGAGCACTTCTCTTTTTTGATAAGGATTGCGCGAATTGATTTTTTGGTCTTTTGTAGTTTGTCGAATCTTTGATGTTAGGTATCCACGTGACGTTTTTGTAAAATATATTTGATTCGTTGTTTGTTTTTGATATTTGATTTTAATCGCTCTAAGCTGACATTAACTAATGCTAAAATTTCAAAGTTTTTGAGTCCTACGATAATTACGATTTAGAAGAGACGATTGAAAGTGACACAAATGACGTTGATGTACGCGGGAGGATCAATAAATCCGCAACTTTTCGAACTTTCCTCGTAGTTATAAGAAATGCAACACTATTCCTATTAAGTACCACCTGTTAATAGACTACTGTCAAAATTTTGAGCAAGTGTCGTCATTTACTTTGCGTTTAACATCTGTTCAAAACATACAACTTTGTGTGTTTTTCTATAAATATAAAAAAGTTAATTTCAAGTGATCATTAAACATTATTTTTTGCGAAAAAAAAACCGTTGTGGTCGCACAAGCTCTGTAATGCGATTCCCTAACTTTTTTTTTAACGATAATCGCATCGTTAAAATAGTTATAACGAAAATTCAATAACATTTTTAACGATATTTGCTGTGGGTTAATGTCAGCTGTGTCGTTATTTAAGCGACAATAATTTATGTGCTGTTAATTTTATCCTCAAAAATCAACAGAAAATATAAGCTGCGTACCATCGTTAAAAATAAGTTACATAATCGCATAATCGCTATTGCCAGCAACCAAATGTATACACAAAAATTACGATTGTCGAATCGTGAAAAGTGACTGAATCCCATCACTGGACGGCCAATTGAGGTCAGTACACCCGAAAATGTCGAAAAAATCCACGATATAGTGTTGGCCGATCGAAGATTAAAAGTGCGTGAGATTATTGATGCCATAGGCATTCCACTTGGCTCAGTGGTTTCTTTTTTGAATGATTAGTTGGGTATGGTAAAGCTTTCCGCAAGATGAGTGCTGCGTTTCCTCACAATTGACCACAAACGCATGTGTAGTTTCCATGGTAAAATCCATGAATTGGGCTTTAAATTGCTCCCTCATCCGTCCTATTCCCCAGACTTAGCCACTAGTAACTACTTCCTATTTCCTAAGCTAAAAAAAATGGCTCGGTGGAAAGAGATTTAGCTCCAACGATGAAATTATTGACCAAACAAATGCCTATTTTAAGGACCTCGAAAAATACTTTTTTTTTTTGGAAGGGATACAAAAACTTGAACTAAGTGGACTAAGTGTATTGAGTTAAAAGGAGATTATGTTGAAAAATAAATTTTTATTTTGCCAAAAAAAAAAAACAGTGTTTCATTCAAAAAGTCACGGACTTATGGATCCACCGTCCTAGTTTTAAGTGATGATGAATATTCGGATGCTATCAACAAAATCAGCAGCCAAAAAAATCGAACATTATTATATTCCCCCTTATTGTGAATGGCGTTGTTTTCGTCACATCAAAACGACAGTAACAATTGTCACTTGTCTACTCTTTGTGGACAACAATTGGTAGTAGTCAATGCTTCATTAATTTACAAAACCTTAGAGATTAGTAAGAGATTGTCAATAAGATAATAGTTGCCGGTTAAGAGCAGACAAGTGCCAATAGTTACTGCAGTCTTGATGTCACGTTGACGATGCCATTCACAATAAGGTTTACATTGAGGGGCTTATCTGAATCCTATGCGCATTTCACTGTTGCTAATGGAGATCATCAGGGAACCTTTACCAACTAGAATAACTAGAGTTATTATGTTAAATTTCCTTTTAAACAAATGAGAAGTTCAACTTTTATCAAAGTTGAAACAGGAACCGAATAATCAACATGTTTTTATATTCTGAATAAACAAACTAATAATTTGGGAATATTAGTGCGTTAACAAAACTTTAATTATTTCTATAGACTTAAGCAGTTTTCAAACAAGTTGTTTTGTTACTTTTAAGCCATGGCGAGTATTACAGGCTTAACCTATTGAAGATCTTAAATGAATGATAACAAAATTGATTTACCTTTCATCTTAGTTATTTAAATACTTTAAGCCTTTCACTTTTATATGAATGCATAATGATTTTATTAGCTTATTTGTTAGTCATTATTGTTTGTCATTTTGCCATAATTCACCTGTGCATACACATTATGTTATTTAAGTAAAGCGCTTAGGAGACACCTTTCAATAGCAGCAAACACAAGTTATGACAATATTCCATTAAGATATCCCAGCTGAATACTTGTCTGGCTAACTTAAGGGCTTATGGAGAATTTAAAAGTACTAAATGCAAAACGAAAACCAAAGATTTTGTTAAAAAAAAAAAAGAAAAACTAAAAAGATGTAAATGAAATAACTTGGTCCTTATACTTGTATTGAAATAGAATAAACAAGTACGTAGTGAGAATAACTTTGGAGATAATAATAATAGTGTTCGGAAAATTTTTCTAGTTATAAAGTTCACACAAGTACGTGTTAGTTGAACTTTATTAGATTCTATTGTAGTAAAATATTTTGTGGTCATTGATCTGGTTGTTGACCTCAAGTATGCTTAACTAATATTATTGCATATTTATAAAGCAGACTGACATAAAATTTGTTGGGAATAAAGAAAAAAGTAAAAACAGGATATTAAATATTTTTAAAGAGACTCATTGTCAGAAAAATCTCATATTACTTTTGCCAAGAAAATTTTGCATACATTTATATTTGCTCAATTCACATCTGCTTCCTTGTCTTATGTATCATATTATAAAATATTATATTTGGCATTTATGTATAAATATTAAGTATTTATTGTGTACACAAGAACAAAAACTAAGAGCTGTTTTTTTTCTTCTTAAAATATAAGTCCAATAACCTGGTTGTTGAAATTTATTGTTGGCAGACTTTGTTCTGCCAAAATTTATGAGTTATTGCCAGCGGAAAAGCTCTTATCAAATCAAGTAAACCTTGTGTCTGAAAAAAAGAGTCAGGTTAACTACACTGTCTATTTTGTGCAAAAGTTCAATATATACACAGAGAAAAAACTGCCTCATAGAATCAATAAGATTTTCTCTATGAAATGTTTTTAGGCTAAAGGGTATCCCAGCAGAAAGAAGCGAAGATTTTTTCATAGAGATTCCTTATTGTTTTCATGTGGTAAATCTTATTAATTTTATCAATAATAAAACCACATAATATCAAGAAGAAATCTTATTATTCACAACTTTTTTACTCAATTTCCGTTATTTTTGGCACCAAAAAAACAATCTATAGAGAAAAACTTCTTGATTCTATTAGGTTTTCTTATAAATTGTAAGCTATAGGGATTTTTTATTGATTTTATTAGGTTGCCTTCCTGATTTTTATAAAAAGGTTTTCTTCTTGATTTTATAAGACTATCTTATTGATTTTTTCAATAAGGTTTTCTTCTTGATTTTAGTAGGTTCCTATATGATTATGTGTAAATAATCTTATTGATTTTTTTAATAAGGAAATCTTCTTGATTTTGTGAGGTGTCTGGTTATTTCGTTTCTATAAATAGACATAGAGACAATTTGTTTCATGATCTTTTTCATTTTTGTATAAGAATGTTTGCACAATAATTTCAATGGTTAGTCAGGCTGCTTAATAGCATATTGGGTAGAGTGCTTGTCTATCAGGTAGAAGTTTGCTGGTTCAATACTTGGTGAGTAAGTTAGTTAAGAATATAACATAATGTGTATGTATGTATGTATAAATAAATAACATTTACAATATACTACAAACATACATATATATATATACATATGTATATGGTATAGAATTTAAATGAAAATACATAAGTACAGAGAAGAAAGACACAATTTTTTTTTATTGAAAAAATCAATAAGATAACCTCATAAAAACTACAAGATTTCTTCTTGATTTTTTCAAAAAGGTTTTCTCTATGAAATTAATAAGATTTTCTCATTGAAAAAAACCCATAGAGATTTCTTATTAATTTTGTTCTATTTTATGAGGTATTTAGTAGGCACTGTTTTCTCTGTGTATATAAATCATCTTGCAAAAAGCTAGTTCCTATGGAAAAAATGGTTAAAGTTTGCGTCTATAGTGTATAATTCCAGACAATTTTAATGCAATAAATATAATATTATTATTTATCTTACATCAGTTAAGAATGATGCAATATTTTGAATATACGAGTTCTAACTTATATCTGTTATTACTTTGCTCAAAAGTTCTCACCAGAAATAAATTAACGGTGACTCAAATATAATAGAATTCATTTAGATATAAATAGCACTTATTATAAAAATGCTTAAGGAATCGTAGTTTTTGTGGAATGGTAAACTTTAATGCGGCTTAAAAAAATGGTTCAAATGATATATTTTTTTTAATGTGTTGTCTGGGCAGATAGTAAAAAAATTTGGAAAAAAAAACTACAAAAATATATCTATTTTAGACATGGCCTAGCTCACAAACGTTCATGGCTAGGCTCTTTAAGGAATTCTCATTAAAAATACAGAACTTTAGTTTGAGAGAGGAAGGTTAGGTTACGTTAGATTGAAAAGAGGAGAAATTGCGTTCATGTCCATGGAACATAGACATAAGTCACTATAGGCCTGTTATATCATACCGAAGGTGGCTAATGTCCCGAATGATGTCACTGTCACGATATCCCTGCATTCATTGTCACTCGTTGTTCCAATCCAGTACAAATGCCCTCGTAAATTAGAGTGCTCCCTTAAGATGCCGGTAAATTTTCGTAGCTCGCGCTTGTTTTGTCTTCGTCCGGCTCGCCTCATAGAACGTTGGTTAGATTACCCAAAGTATCACTATGCCATGGTGTCCTGAGGGCCATCTTCGCCCCAATTTTGTAACTCAATCTTCTGAGCCTTGAAAGGATTTGCAATTTTTTTTGGCCTTTTTCGCCAGTCCATTTCTGATTACGTCGTAGTGGACCGGCACCCTTACCTGACAAATATTTCTATGTACTGCGTAATCGTTAATAATATTCTTGCATACTAAAACGGTCCTAGAGTTTACTCTTTCGGTTGTGATTGCCCTAATTGCCGACTTGTTGACATTTGTAGCTCTACTATTCACACTGATCCATTTTAAAATATAAGGGAAAGTAAATTTCGGTCTTCAGTTCTTTTATAAAGCTTCCGTGTACCAGCAAATTCCCAGGGATGTTTGTTCCTGGGTTCGATTAACTGAGGATTGTATTACCAGAAATGTCTCGCGTACATCTATAACCTTAGTCTCACGTACTCGACCGGACATTTAAAAAGTCTGGAATTATCCATTCAGTGACATCCATTTGTATTGATGGTGTGGTATATTGTCTTGTCCGATCCATTCTCCCATCGCTGGCAGACATTTTCTAGCAAGAGCTGCTTCGTATCTAATACGAATGTCTATAGTTTAGACATAAAGCTTTCCTCAAAATTTTGCTCATATGTCAAATTATTAAATATTTAAAATTTTAATATAAGTGAAATGCAATAAACTCAATAAATAAACAAAAAGAATTAAAAGTAATCCTTAGAAGTAATCGGATTATTATTTTGATTACTTTTGATTATTTTTGATTATTTTGTTGTAATTTCAACTAATTTAAATGTTTTTTACATTATTGGTAATCACAATCAATTAGTAATCTTGCGAGAATGAATATAATCGTAATTTAATCATTACTTCATCTTTAAAAAAAAGTAATCAAATTAGTAATCAGTACGATTACTAATCATTACTTAACAGCTATGAGATGCATAGACTTTGCACATCTGACAATATTAAAATGTCTGACATATATCTGGCAATAATTTTACAATGTGTTCACACGATTGTAACATGTCTGACAATTTGTTGTCATTTTCTAGTCTTGCAATGGACTGATAATGATTTTTCTGTTAACGATCTCGGACAAAAATTGCCAGTTTACACGGCAATATTGCAAGATCCGACAACCGTCTGTACACAGCTTAATGCATTATAGTGTTAAACTAATTTTGTTTCACCATATATTAATGTCGCCTCTGTGGGAAAAGAATGCCCTCAGCTTCAGAAATTCAGGCCTTTCTCTTCAACAATTATATAAACCATGCTGTCATTTCATTGTAGAGCATAACCTTAATAACTGATCCCAGTGACCAATTCCTTTAAAGGTTGGCCATATGCCATTTTTGCGAGTAGATATTTTAATTTGTTTTCAATAATGGCAAAATAATCTTATAAGGACTGGAAACTTGTACAGTGAAACTTCGTTATAACGAAAAACTTAATATAACGTATGTTTTATTGAGTCCCTCTTTATTGCAAAGTTTTTCATACAAATATACACTGTAGCTATAACGAACAAATTCTGAGCACGAAAGCCTTCAATATAACGAAATTAGAATATATCTGGAATGGTAAACTCCCGTTATAAAAATAGCGAAGTACAGTGAAACTTCGATATAACGAATTCCAAGGGGATCCGAAAATACTTCGATATAGCCATTGATTCGCTATAAATATAATCAGAAAAACCTTGATACTACGAAATCTGAAGAAATACGAAAAAAATTCGTTATAACTATAGTTTTCTTCATTTAAATTCTATTTAACATGAGAATGCTAATAAAAGCTTATATTTCACGAGGTAAATAATAAATAAAACAGCACACACTAAGAGAATTCGTTCTTTTGATAACTTGATTTTATCCTTTTGGTATACATAATTTTATTCTTACTTCATTGTATAGAGGCTTTTGTACGAGTACTTCGTTGTATAGAGGCCTTACAAATGCGCTCGTAAGTGCATTTAGACTTCGCTGTTTTTATAGCGGGACTTTACCTTTTAGGATTTATTATGATTTCGTTATATTAAGGCATTTGAAGGAATATTTCGCTTAATAGAGGCGTTTTTTTTGCTCAGAATTTGTGCGTTATAGCTATAGTGTATTTTTGTATGAAAAACTTTGCAATAAAGAGGTTTTCGCTAGGGACTTAATAAAACGTATGTTATATTAAGTTTTTCGTTATAACGAAGTTTTACTGTAGAAATGTACTTAGAAGCGCATTTCTAAAGCCTCTATACAACGAAGTAAGAATAAAATTATGTATAGCAAAATGGTAAAATCCCTGTTTTTTAGTATTCTCATGTTAAATATAATTTGAATAAAGAACAAGAAACATCTGGCAACACTAAATATGTAAGCTTATCTTATATTCCAAAGCCGACTGAGAATAATAAAATAAAAGAGATAATTATTGAAGAAGGAAATATATATATTTGCACATAAACCAAACAAAACAATAAATACACTATTCACAAATCTAAAAACAAAAATAAATAAAAGAGAGCAAAGCAATATACTACACGCAAAGAAAATATATGATTGAGGTAACCATAATCAAACAGCAACATACTATGATTGAATTATATGGTTGCAGTCAAATCATATTATTGTCAACGGAAGAGCAAAGTTTAAATAATATTATTTTCTGAGTTAATAATAATATTATCTACAAAAACAATTTACTTTGTTATACCTAATCTTATTATTGTAAATAAGACAACACTGTTGTAAGATGTGACTAAAATATAATTGAGACTTACCATACCATGTTCTAATATTATAATAATATTGTTAATTATGACCATAGCATTATTTTATGTAATAATAATATTTTGTTTTCTAATCATATATTTATTGGCAAATCTTTTGTTTAAAACAGCTGTGCGGTAAATCCGAAATAAAAATAAATTAATATTGTTGAAATAAAATGTATGTACGAGGGCAGTTCGGAAACTTCTTAGCCTATCAATGAAAGAGAATAGTTAGTTTTTCAAAAATATTTTTATTTTTCAATATAATCTCCTGAAACTTCAATACACTTAGTCCAACGCTTTTCTAGCAATTCTATCCCTTGATTAAAATAGTTTTCCTCAAGGTCTTCAAAATAGTGGTTTACAACTGTAATTGCATCTTCATTTGAGGTAAAACGCCAGCAAGGATTTTTTTTAGATTTGGGAACAGGTAAAAGTCACTGGGAGCCAAATCAGGAGAATAAGGTGGGTGGTCAAGCAACTCGTACTTTAATTCGCTGATTTTAGCCATTGTTAAAACACTCTTGTGCGCTGGTGCGTTGTCTTGATACAAAATTATTTTTTTGTGTTGTAAGCCAGGACGTTTTTCTCGAATTTGTACATTTAATTGATCCGAAAGGTTGCAATAGTACTCTGGATTTATTGTTTTACCCTTTTGCAGATAGTCAATAAATAAAATACCTTTGAAGTCCCAAAAAACCATTGCCATAACCTTACCAGCCGATTGAATTGTTTTTGCCTTCTTTGGGGCACTTCCTCCAGCTTCAGTCCATTGTTTGGATTGTTCTTTTGTCTCTGGAGTATAGTGGTGGATCCATGTCTCATCAACAGTTATGAAACGACGCTTAAAATCCATTTTATTTCGCTTAAAACGATCCAAACAAGGTTGAGAAATGTTCATTCTTATGCGATTTTGGTCGACTGTTAACAAATGCGGCACCCATCTTGCAGAAAGCTTTTTCATCTGTAGTTCTTCATGCAAAATTAAATGGACTCGATCATTTGAGATGCCCATGATATTAGCTATTTCACGCACTTTTATTCGTCGATCATTTAATACCATATCATGCACTTTGGCTACAATTTATGTTGTTGTTGCTGTTTTTGGACGTCCACTACGTGGTTCATCTTCAATGCTTGTACGACCACGTTTAAATTCAGCAACCCAATTTTTTACTGTTGCATATGAAGGAGCACTTTCACCTAACACATTCACCATATCATTATGAATTTCTTGTCCCGATAAAACTTTTTTATGTAAATATTTAATGACACCACGCATTTCTAATTTTTCCATTGTTAAAAAATCGCGGATGCGTCTTTTGTGAACACCTGTTTCTATATGAAGGAGTTGCCAGATCGAAACAAAATTTAACATGTGTTCATAGCAGAGATGGAAGTTTCCAAAACACTTAACTTTTTTCTGTTTATACCGCGCTTTCTGTGCTAGGCTAAGAAGTTTCCGAACCACACTCGTATGTATGTATAGAAATGTATACTTACATATATGTATGTGTATACACGAAATACAGACACATCTGTATAAAGAGATATACATACATATATATGTACATATTATTTTTATTTATCTACCCTTTTGTTTATACTTTTCTTTATTTATTTAATACCACGCGTGCACTACCGATAGCGTACAAACGAAATACTGAACTGACAGAAGGTGTTTCTGAAAAAGATTTTTTTAAAAACTTAACATAGTATGGTTTTGAATAACATTATATTATTATTTACATCATATTATTTTTAAACAATAATACAAATTATATTGTAGTCATAAATTTTTAACAAAACTATATTGTTAAATTCTAACCATATCGCACTTTCTACGAATATAATAATGTAATTATTAAATTCAAACATTACTCTGTTTATCGTAACGAAATTAATGTTTAAAATAACAATAACTAGTTTTCAACGACCGCACATTTGTTTCAGAGAACATAATATTGTTTTCTCAACCATTTTACAACCATATCTTTTCTTTGCGTGTATATGAAATAACATGTAATGGAAACGCGCACGAAAGCTGTAAACAAGTTTACATCGGGACAACGAAAAGAGGAGTAAGAGTAGCTGAACATGAGAGTGATATCAAAAAAGGACGACAATCTACTGCACTAGCTCAACATTGTTTAGATTATTCTCACACAGCTGATCTGGAAAATGTGAAAATATTACACAAAGAAAGAAAATACAACAAAAGATACACTTTGGAAAGCTTAAGTATTCAACAAAAAATGGAGATAGCAATGAACAACAAGACTGATAAAGACAAAACTAATGCTTCTTATTGCATTTTATTAATTTAAGTTTTAGTGTAACGCCAGCTGTGATATTAGCACGTTAAGAAAAAGCTTTATACTGTGATATTTACAATTTTTGATTATTTTTGCAATTATTTTTTAAATTATGTGTTTTATGTTGTATGTTGTCATGTCGCGTAGAATAACATTATTGAAACTTAAATGCAAATTTTATTAAAAAATTATATATGTAAGTTAAAGCAGAGTATTAATTGTTTTATTATTATTGTTGTTATTGCATTAAAATCGTTCTTTTATTTATTAATATTACCAGATTTCAATAAAAATAGTATCCCTGAAGATGTTGGAGAATCCCAACGAAACGTCGGATATGAATAAATGAAATAAAAAATTTTCTTTTATTTGCATTTAAATTAATTTGAATGACCTTCGAAGCCTGAATAGAGTAATTCTATAAAATACACATTATATTTTAAATAAAAAGGTCGAATAATTATTCATATACATATATATACAAAGAAAACTATAGTTATAACGAATTTTTTTCGTATTTCTTCAAAATTCGTTGTATCAAGTCTTTGCTGAATGTATTTATAGAGAATCAATGGCTATAACGGAGTATTTTCGGATGCCCTTAGAATTCGTTATATCGTAGTTTTACTGTATATATTGCATACTCTTAATATTAACAGGAATATCTGTAGAATTCGTATTTTTGGAAAAATGCTTCATCAATTCAATACTTTCATATGTAATTACTCGCTGTCAATAAAATGGCAAACTACTCAAAAGGGAAAATGTAATGTGGTTTATAATTGGCGTACAAACTATTTCAGTACACATACAAATTTAACACACACACACACACACATACTACATACATATGTATGTCTGTATGTACATACGTTCACACTTTTTATCTTGAAACTTACTTTTCATAGTCATACTCATGCTCATACTCTACTTACCCATACTAAAAACAACAACTGTCATTATTATAAGTATTAAATGTCTTAAGGGCCTTTTAATGTTCAAACAATGTTTTCTACAACCTTTTTCCGCTGCTGCAGTGGCTAATGTTGGCACATAAGCTTTCCTACTATTTGTAGTACGAGTAGTTGTTGTTACTGCTGCGGTTGTTCTGGCTGATAGTGATTGGTGTAGTGGTGGCTGCGTAGAATTCGGTATTTCTGTTCTATATGCTGCCACTTGTATATATTCAACATTTTTGTCCATTAAAGTGTGTACGCAACCCTTTAAATTTTTTTTGCTTGACATTAATGTGAGTGGTGGTAGCAGCACCTCTGGAATATTTGTTTCTGACGCCCTTGTTCGTGTTGGTGATGGGTGCTCTTGTTGTTCATGTTCGTGTGTTAATGTTGATGATAATGTTGTTGTTGCTAGTGCTGATGCTTGTGCTGGTGCTGGTGTTGATACTGTTGGCGTTGCTGTAGATTTTTGTATTCTGGACTCGCACATCCCCATAGAGTCGTTAAGTTGAGTAATTCTCTTGTTGTGCGGTGACTTAAGCATTGCAGAGTAGAAGATTGTAAAAGATGAGCAGGATGTTTTAAAAGATAAGATAAAAGTTTCCTTGATGATGATGATGATGATGATGCTATCGTTATTGCACTTACAATTTGGTGCTGTAGAAAGTTTTTGTGTCGCTGTAGCTGGGTTTGATATTGTAGTTTTAACATTTGTGTCTCTAGTGGCTTTCGATGATATTGTCAATGTTGACGATGACGATGACGATGACGATAATGATGAGGATGAAGATGATAAAGATGACGTTGTGTTTGGTATTATGTTCACTTTTCTTATTAAATTTTCATTGAAATTCATTTGCATGAAAAACACACTCACAGCTCGTATTCTATTCCTAAGAAATGTCTGTTAACTTCAACAAACCAAACAAAAAATTTCCTTAGTGAGTTGTTTAATCCTGCAACACATTCAAAGTCTGTTGTTGAACACCATATTGCTTTTCTCTTCTTTTGTCTATTATAATCATTATTTTTTTTTCAAAGGTGATAGAGACATTTTGTAGTTTTGCATACATTCTTGCAGGTTATTTTACAGCAGTTTTCTTTTTAATTTTCAAAGTTTCTTGTTAATACATTGTTGTTTTTATGCGTGTGCTTCTGCAAGAGTGGATTTTGTATATGAGAAAAAAAAATAAGGAAAAACATTTTTATATTGTTGCTGCTTGCTATTAAAGAATACCGTGAATACCGTATATCATACAATTCGTTGGCAGCCATCTTCACAGAATTATAAATGCTAAAATCCAGCTTATTTACTAAATCAAAAATTTGTGTTTCCATTAAAGCTAGTCAGATAAAAATCAATATAATTCCCAGCTAGTGTTAATCTTACTTCTACATTACCTGTCAATTTGGCAAAATGTTTCCTTATACTTATTTTTCATATTAGACATTTAAAAATATCTAATAATTCACTTCCATATCGAAGACAGTTTGCCTAGAAATAGTGTGGCATACTGTGGGGAACATTAGGAACATTAGTTGTGAAATTAAAGGAGTATGATACAATTATTAAAGAATCTATGTTACTCTTTTAAATAGTTTTGATTCCAATCCCTCCTGATTAAAAACTATACAGTGCAATTTTTTTTGTAGAGGAACTTGCCCTTATTTTTACACACTCGTATGTTTTTTTATGGGAATGTGATTTTCCTTTAGATCTTGACATAGGACTTATGCCAAGTTTTATTGAACGTAGTCCCATACTATTTTTTAAATAGCAGATTGGGCCATTGAAAGAGCTCAAGGTGTGATCAAATTTTTAAGGATGATGGGTGGATGTATGTGAGATATTACATTAAATTTCAAATATTACAGGGTTACCTGGACTTGAAATATAAATTTAAAGTGCTAGTGGGTACTTAGCTAACATTTAATTAAATTGGCCCTACCCAAGTTTTGAAACCAGACATTTTTGTGGAATCGTTTGGATAGAAATATTAATGCGATGCGAGTATTCAAACTCTATCGGTTTACAAATTGTTCTTGCTAATTACTGATTCAGCCAGTCATTGAATTGGTGGATAATAAAATATGCAAGTTTTACTCCTTCATATCTCAACAAGCTACAATGTCAAAACTAAACATATTTCAAGTTTTATTATTTTATCATTAAGAGAAACAAATTTATAATGGACTTTTGAACCGCACAATTGATTCCTGGCAATATGCCCACAGTAAGGCCGAAACATGCCTTGCCTTACTACCGTGGGCCTAGATAAATATTTTCTTAGAATCAACACTAATCTTATCACCTGAGTTAAGTCTCTAATACAAGACAATTTTAAAGCCATACCACATTCCAGAATACTTACTGTCTTCATTAGTATTTTAAAGTTTTCTGTACAATCTATTTCTATATAAACAATAACAAATTTTTTTTTCACAATGAAACTTTGTTATAAAACTTTTCTGTGGTAAATATAGACTTGGGTCGAACTTACACTTGTTTTAAATTCATACAATAGTTCATTTTAGACAAAAACCGATAATACAACCCACTTAAATTACAATGGAGTTTTGATAATCGGTTTGTGTCTAAACTTGACTACTCAACGTTTTCGACACAACTCTAGTGCAACACGTCAGTCAGTCATATTAGATACAAACCTATGATAAAACTCATATAATTTAAATGATCATGGGCCCAAGTTCTTCTAACTCTTTTAGTCGTCTAAAACCACAGACTGATTGAAATTGAACAGGTTGGACCCATCTCTAGTATTGATTAGTAGAGTTGTGTCCTCTCTTTTTTTTAACTAAATTGAGTTCTTGGACACAAGTCTAGTCAAAAATGTCAATGTAAATTAAATAATTTTAAACTACTTTTGACTCGAACGCTAACAAACTAGTTCAAAAAGAGCTGTTGGACACAACTTAATTGATTAGATTTAGTAGAACTAATTTTACATAAAATCCGATGTGCACACCTTAGACCTGGGTCGAAATCGTTCATGAGTTTTTATTTTATACAAACCTATGATCAAACAAATTTAAATTACATGTGTTTGATCATAGGTTTGTGTCAAAAATGAACTTGTGAACTAGTTCGACAGAAAGTCTAGTCAAACGCCCTTGCAACTTAAAAATCTAAAATTAACAAAATATAGTTGTGTTCAACAGCTCTTTTTTAACTAGTTTGAGAGCGTTCGAATCAAAGTTGTTTCAAACCTATTTAATTTATATTGACGTTTCTGACCAAAATTGTATCCAACAGCTTATTTTAGTTCAAAAGAGCTGTTGGATACAACTCTATTCCACAATAGAGCTGGGTTCAACTCGTTCATTGGTTCATTTTAGGCACAAACCTTTGATTAAACCCATGTAATTTAAATTGTTTGGTTTGTGAACGAGTTGGACCCGGCTCTATTTCACGATTTCGACAAAAATCTGGTATTAAGCTGCTATTAAACATCGCGCACGTTGTCAATCACATGTATTGGTTTACTGTCGATGCATTAAACTTGTGTAATTGCTTGTACACATACAAATAAGACTTGTATCGAACTCTTTCGTTTCAGGTAAAAACGACCGATTGAATGAGTTAAATTTTGATATAAACCAAAGATAAAATAATGGCAACCTAAACAGGTTTGATCATTGGGCTGTGTCCAAAATAAACTAGTGAACGAGTTCGAACCAAGTCTAGCTCTACTGTATAACTCATACTTGTATCAAACTTATTCAGTAGCTCGTTTTTGACAAACCTAGACTTGCGTCCAACAGTTATTTTTGAATTAGTTTAAGTGTGTTTGAATCAAAAGTTGTTTCAAACCCATTTAATTTATATTGATGTCTTTGACCGGACTTGTGTTCAACTCAACGAACTAGTTCAAAAAGAACTGTTGCACACAAGTCTAATCAAACCCATTTAATTTCAATTAAATTATTGTTGTATCAAACTCTTTCAGTAGCTTGATTTTGACACAAACCAATGATCAAAACCATTTAAGTTGCATGGGTTTGATCATTGGTTTGTGTCAAAAAACGAGCTGCTGAAAGAGTTCGACACAAGTCTAATTTAAATGAGTTATGATAAAATTCATTTCTGTCAAAAATAAGCTACTGAAAGAGTTCGATATAAGCCTAGTATAATTGCTCACCAAATAGCCAACATGCTGTCTAATAGCGATTTTAAAATAGATTTGTGTCCAACAGCTCTTTTTGAACTAGTTTGAGAGCGTTTGAATCAAAAGTTGTTTCAAACTCATTTTATTAACATTGATGTTTTTGACCGGACTTGTGTCCAACTGAACGAACTAGTTCAAAAAGAACTGTTGCAACACAAGTCTAATCAAACCCATTTAATTTCAATTAAATTAGACTTGTATCAAACTCTTTCAGTAGCTCGTTTTTGACACAAACCAATGATCAAACCCATTTAAGTTACATGGGTTTGATCATTGGTTTGTGTCAAAAAACGAGCTACTGAAATAATCCGATACAAGTTGACATGGGTCGAATTCGTTCACTAGTTAATTTTTTCCACAAACCTATGATCAAACATATGTCGAACTAGTTCGACCCAAGTCTAGATATAAGTCTAATTTAAATGAGTTATGATCAAACTCATTTGTGTCAACAACAAGCTACTGAAAGAGTTCGATATAAGCCTAGTATAATTGCTCACAAAATAGCCAACATGCTGTTTAATAGCGATTTTAAAATAAATTTGTGTCCATCAGGTCTTTTTGAACTAGTATGAGAGCGTTCGAATCTAAAACTGTTTCAACCTCATTTAATTTATATTTTAGACTTGTATCCCATAGCTTTTTTGAACTCAAATGAGCTGTTGGACACAAGTTCGGTCAGAAGCGTCTATATAAATTAAATGGGTTTTAAACAACAACCGCGAAGCTATTGACCTATCTGCAAAAAACATCCAAGGTCTATGGCGGGAATTGAACTCATGACCTCTGGACTGACAGGCTAGCAACGCTACCACTCAGCTACAGGGGCACCGATTCAAATGCTCTCAAAGTAGTTAAAATTTAGTTGTTGGACACAACTCTATTTTAAAAATTAATATTTTTGTTTTGACAAGCCTGTCTGTATCTTATTATGATTTCTGAATGAGATTTTTTACCACAACCCAGAGTATGATATTATATTTGTCTATGGCTCTATCTAGCACATCTGATATTATTCCTTTCAAATATTGTTTCTAGTTTAAAAGGTTTTTTGTTCTAGTTCGAAAAATAAATTGTGTTAAAAAATAAAAACATTTAATTTACATAAAACAACACAATCACTCCGGAGCAGACGAACGCTTATACTCCACAACGTTCGAATACATTAAATGTTTTTAAGGTTGGCCAAACAATGAGGAACTTTGTGTTTCATTTTTTTTTTTTTTTTTTTTTTTTGTATAAATGTTTTTGTTCTAAAACATTTTTCATTACTGATTTGTAGTAAAACGTTTTCGTGCTCGTGATAGAGGGAGGGAGTATATTTTTTCAATAATAAAAACCAACAACAACATCAATATCAATAACGATGATAACAAGGTAAAGCCAACAACAATTTCTGACACACAAAAATGCTGCCAAGAATACATAAATAATAAATTGAAAAACAACAAATGGGAAAATAAGTTTTTTTTTGCGCAAATATTTTCATTATTTATATTAGAAATTCAATGATGGTTTTTATGCTGCATTTTACTGGTCTTGCGAGCATAAAGAAATAATTTACTAAAAATTATTTTTTTTAATTAATTTTTATGTTAACTTGAGCGAAGTCAATAGATTTTTAAGCAATTTGAAAGATTTTTAAATATAATGAGAAAAAATAAGTTAATAAACTAAACTCACTCTTAGAAGTTCTATTTTTCTAGTAGCTAAGAACTGTTTTTTTTTTACCATATTTTCCAGTAATTAGTGGGTCCTAGTTCTAGTCCCCTAGTCCTAGACTTTGCCCACGAAATAATATTCATAAATTTTACTAGCACTGTAAAATGACTAAAAGTGTGCTGTTAATCTGCAAAATTGGCTCTGCTATAATTTTTGGTTCTTGTCTCTGCTATTTAAATTTGTAAATACTCCACAATATTGTGCCATAAGGAAACTTGTATTGCTATTGCTTTTAGAGAAAAAACTTAATTTTGTAAACATATACTAGTATCTTCTTAAAGTTTTAAATCATTCGTGAAAATAATAAGGAAAAATATGCCATAAAAATTACTTTCTAAGGCTTGTACAATTTATTTGTTTTTTTTTTTCGATATGAATTATTTTTATTGGTCATTTGCCAACACTTTGGTGCATTTGTGGCATTTAACACAGCATAAATAAAATATTTATTTATTGCCCTTATATATGTATGCGAATTTATATGCATTTACGTATGTATGTATGCATAAACTTGTACTAAAAATGTAAGCTTACACCTCCATATATATACATAAATGTGTTTGAGTACATATATAAATATTTATTTGTGTGTGTTTTTATTTATAAAAAATAAATTGCAGAGACAGATTCTTTTCAATGCTGTTTCCTTTGTGGTAAAACATTTTTTGTATTTTAACGGAAAGGTGTGTTTTGTAAAAATCAATTTATGTACATGAACTTTTAGCATTTCAATACATTTTGAGTGGTAAATTGAAAATGTGTACATAAGATTGTAGGACTTGTTGAAAACTATTTAACCTCTTATGATGAGAGTTATTTTCTGGTATAAAAACAACTTTTAAATTTATTATATTTAAAAGTTGAGAAAAATATCTCGAGAACGATAGCTAACAGTTTTAGTTAAGGTTTCGGATCAATTGCACACAAAATGGCCACATAAAAGGATTTTATTTTTGTATGTATATCGATGGCCTCAGCTCACCGATAGTCATTCAATAAGAATGGTATTATTAAGCAACTGTTTCAGGAGGTTCGTTAAGTATATCTGATTATATGGATAAAGTAATTAAAGATCTCAGTTCTTCAAACTTTTTGAGTTCTTATACTAGGTCACACCCGTCACTTTCTCAAAGTTTCTTTTCCATTCAGCAAGTATTTAGTATAATAGAAAACAACTTTAAGCAATTTACTACAGTAAAATTATTGTGTTTGTTCTATGACAGATTTTACTTATTATATCCTGAAAGTTATAATTTTGCGAGGTCACACCCGCCTCAGCTCTCTGATAGTCATTTTAAGTAGAAATCAAATTCTTTGAGTGTGTACTTATTATTACTGTATATTTTAAAGTTTAATATCCTTGAGAACTGCACCTTTTGGGTAATTATAAATTTTATATTTTTGATTTATAATAAACATATACGTATCATGGTCACACCTGTCACAATGGCATTACCCATTATACATTTAAAAAAAAAATTAGGGTCAAAAACATATCTTTATAGTAACCATAACCTGTTGCTCCATCACACACACTTTTGATCAGAAAAAAATTCTGGTAGAGAAAAATATTTCTGTGCTACGTTATTTAATATTTTTTTTATGAGAAAATAGTTTATTTTAAACAGAAATTAAATTCTTATTTCTTTGTCGTATATATGACGAAATATTTATATTTGTTTTTTTTTTCTTCTATATATAATATAAATACAAGGAATTTTTAGTTTCTCTTTGTAGCAAATTATACTGAAAAAAACTTTGTGAAATTAGTTTATTTACTTCTAATAGTACCCACTACAACAAAAAAAAAATATATATACATATATATATTCCTAGACTTGAAGTCATGTGTGACTATTTTTATATCATTTATTTCAAAATTTCCTTTGATCTGGTTTTATTTCATTGCCTGCATACAGTCGTAGTTTCCAACGTCAGACTGCTGTTAAATTATATTTGTCCTGAAAAGTATGAATTCCATGTAATTGTATTTGCTTTATCTAACTTTTGGAAGGGAACTTTTAACAAACTCACTTTAAACCTTTCACAAACTTCAGCCAGGCGTAACAAACATAAAACACACAAATTACTCGTATATTGCTATAAAAAGTTCGCAATAAACACTTCGATACACATAACTGATATACAATAAACAATCTTGTTTATCGTTTCGTAGAAAATACATCGATAAGGACTGGTATATAGGAGAATACAGAGATAAAGAAGTGTTCAGTAACAGGAAACGCCTTAAACATCCACCTACACTTTTTTTTGTATTTCCCAAACACAAGCCTTCTTCTCTATACGGTGTTTGATTTTGCTCCATAACATTTGTTCTTTGGAAATATTTATATTTATAAGAAACGTATGTATGCAGTTAAATTTCCCAAAGATAAATGTTTGTGTGTGTGTGTGTGTGTGTGTGTGTGTTGTGATATTTGTTTTCCTATTTTTGCTCCTTTCAATTTACGACCCTCATATAAAAATTTCAATTTTGTTTACATTTAATTCAGACATAAATGTGCATATGTATGTATGTATGTATGTATCTGTGTGTGTGTGTGTGTGTGTGTGTAAGAAATAAATTGAAATATTTTGCATATATTTGCACATTTCGTTTTCTTCTTTATTGTTTTATTTGATTTTTAGTTTTATTGAAAATTTTCTTGTTTCCAAAAAAGTGAACACAAAAGAATTTTATTTATTTTAATATATATTTTTTTTTTATTGAAAGGAATGATTGCTGAAGTGGACTTAATTTGTAAAGTATGCACACACATTCATATATTGATAAATATATATCGTCACCTTAACACAAAGGCCCTGCCTGCCTGGCTTATTATTTTTTTGATATCAATTTGTTCTTTGTATACATATTTCGATGGAAGAACATCTAAGTTATCGAAAAAAATGCAAAAATCTCGATTAAAAAAAAGTAATGAGTTAGCGTATTTCTGTACTAAGCTAACGATATGTGTTATTGGTAACTACATATGGAAAAAATCTGTTAGTATAAAAAGCTAGTTCAGGATTGTTTTACGGTATGTTTAACACGGAGCAATGTGAAAATTATTTTTCAATTTACTTCCTCTCTTCGTTGCCATATTAACCTTTTGACACGCTTGACCTTTTTATTTTATTCACATAAACTGAGACGAAAAATTATTACAGAATTACCAGGCTAAGGAGTCACGCCTTGAAGATATTTCAATAATTTATATTTATTTAACGCCTGTTAAAGTGAAGATGAGTTTAACAATTTTATTTGCCCAGCAAAGAAATAGGTGCGTATTCATAGTCAAAATTAAAGCATACTTTAGGAGTTAAAAACCAACCAAACTAATGATTCAAAATCTTAAAATATGACTCTGAATATATGACTCTCAATATGTAGATGGATTATTAATTTTAAAAGTAGTTTATTAACCAAATAATTGACTTTATATATTTGTTTTATTATAATAGGCTTAATATTCGATGATTTTTATAACCTTTACCAAAAAATGGTAAAAGGGTATACTTATATAGGTTTGTCATTTCGTTTGTAATTTCCACAATATTAATAAGCGATCCATAAAGTATATATATTCTGGATACTTATGCATAGGGAAGACGAATAAGCGTTGTCCGTCTGTCCGTATGTATGTACGTGAAATCGGTTTTCCCAAGCTCTCAAAAAAGCTAGAGACTTCGTTCTTAGACTGGTGTGTCAGAAATGGTCCAAAATAAATTGGTATTGAAAATCAGAAAAATCGAGCAGATGCTGGAAAACTTAAACTTTATTTTGCCATATAAAAGTAACTACCGAAATTAATTTTTATTTTTTTAAATAAATAAAGTTATTTTATACTTCAGTACGAATAAAATTGGCATTTCAAATTAAAAATAAATAAAAAAATTAAAAAGACGTTTGCAGGTTTGGAAAACTTTAACATGTTTTGTAAAGTAAATAAAAGTAACTTACTAAAACTAATTTGTTCTTTTTTTTTCTATGAATTAAACATATCTTGTATTCTTAAAAGAAAGAAATTGGTGTAGGAGGTCAGCAAAATAAAAAAAGATGATTCCAGGGTTGGGAAACTTACACTTTTTGTGATATATAACAGTAACTAGGTCTAATTAATTTTTTCCTATTTCCTTATAAATTATATATATTTTACGTTTTGGAAAGAAAAATTTGGTGTAGAAAGTTATAAAAATAAAAGCCAAAGCTCCAGAGCTGGAAACTTTTAACTTTTTTTCTGCATATTAAAGTAACTAAATAAAACAATTTTTTGAATATCCTTTTTTCTTTGTTCACTTAACATACTTTATATATTTTTTAAGAACTACTAGATTGGTATAAGGAATCAAAAAAAAATCTAAAATGATTATTCCAGGGTTGGAAAATTATTATTTTTGTTTATAAAAGTAACTAGGTCTAATTAATTTTTTTCTTTTTCTTTATAAATTAACTATATTTTATGCTTCTGAAAGAAAAGTTTGGCGTATAAAATTAGAAAAATGAAAACCACAGCTCCACAGCTGGAAAATTTTAACTTTTTTTAATATTAAAGTAACTAAATAAAGCTAGTATTTTCCTTAATAATTTTCTTCTTTGTTCACTTAACATATTTCATTTATTTTTTTAAACAACAAGATTGGTCTAAGGAACCAAAAAAATCTAAAAGGATGATTCCAGGGTTGGGAAAAGTACACTTTTTTTATACATAAAACTAATTAAATCAAGCTAGTTATTTCTTTGGTAATTAAATAAATTATAAATTTTAGAAAGAAATAGATTAAAACTCGTATTAAAACCAGAAAATTTTAAATTATGGTTCCAGGGTTGGAAATTGAAAAAAAAATTTGGGTAAAAATATAACTAAAAGTAATTTATTTTCGGTTAAACATATTTCATGTTTTATGAAGATATTTACTTATGTATGTATCTATATACTGCATATATTGGCTTACAAATGATCAAAATTATGCTCGGTTAAGAAAGTGCATTCGTGCACTTCTTTCATTTTATAGTCAGTTTTGGGCGGGCGATCTGCTGAGTTGGCTATTCGAAATTTTGTGATTAAATTTCTCACCAAAATTACATTATTAAACATTAAAAAACCAACACGCATAGGTAGAGTGCAGATAGAGGTAAATATCGCAGCAGCATCTGTCAGTGTTGTTGGTGACTGTGAATTACCGGTTCGGTGCCATTCCCAGCAATTGGGCCTAAGCTGAACTTGGCTGACATGTGATTCCAGCCATACATCACGCCAAACAATAGCCCAATTGAGAGGATAGTTTGATGAACAGTTTATTCCACGTTTGGGGCCGGTCAATTGGTTGCCTAGATCGTGAGACTTAACGCCTTTGGACTATTTATTGAGGGGCTATGTTAGGGCTCATGTTTATAAAGACAAGCACGCAATGGTTAAAAAAGCACTGGAACACAATTTTAAATAATTTGTTCGTGAGATACCGGCGATATAATGGAAAAGTTATGCCAATATTGGACCCAGTATATGAACTTTTTCATACATATCCGCGGTCAAAATTTACATGAAATCATCTTTAAACATTGAATTATATATAGATCGTTCTAGCAATCGAAATAAAGATTTTATACATTTCTCTAAATTTTATGTGTGTTTAGGATTCCGTACACCAAAGGTGAAAAGGAACCCTATTGTTTTCGCTACGCTGTCCATCTGTCCGTGACAGGCTATTTTCTCGAGAACCGCAAGAACTATGGACCTGAAATTTGGACAGAGTGTGTAGACATGAAAGATAAAAATTAAATTGTGTTCCAAAACGGGCAACGGAAAATTTTAAAATCCCATGTAATATACATACATACCTACAAGTGTATGTATATACACTTGAAATTTGTAAGGTTAGTGTATTTTTATACAGACTACAACAGTAAACACTAAAATTTCTAAAAATTTAAATTAAAGGGTGTTCCATCAGTTAATGCACTTTTGACTATGCAATTTTGACAACTTGCTGTATCTTGGAAACCGTAAGAGCTAAACTCTTTTTCAAACACGGTAAAACAAAAAAATTCCAAAATTATAAAATCGCTAAGCCAAAAAAAAATCGCCAAAACCAAAAAAAAAATAAAAAATCGCCAAAACGAAAAAAATCACCAAATTAAAAAAAAATTCTAATATAAAAATAAATTGCAAAAAACTGGAAATCACCAAAATTAAAAAATTGCCAAAATTAAAAAAACTGCCAAAATTAAAAAACTGCCAAATTTAAAAAAATCGCCAAAATTAAAAAACTTGCCAAAAATAAAATGAATCGACAAAATGCAAAAAAATTCGCCAAAATGATTAAATATTGCCAAAATGGTAAAAAAAGACAAAAACTGAAAAAAAATCGAAAAAATGTTATTAAAGAAAAAAAAAAAACAAAAACAAATCATTTCAGCTGCAAAAACGCAAAAAATGCCATATAAAAAAATGCTCAAAGCCCAACGTACGGAACCCTTCGTGCGAGAGTCAAGGTCGCGCTTTACTGAATTTATTTTTTTTAACCCTACGGTCAATGACCATAAAAATATACGTTAGTCAATGACCGGGTACCCGGGTACCCTTATGTACTTTTTTTTCGTTTTTTTTTAATTGAAAATAAGTTCAATTGATGCTAAAATCATTTGATTTGAATATATACATTTGTTTGGTTTAACAAATGTTGTTATATAGCCTGCAGGTTGGATTAGTACTAACAGACTAGGGTCATTGATACGTTTTATATGCTTCAACACCCAAACACAAATGGCATGTAACTGCAACGTCAGAAACAGTTGATCGATATTTTTATGTGAAAAGTAGGTTACCTTATCTCTATTGCAATTGTATGGGAGTATCGGGGGTATGGGGCACCGGGGTACCCGCTCATTGACTCTCGTAGGTGTCAACTTTGTTAACATTTTCAACATAGACCAAGTTAACATTATTAACATTTTCTTTTTCTGTAATATTTATAAACGTCTAAATCGCGACGATCTTGAGTTTTATCGCCACAACTTCATTATTACAGAATTGCGAGCATTTCTAAATTGAAAAAGGTACCCGGGTACCCGGTCATTGACCGTAGGGTTAAATAAAATCCGCAAGCTCTTAAAAAATCACCCCTTATAAGTATTGAGCTTGTTAACTTGATTGACATCGATTTCTAATAGCACTATCGGTAATGCATATAAAGATGTTTTATTTAATTGAATTTAAGTTGTTTTTAACCTTTTAGTGCTTATTTTTGAAGTGGATTGATTTGTTTGCTGAGTGCTTAGGAGATATTGAAATACTCTCACTAAAGAAAAAACTACAGAACTCTTTCTATTGTAAATGCCACTTTTTTAACTGACATCATATCCACCAATTTAGATTATGAAACTTCTTCCTTCAGTTGTCTATAAAAAGGACTGAATAAATGAACATGGGCAAAATGTTTTAAAAATAACTTTAAATTTATACATAAAACTCCATTAAATGTAATTCGAAATACTTAAAGTGCTCAAAGAATCAACAAAAAATGTTAAGTCCTGGTGATAAGACATGTTGTCCTAAAATACTTGGGTTACATACGACTTTCAATGTTATAATTTTTTTTTACGTGCCATATGCTTTCTCGCTGTCTTCACTACTCAGCACATTTCTTTTTATCGTCACTACTGTCTTTCTGCTTCATATTATGACACAATTTTTATATATTTTTTTGTATATATATTTTTTTTGTACAAAGTATCATTGAGAATTGAGGTTATTTTATTTGTATCTTTTTTTTTCTTAGCAACACAATTTATTTTATTATTTTGTTGATACGGAACAAATTTATAAAAGAAACTTATTAAATGAGCACATCGTCATTGAAGACTTTTGATGAATGTAATTTTTGTAATTTATAAAAAAAAGCATCACAAAAATAAGATTTTAATTGGAGTATTAAAAGTTCCCAAAACATTTTGCTTACTTTATACAAGTATGCTTTTGTTATTCTTTGCTTTTATTCACAATAAGTAATTCTGTAATACGAGTACTTTTGCAGGCAATACTAAAATTCTAGAGCACTGTAGTCATTATCATTGAACTGTGACATTTAATTTAAATTCAAATAAAATGGCATATTGTTAGCTTCATTGATTAATGATTACTCGTATAAATTTAAGAAAATTTACTGCATAATAAAATGTAATCCATAACATATTTAAGTTATAAATTTTATACTAAAGAGCATCTTTGTCGAAGTTCTGGTCTCATCAATACATTTTTGACGGCCAAAAATTTTAATAGGAAGTTCGTTTTTCACACTTACATATGTAGTTGTGATGAACTGATTGGAGAAGTTTTTATTTTATTAAAATAATTTAATTTTAAATTTCTGGTCTATTAGATTTTTATTCATAATGAATGTGTCATTATGAATATCAATAATAAATATAATCTAGCCTATATTATAGTCTAATAAACGCAGTACATAAAAGAGAGTGCTACAATTTTATACGTATCTAACGAAGAGCAAATACATTTTTATGTCGAGGAGCGTGGTATAGGGCTTGGTCTTAGAAATGTGGTTTCTTCGGAGAATTTTGTCAGAATTTCATATTGATTACGTTCTTGCTACACCCGCCCTAATAAGTATACAGGCAAATCCTGGTATAGCCAACAATATAATAACAGGCCCATTCGATATACCGAAAAATTCGTTATATCGCAAAGTTTTTTTCAAGAGTTAATTTAACTTTTATTACTGCAATACAATGAAAAGAATGAGGGCTATTTTTTCTGAAATATGCTACCAAATACAAACTAATGGTACCACAACTTTTGTTTTTTAATGCTGCTACTTTGCCTGTACTTGTTAAATTGTTCCCTTAAAAATATTAATCACGCACGCACACAAAAACACACACACATACACGTGCAGCAAAACTAAAAAAACATTAACATAAGAAAGAATAAAGCTTATTCAAGTGCACTTATTACACCGAAAGAATTTTGCTTCATAAGTTCAATGAAACAATTTCATTAAAATATTTTCACAAATCTAATGATAATTTCTCAAGTCCCATGAAAATTTCATGAATATTGCGAAAGAATTTAATTGGAATTGCTTCCTTGGTATTCTGGTTTCGCAAGAAGATTTTATTGGATTTATGACAACAATATTTTCTAATTATTAAGAAACCCCTTTATATTGAAGTTATTTCTTTATTTTAATGAAATTATTTTATTGTTTCGATGAAGTTATAGCACTGCATTAATTACACTGTTAAATAAATTTGATGAAGTTTTCAATAAAATAATTTTAACGAAACTGGTTTCATTAATCCAACGAAGCGTGACGTTGGTTGAATTTAATGAATTTTTCATTAGATTAATGTCGAAATTCATAGCATTTAGGCCGAAAATTCTTTCAGTGTATAAAAATATAAAGAGACCTTGAAAGCGTTTTATAAAACAAAATTAACAAAACAGTGAAATACTCGTACATATATACATAGTTTTCTATACACTTTGATTAAAAAAATATTTACTTAATCAGGCTTATCATAAGTGAAATTCCATCTGAAAATTTCCGTAGGTGTGAACAGTTTTTTTTCCCAAAAACATCAAAGGATTACGATATAACAATATTTTGACAATTTATGAAGAAAATTATTCACAAAGATTTGTCTGTCGGAAAAAGGGGAATTACATAATTTTTCAATTAAAATGGAACTAATCGATGATACGAAATTAGAATCCGTGTGAACGAAAATTTTTTTCGGAAAATTTCACATGGGGAAACAAAACAAAAAAATGTTACAAGATGTGCCTTTAAATTTATCACAAAAATGTTACCCACGTGCCAATACAGATGGACTGGACGAATCAGGACAAAACCAAACGTTTCATACTCTTTATTTTCATCCTGTCAAAAAAAGGATTAAAATATTCCATTGACTTGATTAATATTATTTATTTACATTCATATATACATACATATATTAGAGAAAGAACAACAAGAAAAAATATATATGTATAGGTATGTAATTAGTAATATAATTTTCATTGTTAAAAAAATTTATTTCTAGTAAAAAACTTATTTCTTTCAAAAAGTTCTCATAAGGTTATGTGCGTGGTGATTAAATTAAAATTAATTAGCGCAGACAAAAACCAAAAATTTTAGCAAATGCCACTGTGTATGATTTTTCAATTTTTCGAATGACTATTATTAGTACTTTCAAAAGAGTTTTTTTTGGGGTTCCGTACATCTAAGTTGAAAAGTAACCCTACTGTTTACGCTACGATATCGGTCTGTATACCTGAGCGTCTGCCACAAGCTGTTTTCTCGAGAACTATAAGAGCTACGGACCTGAAATTTTCACAGAATATGTAAAACTTTGTCCATTACAACAAAAAATATATGACAAATAAAACTTAAAGGGTGTTCTAAAGCCAACTACGTAACATATTGAAATCCTAATTATATATAGAAGCTAGAAACGTTCAAAGATAATGTATTTTTATGCAGACTGTATCAATTAACACTGAAATTAAAAAAAATCTAAATTAAAGGGTATTCCATCATCAACGTAATTTTGAAAACTTGCTGTATCTTGGAAACCATAAGAGCCAACCTGTTGAAATTATGAACACTAAACTAATAAAATCCCAAAATAAAAAATCGCCAAAGCAAAAAAAAAAACGCAAGAAAAAACGAAAAAAATCGCCAAAAAGTAAAAAAGCGCCAAAGCTAAAAAAATGCTTAAACTAAAACAAAACGCCAAAAGCCGAAAAAAATCGCCAAAAATTAAAAAACCAAAAAACCCAAACACGAAAAAAGTTTACCGGGTACTTAAATTTTGTTTTTTAAATTTTAACACCAGTATCCATGTTCTGTAACCTGCTCGTCGAAAAAGTTTTCGATAGAATAGTGTGAAATGAAGCGAAAATGCCATAAATTGAAACAGACAGCTGCTTTTTATACCCTTTACCAAAAAAATGGTAAAAGGGTATATATAGGTTTGTCATTCCGTTTGTAATTTCTATAATATCAATAAGCGATCCATAAAATATATATATTCTGGATCCTTATGCATAGGGAAGACGAATAAGCGATGTCCGTCTGTCCGTCTGTCCGTCTGTCCGTCTGTCCGTCTGTCCGTCTGTCCGTCTGTCCGTCTGTCCGTCTGTCCGTCTGTCCGTCTGTCCGTCTGTCCGTCTGTCCGTCTGTCTGTACGTGAAATCGGTTTTCCGAAGCTCCCAGAAGAGCTAGAGACTTCGTTCTTGGACTGGTGTGTCAGAAATTTTCCAAAATAGATTGGTATTGAAATTCAGCAAAATCGGGCAGACGATTGCAGAGCTGGAAAACTTAAACTTCATTTTGCCATATAAAAGTAACTCCCGAAAACAAATTTTTATTTTTTTTTAATAAATGTACATATTTTACACTTCAGTACGACTAAAATTGGAATTTTAAATTAAAAAAATACAAAAAAATTAAAAAGACGTTTCCAGGGTTGGAAAACTTTAACTTTTTGTGTTATGTAAAATTAACTATGTCTAAAACTATATTAGTATTTTCTCGAGAACCGTAAGAGCTACAGACCTGAAATTTGGACACAGTATGTAGACCTTTGGCCGCTACAACAACAAATACATGAGAATTGGAAATTAAAGGGTGTTCCAAAACGAGCAACGAAAAATGTTAAAATCCCATGTAATATACATACAATTGTATGTATGTATGTATATACACTTGAAATGTGTAAGGTTAGTGTATTTTTATTCAGACTACAAAAATTAACACTAAAATTTAAAAAATTTAAATTAAAGGGTGTTCCATCAGTTAATGCAATTTTGACTATGTAATTTTGACTATTTGCTGTATCTTGGAAACCGTAAGAGCAAAACTCTTGAAATTTTCAAAAACGGTAAAACTGAAAAAATAAAAAATTATAAAATCGCCAAACCGAAAAAAATCGCCAAAAACAAGAAAAAATCGCCAAAACGAAAAAAAGCACCATATTAAAAAAAAATTCTAAGACTAAAATAAATCGCAAAAACAAACGGAAAAATTGCTAAAATGAAAACAAAAATCGCCAAAATGAAAGAAAATCGCCAAAATGAAAATCGCCATAATGAAAAAAATCACCAAAACGAAAAAAACCCTAAAAAACAGAAAAAATCGCCAAAATGAAAAAAAAAATCGCCAAAACGAAAAAAACCCCAAAAAACAAAAAATCGCCAAAATGAAAAAAAGCCAAAAACAGAAAAAAAAATCGCCAAAACGAAAAAAAGCACCAAATTAAAAAAAAATTTTAAAACTAAAATAAATCGCAAAAAACGGAAAAATTGCTAAAATGAAAAAAAATCGCCAAAACGAAAAAAAACCTAAAAAACAGAAAAAAATCGCCAAAATGAAAAAAAATCGCCAAAATGAAAAAATCACCAAAACGAAAAAAAACCCTAAAAACAGAAAAAAATCGTCAAAATGAAAAAAAAATCGCCAAAACGAAAAAACCCCTTAAAAACAGAAAAAAATCGCCAAAATGAAAAAAATCGCCAAAAAAAAGAAAAAACCTAAATAACAGAAAAAAAATCGCCAAAACGAAAAAAAAGCACCAAATTAAAAAAAAATTTCTAAGACTAAAATAAATCGCAAAAAAACGGAAAAATTGCTAAAATGAAAACAAAAATCGCCAAAATGAAAGAAAATCGCCAAAATGAAAAAAAATCGCCAAAATGAAAAAAATTACCAAAACGAAAAAAAAACCTAAAAAACAGAAAAAAATCGCCAAAATGATAAAAAAAATCGCCAAAATGAAAAAAACCCCAAAAAACAGAAAAAAATCGCCAAAATGAAAAAAAGCACTAAATTAAAAGAAAATTTCTAAGACTAAAATAAATCGCAAAAAAAAAGAAAAAATTGCTAAAATGAAAGAAAATCGCCAAAATGAAAATCGCCATAATGAAAAAAATCACCAAAACGAAAAAAACCCTAAAAAACAGAAAAAATCGCCAAAATGAAAAAAAAAATCGCCAAAATGAAAAAAATCGCCAAAACGAAAAAAACCCCAAAAAACAAAAAATCGCCAAAATGAAAAAAAGCCAAAAACAGAAAAAAAAAATCGCCAAAACGAAAAAAAGCACCAAATTAAAAAAAAATTTTAAAACTAAAATAAATCGCAAAAAACGGAAAAATTGCTAAAATGAAAAAAAATCGCCAAAACGAAAAAAAACCTAAAAAACAGAAAAAAATCGCCAAAATGAAAAAAAAATTGCCAAAATGAAAAAATCACCAAAACGAAAAAAAACCCTAAAAACAGAAAAAAATCGTCAAAATGAAAAAAAAATCGCCAAAACGAAAAAACCCCTTAAAAACAGAAAAAAATCGCCAAAATGAAAAAAATCGCAAAAAAAAAGAAAAAACCTAAATAACAGAAAAAAAATCGCCAAAACGAAAAAAAGCACCAAATTAAAAAAAAATTTCTAAGACTAAAATAAATCGCAAAAAAACGGAAAAATTGCTAAAATGAAAACAAAAATCGCCAAAATGAAAGAAAATCGCCAAAATGAAAAAAAATCGCCAAAATGAAAAAAATTACCAAAACGAAAAAAAAACCTAAAAAACAGAAAAAAATCGCCAAAATGATAAAAAAAATCGCCAAAATGAAAAAAACCCCAAAAAACAGAAAAAAATCGCCAAAATGAAAAAAAGCACTAAATTAAAAGAAAATTTCTAAGACTAAATTAAATCGCAAAAAAACGAAAAAATTGCTAAAATGAAAAAAATCGCCAAAATGAAAAATATCGCCAAAACGAAAAAAAAACCTAAAAAACAGAAAAAAATCGCCAAAATGAAAAAAAATCGCCAAAAAAAGAAAAAAAATCGCCAAAACGAAAAAAAAAATTAAAAACAGAAAAAAATCGCCAAAATGAAAAAAAATCGCCAAAATGAAAAAAAAATCGCCAAAATGAAAAAAATCACCAAAACGAAAAAAAAACATAAAAAAAAGAAAAAAATTGCCAAAATGAAAAAAAATCGCCAAAATGAAAAAAATCACCAAAACGAAAAAAAAACAAAAAAATCGCCAAAAAAATCGCGAAAAAACCCAAAAAACAGAAAAAATCGCCAAAATGAAAAAATCACCAAAACGAAAAAAAACCCTAAAAACAGAAAAAAATCGTCAAAATGAAAAAAAAATCGCCAAAACGAAAAAACCCCTTAAAAACAGAAAAAAATCGCCAAAATGAAAAAAATCGCAAAAAAAAAGAAAAAACCTAAATAACAGAAAAAAAATCGCCAAAACGAAAAAAAGCACCAAATTAAAAAAAAATTTCTAAGACTAAAATAAATCGCAAAAAAACGGAAAAATTGCTAAAATGAAAACAAAAATCGCCAAAATGAAAGAAAATCGCCAAAATGAAAAAAAATCGCCAAAATGAAAAAAATTACCAAAACGAAAAAAAAACCTAAAAAACAGAAAAAAATCGCCAAAATGATAAAAAAAATCGCCAAAATGAAAAAAACCCCAAAAAACAGAAAAAAATCGCCAAAATGAAAAAAAGCACTAAATTAAAAGAAAATTTCTAAGACTAAATTAAATCGCAAAAAAACGAAAAAATTGCTAAAATGAAAAAAACCGCCAAAATGAAAAATATCGCCAAAACGAAAAAAAACCTAAAAAACAGAAAAAAATCGCCAAAATGAAAAAAAATCGCCAAAAAAAGAAAAAAAATCGCCAAAACGAAAAAAAAAAATTAAAAACAGAAAAAAATCGCCAAAATGAAAAAAAATCACCAAAATGAAAAAAAAATCGCCAAAATGAAAAAAATCACCAAAACGAAAAAAAAACATAAAAAAAAGAAAAAAATTGCCAAAATGAAAAAAAATCGCCAAAATGAAAAAAATCACCAAAACGAAAAAAATCGCCAAAAAAATCGCGAAAAAACCCAAAAAACAGAAAAAATCGTCAAAATGAGAAAAATCTCCAAAATGAAGAAAAGCCCAACAACAGAAAAAAATCGCCAAAATGAAAAAAACCTCCAAAAACAGACAAAATCGCCAAAACGAGAAAAAAGCGACAAAACTGAAAAAATCGTTTTAACTGAAAAAAACTTCAAAAAAGCAAAAAACCTTCCTTTCGTGCGCGATTCAAAGTCGCACTTAACTGATTTTTTTAATATTAAAGGAATTAAATGAAACTAAGTTTTTACTTATTTCGTTCTTGCTTTTTTCACTCAACATATTTTATGCATTTTTTTAAGAACTAGATTGGTATCAATAATCAGAAAAATCCAAAATTATGACTCCAGGGTTGGAAAACTTACACTTTTTCCCCCCTGTTCTGAAAATCACGGTGATTTCAAATCACGTGATTTCAAAAGTAAACTATTAATAGCTGACTTGGTAATGTGATTTTATTGCGTTTTAAGTATTTTTCATTTATAAAAGCATATTTTCTTCCAACTTCCAAAGCTATAAAGCGTAAAATATACAAAAGCAATGATTTAGCTTTTATTAATTTTTACAAATCACCGTGATTTGGCATGTCGTGATTTGCAGAACAGGCCCGTTTGTGTTATGTAAAATTAAATAGGTCTAAAAATTTTTTTCTTTTTCTTTATAAATTGAATATATTTTATGCTTCTGAAAGAAAAGTTTGGTGTATGAAATTTTAAAAATGAAAATTATAGCTCCAAAGATGGAAACTTTAAAAAATTATAAATTTTTTCACAAAACAAATATGTATGTACGTGTCTGTATACTATATATATGTACGTACGTTGGTAAAGGGTATATAAGATTCGGCACAGCCGAATATAGCACTCTTACTTGTTTTTACTAAACTGTATCGGTAACTTTTTTTTTTGTCACATAAGGAAATTGCTCGGCAATTTATAGAAAATGTGTGTCTGTAAAATTTTCTACTCACATATAAAAAAGTGCTGAGAAAAAATTTTAAACAAAATTGATGTATGTATTCAAACGGCAAAATGCGATAAATAATAACGTAGAAAAAGTAACCACATTGCTCTGACATTTCTAACGTAGCAGAGTAATCACTTTTGATAGTTTTTGACATTAGTTACAGACACACTTTTTTCTCACTTTTCGAGAATTGATGGAATATTTTGTTTCGCAACTTTTCGACATGTTCCCACCAAAGTTCGCATAGTTTTACGTATGTATTGTCCGTATGGGACCCTGCCTATAAGAGTCAAAGTCGCACTTTACTGAATTTATTTAACCCTACGTTCAATGACCGGGTACCAGGGTATCATTTTCAATTTAAAAATGCTCGCAATTCTGTAATAACGAAGATATGGCGATAAAACTCAAGATTGTCGCGATTTAGACATTTATAAATATTACAGAAAAAGAAAATGTTAATAATGTTAACTTGGTCTATGTTTAAAATGGCAACAAAGTTGACACCTACGAGAGTCAGTGAGCGGGTACTCCGGTACCCCATACCCCCGATACACCCGGTACCACCATACAATTGCAATAGTAATGTAACGTAACCTACTTTTCACATAAAAATATCGATCAGCTGTTTCTTACTTTGCAGTTACATTCCATTACAGTCGGCCCTTTTTGCTAGTGTTTGCGTTGTTGAAGCATATAAAACGTATCAATGACCCTAATCTGTTAGTACTAACCCAACCCCCTTGACACACTATTTTGACCTACCTGCAGGCTATATAACAACATTTGTTAAACCAAATAAATATATATTTAAATCAAATGATTTTAGCATCAATTGAACTTATTTTTAATTAAAAGAACGAAAAAAAGTACATATGGGTACCCGGGTACCCGGTCATTGACTAACGTATATTTTTTTGGTCATTGACCGTAGGGTTAATGAGGCATCGGCCTTAGTTTTATGTCTTTTGTATTATGCATTGGTATAATGTCATTATTTCTGTGGCAATAAGGAAAAAGTGCTTAAAGGCTCAGTTACCCGAATTTAATGTAAAGTAACTGCAACAGTAGGAAACAGCTGATCGATATTGTTATGTGGAAAGTAACGAAAATGGTTATTGAGATGTAATGTAACTTAACCTACTATTCATATAAAAATATCGATCAGCTGTTTCCTACTGTTGCAGTTACTTTACATTAAATTCGGGTAACTTAGACTTAAGTAATATATTACTGTTTTGCAAGAGAGCGTTTTTAAGCATGTCGATTTTCAGAAATTTATTTCTATTACAGTCAAATTGCGAAATTCTCTGTTGACCTTAATTTTTTTAAGTACATAACGTTCTATATACAATAAATAATGCTAAGAACACAACTGGGATGAACGAAGAATTTTTCGGTGCGAATTTTTGTCATAAAAAATAAAACATATGTGTGCATATGAAAATGAACACAACACCACTGTACAACGAAATTCGTCGTGCGTGACGAACTCTGAGATAGATTTATTTCTAATTTGTACGCCGACGAACGACGAAAAAACCATTTTCTCTCTCTCACTCTCTGTATTTGTACACACAACAACCAACTCTATCAAATATAGGAGAGGAATTAGCTGCGTAAATTCATCGTTGTTGTGCCTCACACGACGAATTTACGCAGCGAACTCTTATCGACGAATTCGTCGACGTGGACGAAATTCGTCGTTCGTCCCAATTGTGTTAAGTTGAAATATACCAAAGTATAGCCTAAGTTTTAAGTTATTATTTCAAATGAGGTTATTAGAAGTCTAAAAAAGATAAGACGCATGTCATAGTGCTGTAACTTCCTGAAAAATTGCACCACTTAATTGAGATTTTGACCAGAAGTAACTTTTAAATATGCAGATTACGTAGGTACCATTAACTAAAAATCAACTTATCTGGACTTAAGCAGTTTTTCCATTTGCCACAGTTTTATATCCATTAATAATTGAGTATAGTACAGAGTAGCTAATATTAATAAGTTTTTTTTAGGACTGTGCACTGTGTAAATTGGGCGTTGCTAAATTTTTTGGTTCTTTGACTCTGCAGGTTAAATTTAAATTTGATGATGATTATAGAATTTGATAACTACAGTGAGGATGCTGATTAGGCCAGGGTCTTGTATACTGAATTATTTCTTTCAAATGTTTTACTTTTATTTATGTACAATCATATACATACATATGCTTTTATTTTATGTTATTAAACTTTGTAAATAACAAGTCAGTTGAATTTTAAAACAAAAACGTTGAAGACTAATCATATGAAATAAAAATAAATTAAAATCTTTCTGTTTACTCTTAACACTTCAGATCCTAAAGTGTATTTCTTATATTTTCACAAGTAAATCCGCACTTATTTGAAATTTGACATGAAAGCAAAAATTCTGCACATATTATACACTTAGTTACTGTTATGAATATGGAACGAAATAACAAACGCAATACGATAGAATCTGTTTAAATAAGAATTGCTTAAAAACCACAATGGCTTCGTTCATCAACCCTATACAGGATTCTATTAATGAACAGTTTTGAATAAAATCTTGTCAGTTAACTGTTCCAGGTTTTATCATATGAGTCTCTAATCAAGTGTGAGTATTAATTTTTCCCAGCTTTGAGCCTAATGTCATGTAAGGATTTTACGTGTAATCATATTTTTTATACAAAAATACATATATAATAACATTAAGCACCCAGAAACTACGAAGTTCACATAATCATTTTAGGGAAAAGGCAAGCACCAATTTAAACCCTTTTATTTTAATGAACTTAATCCATCATCTGCATATCTTAATCAAAGTAAAATAATGAAAACAAATTCCATGTTTATGTATAGCATATGATTACTCGCTTGTAAAATGATATTAGGCATGCATTTCCATAGCTACAAATTCTTGTTTGACAGGCATTCAAATAGATAATTAAAGTATGTAACATAACTATCACAATGGATCCAACCACCCTTCCTTACATGTAAAATAACTCATTATAATTTCCATATCACTTTCTGGAATGCATTAATATTAATATGAATAACATTAAAAAAAGTATTTACTGAAATCGAAAGTTCAAGTAAATTCACGATAAAATATTCACAAATTCCAAAAAACTTGTTAAATGAGAATATAAACTTGTGCCAAAATATAATCTTGGCAGTCTTGGAAGTTTTCTGTACGAAATCAAAGTCATTCGCTACACAAAGCAAATAAGAAGAGCAGCTAGTCATATTGTTGTTGGTTATTTAAAAAAAAAATAAATCTAATACATCAAATTAAATATAAAAATGTACATACATATGTTAATGTGTATCTTAACATTTGTGGATAAAATATATTTTTAATTTTTTATTTTTTTTCAAGATAAATAACACTCTGGCAATAAGTGCCAACTGCTATTATTAGCTGTTGCCTTTAATATAGTGATAGAGAAGACAGGTGGTGAAAGAAGAGATAGTGGAAAGTCTCATTCTTTTACAGTTCTGCTTTTTGCACGTTTTTATTAATGTAGTGTTAGAGCGCCTCTGGTGTCAACGATGCGTATTAAATTTTGAAGCTGTGTTTAGTATCATTTTATTGATTATTTCACTTCGCCGATGATTCTGCTGCACAATACCGACCGACGAAGGAGGACGCTGTGACTATGCCTTCATCATCTATAATTAATTATTTATTGCTCCAACAGATTTATAACTAATCTGTTCTCTCTATGTATACATATCGCTCCTTTATTGCAACAGAGACAGAACTTAAAACCAGCGCATTTTGCAGAAAATAATTGGTAAATTTACATACAACTCGAAGAAGATATAATAATATTTTTGTCTTCTCTCAACGTTTATACTAGTATGAAATTTTTACACCAGAATGAATATAATATAACAGCTTTTTTGGAGTTAATACTCCATTTCCGAAATATGCCTGCGTTGCGCTAAAGAAGCAATTTATGTGTACAACCATTTCATATGATTTATTTAATTTAAGGAACTTAAAACTCTTATATTCTAAATAGAAGTTTTCTACAATTTTCGTACAATTTTATAGACTTCTGTCAAACTTGATATTTTAAATTGTAACGCGATGCCAATTTCAACTAAAAAAAACAGTTGTGGATCATAACACTAAAACATAGTTTGGTCGTGTGTAAGTTTGGTCGACTGTTAGACAAACAACCTGAATTTAGTTGAGAACCGTGATAGGGGCATAAATTGATTGTGACTGTGTGGAGGCCAATTTATGTCACATCTTCTGGAGATAAGGTTTCCAGGGAAGTCAAGTCTCTGAATGACATCCCCTTATTGCACTTATTCAATTTTGTAGGGGTGCAGTTTTAATTGCTCTTTTAAAATCTGGTATAATGACAATATATGTATGTACATTCAAAGCACCTGCGTTATTCCAAATTGAAAATTATGATTGTGGCGAAAAAACTGACAAACTCTTGAAGGTGGCGTTAGCTGAAGTAGTTAGCATGTTGATTACAAAAGCGAAGGTCCTGGGTTCGAGCTCGGTTTCCGAAAGTCATTCAATAACAACACCATGCATTTTCTGGTGTGCATTAGTATCTTTTTGTATCAGTTCTTGCAGGAAAGTTCAAATGTTGAAGGAATATACAATGGTCACTGGACTACTCCTGCCTCAGCAGATACTAATCATAATGTAACATCAAAGCGCCCTCCTTTGTTGGTATTGTGTAGCAGAATCATCGGCGAAGTAAAATAACAAAAAAAAAAAAAATGGCTGAGAATTACAGCTTCAAAAATGTAATACGTCTCATTGACACCAGAGGCGCTGCAAAACTGCAATGTTAAGAACATGCAAAAAAGCAGAGTTTTAAAAGAATCTGTTCTTTTACCACCTGTTTTCTCCATCACTACTACCCTAAAGAAGGTAATACCTAATAATAGTAGTAGGCATTCATTTCCACTTTCTACGTTCTCTGCCGTCGCTTATTATCTTGATTACCCCGATAGCTCACTTTTAAGTTAAAAGTATGCTTGGCTCGTCATTTAAATGGTACAAACCTCTGTTATTGTAGAAAGTTCTACTTGCCATCATTTTAGTAAGACTTCCGCAAAAATTCGCCACACTAACTCATTTCCCAAAAGCCACATCACCAATTGCCATACTGTGTTCACACATCAAGTTGAACACGTATACATTTTCCTTTCACATTTGCTTTCATTAAGATCTTAAAAAAGACTTTAAATTTTCTTTAAATTTTTTCTGCTTTCAACTAATCGGTTGGGATAATTAAAACAAAAAACTTTTAAAATAATACAACAAAAAATCTTGATGGAGGTTTCGATGGATTGGCCCAAAAACTTTATACATATTTTTATTATTTAACATGTGCTTGGGTGTCCCTATGGCTAAGTGGTAGCGATGTTATACTCTCAGTCCAGAGTTCGTGGGTTCGTTAGACCATGGGTGTTTTCTACATATAAGCGAATCGCTTCGCTAGTTGTCTGTTAAAAAAAAAGAGTTGGAAGGGGGTGAGGGGCTAAAATAACAGTAACTTTGATATTATTAGCGAACAGTAGTGATTGATGTGGGCTTTAGCCCATAAAATTTAGATTTTTAAAAATGGTTTTAAGCTTTTTTCGCATATTTATGGCGATATATTTCTTAAAACTTGCATTATATGCCACTTCTCAATGTCCCTGTCCATACTTTCAATTTGTTGCAGCAAGTCTTGAGTTTATGTGTGCAGCACAGTGCTCTGCAATTCTCTTTTGTTTTGAAATTCGCACTTGTTAATTGAAATGTATTTGAGGGTAGGTACATACCTTGCAACACGTTTTCGAATATTTTGACACAGACACTGCAACCTACAATGCAACCGTCAATGCAACCCATAAACAACAAAATATTTTGATATCTTCGAAACTTCGAATGATAAGCAAGAATACAGACTATGCGACCCACAATGCAACCCGGCTTGTTGCATAAGCACGTTGCTAAGCCTGTACTTATCATGAGGTTTTATTTTATTTTCTTTCTTCAGTTATACGAGTATGACAAATATAAAATATAACAAAAATAAATATAATTATTCATTTTTTAGGAAAATTCTTGGTGTAAAAGTATTTTTTAATACATAATTGCAAAACTAGAATTTTAAAATTTTGACTCTAATGCAATTTCAAGGCAGAATGTTAAAGCATTGCTGCAACAAAAATTGCAATGCTGGACTAGGACTCTGAAATATTAAATAAAAGTTTAAAATTTACGTTACAACATGCTCACATCACTGGCCATGCTAGACATGTACGTGATATTGAAATAAAAATGTTAAGAGTTGTCTTTTAAATAAAGTCAAGTTCATGACAATTCCATTTTGAACCCTGTTTCCACAACCCAAACGTTCAATTTTAGAAGCAATTTTATGTGTAAAGCAGTAAGTATTTTGAGCGATTTTCATATAAATTTTCTAGATGAGTTAAACTTGAATTTCGTTCTCTGCTTTGAACCAAAAAAAAAAAAAAACAAAAAAAACAATGAAGTAGCTTAGTGACTTTTCCTCTTTTCATAATTAATTATGTGGCAATAAGGAAAATGTGCTGAAGTCATATTTTACTGTTTAGCAGGATAGCACTTTTAAGCGTTCAAGTTGATTTTCAGAAATTTATTTCTTTTACACTTAAATTGGGAAATTCTCTGTTAACATCACTGCAAAACACTGTAAGTAATACATTTAAGTTAAAATATATTGAAGTATAACTTAAATGAATCTATTATTTCAAATGAGTTTAGAGGTCTAAAAAGATAGGCCGCAAGTAATTTTGCTATAACTTCTTGAAAAATCGCACAAATTCATTATGATTTTGCCAAGGGGTACCTTAGAATGTGCAGATTATGAAGGTACCATTATCTTAAAATTAGCTCATCTCGACTTAGCACTTTTCCCTTTTTGCCACAGAATTATCTGCAAACATTGCTTATTATATACAAAAATTTCATAGGAAGAGGACACCACTTAAATTCACAGAAGAATATCTTCACATATGTTATAAAGGATTTTAAAGATCTGTTTAACATCTTTATGATGTAAATATAAAAAAAACCTATTGCTAGTTGTCGCTTTTTTTAAGTTTAATTAAAATATTTGTTATCCAAAATTTAACATACTAATTTTTATGTATTTAAGTAGCGTGTGGTATTTAAAATTTATTCGGCTTTCATGTCTTGTCTATGGACGAAAAAAAAAGCCACAGTTGTGATTCTTTACAACAATCAATATTTATTGTCTATGCTAGAAGGTTTGTGTATTTGCTTTATGATTTTGCTTCAAACATTATTTTCAACACAAATGTTTTCATATCTTTTTCAAACTATTGTATAAGACTTTAATGTAATATGTATGTTTTAAAAACATGGTAATATGTACTCGTATTATTTTTATTTTTCATTATCAAAGACAACAACCATTTTTGAAGAATTATTTTTTTGAGAATTCAAAAACAAGAACTCAAAAGAATTTTCAAACAAAAACGTTCTAAATCTTTTTACTGAATTAGGGCATTAGTTTTCTCACTTTTTCATAAAATATTAAACGCATTAATATATTTTTTACTTTTCCACAATGTCTTGAAGTTTTTTTTTTTGCTAATATATTTCACTGTTAACTATATTCCCAATTTGAAAAGTTTTAATCGATTATATTGCAAAAAATTGTACAACAATTTTAATACTGGTTTTAAACTAATATTGTTAGCTATTGTATGATTTAAGGTATTCACGAATTAATTTAAATTATCTTTGATGTTATTTTAATTTAAATTTACCCGTCTTTGTTTGTATTTTTTTATTAGAAGTTATGTGAAAAAATTAATATTAATTGGTCTAGATTTACTCAAACTGCTTGATTTGTATAATCACAATTTTTTAAACACTTTAAAATTTAAGTTATTTTGTATTATTTTTAACTTTTTTTTTCAAATATTAAATTTTATTGTATCATATTTAGACTACACTTTCATCTGGCTAAATAAATTTTGCTTTTGGATATTCAATATTCATATAATTATTTAGGTATAATTTCTTTCCATATATTCCTAATGCATCCTTTGAATATTGTTATATACATATACTCGTAGTTATGCTTCACATGTTTAACATTACGTTACATTTTTTTTTATTTTATTTTTTTTTAAATATCTCTTGCTATTTTGATCTTTTAATATCTCCTAACATCTGCTTGATGTTAGTTTTATTGCAATTAAAAATTTAACACTAAACATTTTAATTTTAATGGCTTGAGTCGTTGCTTTTTTGATTCATGCATACATTTGTATATGTAAATATTTTTCTTTAATTATAAAACTTGGCACATTATCCTTATGTTGCTTGTATTCATACTGCATAATTGCAGCAAATCCATACTGCACACACGCACTTCTGCATGAGAATGTAATCGCTTTCATTTAATGGTTTCATTTTGTGCTGTGTTTCTTGTCTTGTTCATATTTTGTTCTAGTTTAATACTTTAAGCATCTTAAATTTTAGCAAGTTTATTTATTCCTACACACATTTTTCAGTTGTTTTAACCCGTCTCATGAATTTGGCACGTGTTTTCCAAACCCTAGCATTAACAAAACTGAACATACTTTTGCTGTTGTAAATAAAACTCAATTGCGCATTTCAGTTCTAATTTTCGGAGTTAAAATTTATCTTTAATATTATCTGTATTTTGAAGATGCTAACAGCTGTTCGCTGGAAATAGTATAACACAGCAGCATTTTTGTGTTTCATTTCCATCTGTTAGTTTAACATTTTCTCTTTTATCCTTAACAGCGCAGGTCAACTTACTGTTAACATATATGTATGTTAGATATGTAAAAGCACTTTATTTTAGTAATATAAATAAAGTAAACGTGTTAAGTTAAGATCTTTGGCTTTTTTTTCAACTATAGCAAATTGAAATATAAGAAAAAATATATAATTTTTCTTTTGTTAATAAATAAAAAGAAAAGTCCTGATATGTATGAATATTAATACTATATTGCTCATTTACTCAAAGACTGTCATCAGTAAAAAAACCAGTTTGCCAGAAAACTAGTTTAAAGTTTTAAATTTCCACACATTTTAATGGAAAAAGAAAATTTTATTTTTCTCTCAAGAGTCGAGTACACAAGATATTTGTATGAAATTTTTTCACAATGGTAGCGATGCTAGCCGCCCAGTCCAGAGGTCGTGGGTTCGATTCCCGCCATACACCATGGGTGTTTTCCGCAGACAAGCTAATCGCTTCGCGGGTTGTGTTGTGTTTGTTAAAATAAAAAAAAAGAAAACAGTGCCTACTAAATACCTCATAAAATATAACAAAATTAATAAGAAATCTCTATGGTTTTTTTTTCAATAAGGAAATCTTATTAATTTCATAGAGAAACCCTTTTTGAAAAAATCAAGAAGAAATCTTGTAGTTTTTATGAGGTTATCTTATTGATTTTTTTCAATAAAAAAAAAAAAATTGCGTCTTTATTCTCTGTACTTATGTATTTTCATTTAAATTCTATACCATATACATATGTATGTAGTATATTGTAGATGTTATTTATTTATACATACATACATACACATTATGTTATATTCTTAACTATCTTACTCACCAAGTATTGAACCAGCAAACTTCTACCTGATAGACAAGCACTCTAACCAATATGCTAACAAGCAGCTTGAATAACCATTGAAGTTATTGTGCAAACATTCTTATACAAAAATGAAAAAGATCATGAAAAACAATAGTCTGTATGTATATTTATAGGAACGAAATAACAAGACACCTCATAAAATCAAGAATAATTCCTTATTAAAAAATCAATAAGATGCTTTACACATAATCATATAGGAACCTACTAAAATCAAGAAGAAAACTTTATTGAAAAAATCAATAAGGCAACCTAATAAAATCAAGAAGAAAACCTTTTTAAAAAAATCAAGAAGGCAACCTAATAAAATTAATAAGAAATCCCTATAGTTTACAATTTATAAGAAAACCTAAGCCAAAAATAACCAAAATTGAGTAAAAAAAGTTGTGAATAATAAGATTTCTTCTTGATTTTATGTGGTTTTCTTCTTGATAAAATGAATAAGATTTACCACATAAAAACAATAAGAAATCTCTATGAAAAAATCTTCGCTTCTTTCTAAAAACATTTCATAGAGAAAATCTTATTGATTATATAAGGCAGTTTTTTCTCTGTCTATAAAGAACGATATGAGGACATTTTCTGCATCACTAACTCGAAAGTTCCATTTTGTTTATTTATCTAGGCTACTTCAGGAAAATTTGTTTCTTTTAAAATTGTTGTAGAATTCTTACAACTAAGCATAACAGAGATTAAATTAGATTTGATTTAAATTACCAATTGAAGCACAGCCGCGAATAACGTTGTAAAAGACAATTTTTAAAAAACCAGTTTTTTCACAGATTACCATTAACATAACTCTCTCTCTCTATAAAACCATTCAAAATTATGCATCTTATCGCCTTCAAAATACAATTACAAATCGGTCAGTCAGTGCAAAACTTTGTAAGTACCTAATAAAATCATGCAAACGAAATTGTCGACAATAGTTAATAAATTTATTAAAGATACAAAAAGAAAATCTAATGCTAGATATCATTATTTTTAATAAGCTAAAAAAATTTTAACGAAAAAAGCAATCTTGCTTCAAAATATGTTTATTGGATCTCCTGAAAAATTATTATTTTGTCACTTAAAACGTTATTCGCGGCTAACCTTCAATTCTTATCACGTCCTTTGGATGATAACTTCCAACTCAACCCCAGATAATCATAATCAATTTAGCTCTTGAGTAGTTATTATTTAAAAAAAAGCGGAAACTGTAAATTCATGCTGGTATAAATTTAATTCTATATATTTTTGTAAATGAGTACTTTAATCTTTAACCCTTATAGGCACACCAAGTTACGCTGATGATAGAAAAATACTGAAATCGATACTAAAATCGTGTAAGAAGGTCCATAACAAAATGCTACAAATTCCATTTGAGCAACTGTTTGAATAAACCAATAACTGTAATTAGACTGAGGAGAATATATGTGACCCGGTCTATGAAAAGGTGGCTAATGACTCAAAATCAGATGTTAAAGATAAATCAGCTGTTAAAGATAAATCAGCTGTTAACGATAAACAATGCCTTTCGTGAGTTTCTCGGTAGTTGTTGTTTTTTGAGTCATAAGCCACCTTTCATAGACCGGGTCACATATATTGGAATTGTTTCATTTTGGTCTGTATATATATTTTAGGTAATGGGTCACAATAAAACATTGTATGTTTTATGAAAACGCTTACATAGATTTTAAGCTGTAGATTGGGGGATATGGCGCATCCACTGGGCGATTGGGGGCAAAATGGGAGACAAGGGTCTTTTTTTTTTTTTGGTCCTTAATTCCTTTTATGGTTATATTTCTATGACTTAAAAAATTACACACAGTGCTATGTAACGATTTGTTTACAGGGAGAAAGTAGTATAAAAATAGTTTTACTACAAGTGTAGTCATTCGACCGCCCACGTAAGTTTTCGATCCTGAGCACATAAAGGTTAATGAAAGTCTCCTCATGAGTTGCCTAAGTAAGCATGCTTCAGATGCGAAATACATTTGGATGCGATTAGCCAACAACAAGCATACACACCAACAACGTGTGTCCGAACTACAACTCCTACAATAGATTGTGAATTGGGCAAATTAGTTATTGGAAAACTTTAATATTACTTCTGTATATCCTCAGCAGGACTTGTTTTCTAAATAATGTTAATACTTAGAGGGAATAATTCATAGAAAACTAGGCAGTTGTTCTGTTACAAAGAAATTATAATTAACTTATATACATGATGCAAGCCAATGTCATAAAGCAAGGGTGCCCAAGCCCTATGCGCTTGGTGCTCATTTGTTTTTGTAAAAGCGCTTAGCTTTAAGCTGTGTATTTCAAAAGTCACAGCATACAATCATGCAGCACTCAGCACTAGCAATATGAAACATACAAACAACTTTGTCTTATTAGTTTTTTGTCGTTCTTCACTGTATACACGCAAGTGCAAAGCAGCAACACTTTTTCTTTTTTCTTTGTATGAATTGGTTTTTAGAACAAGAAATATTGCATAAAACTTAGTTTTTCTTTAAATGTATTGGTGTTAACTCTTCAATAAGGAACTCTTGGGCATCCCTGTACTAAATAATCTTCTTAAGTATTGACTGAAATTTCCAACATCTAAACTTCTGCCTATAGATTGCGAATTTCATAATATCCTCTTATCGGTTTCCTCATACAATTGCTGAAATTAAATTTGTTTCTTATAACTCTTTAGTGTTGTCTTCTAATATCACTTCTGAACATAGGCTACAATGCAAGCAATATTTTAACATTAATAGCTATAAATATAAATACTTTTAATAGAAATTTATATAAAAATCAATATAGCTTACTTAAGGTGCACATAAGGCAATAAAACCCCATCAATAGCCTTAAGACCATGAAACTTGTTTGCACACTAAAATTTTCTAAAACAAGCACAAATGATAAACAATATTTTTTTATATTCCTCTAAGACTTAAAGACTGAGGAGAATATATATAATTTATAAAGCTTATAACAAGCCAAACTTGGAAAGCTTTTATACATATATACTCATCTTGTGAAAAGTATTTTATAAATTGTAACGATAAAATTTGCCTTCGCAGCTATTATTCAAAGTTAAAATCTCTCTCTTTCCCCACCACAAATTGTCTAGATATATTTATTTAACAGTTTATGTATTTATATGATTGCGTGTTCATTGCTTTTTCTTCTGACAAAATTACTTTATTTCCTTCTATCTTTTTGACCTTAGGAAAATTCTGTCTCACATAAATTAAAATGTTTTATTTATGTAGTTGCTTTTCAAATATACTTGTAAATCATGTCAAATATTTACAATAAATTTTTCAACAAGCATCCACTTACATCTATGACATAATTACTGTGTACACACTCGTACACTTGTTGCTCTTGCGGAAACACAGGACTTAACTATACGCTTGCAACAACATTAAAGTAAATGGGAACGGTCATGCGTGTATGTAAAACTGGAACAACAGCAAATAATGATTTACTATATTAAATTCTAAGCAGAATCTTTGCCAGCAATTGTAATGTTTTAAGTGTGTACTTGGGACTGGGTCAATATGTTAGCGTATGAGTAACATAAATTAACAGTAATGAGATAAATATTACTCATACGTATAGATATAAAATTTAGCTGGGTGAGCTTTTGATAGGAACACAACTGGGACGAGCGACGAATTTTTGTATGCGAACTTTCGTCATAAAAAATTTAACGCATGAAAATGAACACAACACCGCCGTCGAACGAAATTCGTCTTGCGTGACGAACTCTAAGATAGATTTATTTCTATTTTTTAAGCCAACAAACGATGAAAAAACAATTTTATCTCTCTTTTTGCACAAGCAATAACTAACTTTAACAATTATAAGAGCTGCTATTTATTCGTCAGTGTTGAGCTTCACAAAACGAATATACTCAGCGAAATCTTGTGGACGAAATTCGTCGATCGTCTCAGTTGTGTTATTTTTTACTTTCATCTAAATAAGAGTAAATACGTATTTAATATTCTAATATGAGTGTTTTATTTAAATAAATAAATAATAATATAATGATGGTCTCTGAGACTCACTTGACTTCGAGAAGCTGCTTTAAAATAAATGGTTACACTCTATATGATTCAAAGGACCCGAGGGGGAGAGCATGCGGTGGATCAGCAATTCTAATTAAGTCAAGACTCAAGCACTATATCCTTGAGAACGTTAGTGAAGAATATATGCAAGCTACGAATATTTTCGTAGAAAATTTTTGTGCGAACTTCGTGATATCATCAATTTACTCACCTCCCAGATTTTCAGTTACCGAAGATCAGTATGAGAAGTTCTACAAATCGCTTGGATCTTGTTTCGTGGCAGCTGGTGACTACAATGCAAAACATACGTACTGGGGCTCGCGTCTTGTTACACCTAGAGGTAGAGCGTTGTTTAATACAATTTCAAAAATGGGCTTAGATGTCATTTCGAGTGGGGAGCCTACTTACTGGCCTACTGACGTAAGAAAAATTCCAGATGTTATAGATTTTGGCGTCACGAAAAATATCCATAGGGACTTAATTCACGTAGAGGGCTCTGTAGATCTGTCCTCCGATCACTCTCCCACAATAGTTACAATTTTCAACCCACTAAGGAGTGATTTAACTAACTCATATGCGAAAACGATTAACAGGGTCAACTGGCTAGGATTCAAAAAATATATTAGTAGTCACTGCGTAGAAAACATTCAGCTAAGATCACCTGATGATATTGAATTTAATATTGCCAATCTTAACGAATATATTAAACAGGCTGCTGAACATGCCACTACTTCCTATCCGCAGACTGGCTTTAATAGAATTTATTCTACGGAAATTGAACGTCTTGTATGTGAAAAAAGGAGAGCTAGAAGAGAATGGCAACAACACCGATCACCCCTAAATAAAATCAGACTTAAAGAATGTACTAAACGACTCAAAGAGCTGCTATCGTCGGAAAAGACTGCATTACTGGAAAAGTATTTAGAAGGTCTTGATGTAACGTCAACATCTAATTACTCTTTATGGCGCGCTACTAGAAATCTTAAAAGACCCGTTGATCTCAAATCACCATTGCGTACTTTGACTGGAGGCTGGGCAAGAAGCGATAGTGAGAAAGGTAACTTATTTTCTGAGCATTTAAAATCTGTATTCACTCCCAATTCATGTACGGGTGCTGCCGATTTACCGAGTGTAGTCTCTCTACCCCCTCGTCCCTTAAGGTTTAAGATGCGTGAACTACAAAAAATAGTTGCTGAACTCGACCCTAAGAAAGCTCCAGGTATTGATGGCATTAGTAACAAGATGCTGATGAACTTGCCTCATATTGCAATAAGAATTTTGCTATTTATTTTTAATGCCATTTTACGAATGCAGTATTTTCCACATAACTGGAAACTTGCCAAGATTAAAATGATTCCAAAGCCAGGCAAAGATCTTACCAAGGCTGAGTCATATAGGCCTATAAGCTTACTTTCAACAATTTCAAAGCTTTTCGAAAAGCTGCTCATGACTAAATTGTCCACAATTTTAGCTGATATTGGGTGCATCCCGGACCATCAATTTGGCTTTAGAAGTCAGCATAGCACTATTGAGCAAACGCATAGATTGGTTCAAATTATAAGGAGGACTTTTGAAGAAAAGAAGTATTGTTCTGCCCTTTTTATTGATGTTTCTCAGGCATTTGACAAAGTATGGCACAAAGGCCTAGTTTTAAAATTGAAGACATACCTACCAATAAATATACAAAAGCTTTTGGAAAGTTATATTGTTGATAGGACATTTACCGTTGTGGAAGGAGACTTCATGAGTGTACCCGAATCTATATCTTCTGGTGTGCCACAGGGTAGTATTCTGGGGCCAGTCTTGTATCTAATATATACTTGTGATATGCCTGTGAGCAATAACATCCACACTTCTACATTTGCCGATGATACAGCCTGTTTGAGTATTCACAAAAATCCTGATGAGGCATCCCGCAATCTCCAAGCACACATTACCCAGCTTGAAATATGGTTGAACTTATGGAGAATTAAAGTCAATGAACAAAAGTGTGTTCATATAACGTTTACCCTAAGAAAAGATACCTGTTCCCCCATTCGAATCAACAATCAAAATATTCCTCAACACTCTCAAGTCAAATATCTTGGCATACACCTTGATCGAAGGCTTACATGGAAATATCATATTGACTCTAAGTTAACCCAAATGAAACTTAAATTGACTCAAATATATTGGTTAATTGGCAGAAATTCAACACTCAGCCTAGACTGCAAACTTTTGATATACAAGTCGCTTTTGAAGCCAATATGGTGCTATGGAATTCAGCTGTGGGGCACTGCTTCAGCTTCAAATGTCGAGAGAATCCAACGAAGGCAAAACAAAATTTTACGTTTGATAACATCTGCTCCATGGTACGTTAAAAATTCAAATATTCATCGTGATTTAAATATGCCACTAGTGAGTGAAGAAATTGCAAAATACGCAGGCAAATATTTAACTAAACTCGAGTCACATCCTAATCCGCTTGCCCGTAATATTTTGAGCTTTACTGGACACATCCGCTTAAAAAAAAGGGACACAAGGGCTCTTATACCTAACACTCCAGATGGGACTGCTTAAAAATACTTCTTTTTGATTATCACTACTTATGTATTATTTATAACTATCACTAAGCTTATGTCCGATATTGGTCGGGCCTAATAATTATATTTAGATTTAAGATTTGATTACTTATTGTTAGTTCATTTTTGAAGATACAATAAATAAATATACTATTAAAAAAAAAAAAAAAAAAAAAAAAAATTTAAATAAGAAAATCTCAAGAACCAGACGTGATGGAAACGTGATTAACGACCCTTTTCCGCTGTGTAAGAGGCCCCAAAAGTTCTTCTATTTTGCTTTTATTTGAAGGTCCTTAAAAAAATTGTTATGATCAGTTAAACCAGAAATATGCTCTAAAAAAAGTATTATATGTGCATTAAATATGCACTAAAAACTAAAAAAATATGCTCTTAAAAATAAAATAAATTGGTTTATTCGTAAATGAAAATATATTTTTTATTAAAAAATACAACATTTGCATATAAAAAATAAGACAAAAATAAAATAAACCAAAAAGGAAACAATAAAAAAATTAACAAAGAATATCTGCCGTATTAAAAACAATAATTTTGGTTTGAAGTGCACGTTAAAGCAAAATTGCCATAAAAATTTTGGCTAAAGCTAATAATACAAATTAATTTTTTTGAATACTCTCGTAAAAATTTTAAAAAAACTTTATCAGAATAAAAATCTTGGAACTGTATTTTGGATAAATAGGACTAGAGTTTTTTTTATAATTTTTGTTGCAATAAACAACAAAATATTGACCTAGATTTTCAAATAAAAATCGTTGCCTGTCACATCTAAATAAACTTGTATACATTTTCAATGTTCCCTCAATTTCTACTCGAGGCAATGTCCGTCAGAAATAGCAAAACCGAATTTTTATTAAAACTAACGTCCATAATAAATGTGTAATATAAATATAATAGAAAAATTTATATACTACATGTAAATGAGATTTAAATGGCAAAAAGTAAAAACAAAAATTTAAACCAACACATAAGCTTGTAAGCATACACTGAAAGAAGTTTCGGCATAAATTCTATGAATTTCGACATTAATCAAATGAAAAATTCATTAAAATTCATCCAACGTCAGGCTTCTTTGGATTAATGAAACCAATTTCGTCAAAATTATTTTATTGGAAACTTCATCAAATCTATTTAACAGTGTAATTAATGCAGTGCTATAACTTCATTGAAACAATAAAATAATTTCATGAAAAGTATGAAATAACTTAAATATAAAGGGGTTTCTTAATAATTAGAAAATATTGTTGCCATAAATCCAATAAAATATTCTTACGAAACCAGAATACCAACGAAGCAATTCTAATGAAATTCTTTCACAATATGCATGAAAGTTTCATTGTATTTGTGAAATTATCATTAGATTTGTGAACAAATTTTAATGAAATTGTTTCATTGGACTTGTGAAGCAAAATTCTTTCGGTGTAGTTAAATAAAAAATTCTATGAAGTATCAACATATGCCCTAAAAGCATAAATTGTGCTCTAAGAATTAGAAAATATGCTAAAAATATGCGCGTAAGAGTAACAATTGCAAAAGCATGTTTTAAAGGGTAAAATATGCAAAAATATGCACTAACAAATTGATGCCAAAATTCATAAAAAGTTCTGAAACGGATAAATATCTTGTCACCGCATTCATGCCTCACACAAGAAAAAACATGCAATTGCATATTTGCGGTTTCCCTGGTTATGGTCTTTGGCTTAACCTGACTCGTTCAACGAGAAAAACTGCCAAAACTGACCCCCATCAGTTGTTAAAAGTCAGTACGCTGAGGACACTGGTTGCCACAGTACCAACGGACGGGGTCAATATTTAAAAAAAAAACTGTAAATATTTCCTTTGGAAATCATCACTTCTATTTTTATGTATATAATGTTTTTATTGTGACAAGAATTTGTTTTTATTTTCACATTAATCCTTGCTACCTTAATGTTGTTGTTTTATATTTGACATTAGGACGCTATTATTTTGGGAGCAGTAATTTCTTTATTTGACAGATATCCTTCCCAGAAAGGGAAATCTGACCTCAACAGAGGAGTTGAGTTACATATGGCAGCTATATAATCTTATTGTAGTCATAAATTGTCACATGTTACAAATGCTGCAGCAACTGCTTCAATTCAAGAAGAAATATTTTTCATTTAAAAGATGTTTTCCTATTTGTTTTTGTTAAGCATTGTCTATATGCATTTCGTTCCCGCTTATGGAACTCATTAGTGAACTTCAACTTGTTATATTTGTATGCAGTGATTCTCAATAAAGTATTAAATATCTTACCATAAAAATACAAAGTTTGTTAGCTTAATTCAAAATCTTTTGTGTTGAATGAAGTCTACTGATGAATTCCATAAGCGAAAACGAAAAAACAAGCAAATGATTTGAAATTAAATAAAGACTTATGCCCTAATTCTGTTCGACGATTATATCGTGTTGTCTATTGACGAAAAAAAGGACACAGTTGTGATTCTATAAAACATTTATTATTTATTGTCTATGCTAGAAGGTTCGTGTATTTGCTTTATGATTTTGTTATAAACATTATATAATGGGTGTTTTTTATTGAGGTATAGAACTTTAAGTTGGCATCACTTTTTTAACTGGCGGCCATTTTGTCAGCTGTCAAGTGATTAATATTTAGTTTGGTTTGCCATTTCATCATGAACAGGTTGACAAAAGAACAACGCTTGCAAATCGTGCAAACTTATTTCGAAAATAATGGTTCAGTTCGCGAAGTTTACCGCAAGCTCCGTCCATTTTATGGTCGACATAATCGTCCATCAGAGCAATTAATTCGGTTAACCATGGATCGTTTTCGCACTACGTTTACTCTATGTGATAATACGCATCCGCAGAGACGTCGAACAGTGCGCACCGAAGAAACAATTGCCGCTGTAGAGCAAAGTGTTGAAGAGGACCCGAATGAATCGATTCCCCACCGTGCACAGCAATTGGAGCTTTGTCCATCAACTTTATGGAAGATTTTGAATGTGGATGAGTTGTGGTTCCAACAAAACGGCGCTACATGCCACACAGCGCACGTCACAATCGATTTATTGAAGGAAACATTCGATGAGCGCATAATTTCGCTGAATGGACCTGTCAATTGGCCACCAAGATCGTGTGATTTGACACCATTGGATTATTTTCTTTGGGGATATGTGAAGTCGCTCGTCTACGCCAACAAACCAGAAACGTTAGGGGACTTGGAAGCCAACATTCGTGGCGTTATTGCCAACATACGGCCCCATATGCTCGAAAAAGTGGTTGAAAATTGGACCTGTAGAATTGGCTTTATTCGAGCCAGCCGCGGCGGCCACATGCCCGAAATCATATTTAAACATTAATGACATAAAATTATCCTTCCAATAAAGCCAAATTGATGGGCATGGCAATAAAATTTTTATTTTTCATTATCAAAGACCAGAACCTTTTTTGAAGAAAATAGTTTAGAGAATTCAAAAACAAAAATGCAAAAGTATTTTCAAACCAAAACGTCCTAAATCTTCTTACTGAATTAATTTAATTTTTATATTTAAAAAAATGGCACTAATATTTTTATTTATCGTTATCAAAGACAACAAGCATTTTTGTAGAAAATAGTTTAGAGAATTCAAAAACAAAAAATATTTTTACTGAATTAGGGCATAAGTAAATTTCATTAATAAAACCTTTTATTAAACCAATATAGTTTTGATAAATAAGGCCATCAATATTCACTGAAAAACACTCAACTATAACTTATCAACCATTTTCCTACAAAATAACAATAAGCAAAAAAAAATATAATATAAAATGTAAACTAGCTATTGCTTCAGGTGCCTGCCAATTTAATATATTTTATTTCTTTCAAATTGCATCCTGTGTAATTTTTTTTTTGTTGCATTTTATTAAAAAGTCTATCCGTTATTTACTCTTGGCAAGTCATTTAACGGAATGCTTTTTATAAAATTATTGTACATTTCTTTTAAAACTGCATAATATTTATAAGCAAAATGTTTAAATTTTTTTATATTTATCTTAACAAAACTTGAAAGCCCTTTACTATTCTCCAACAAAGCTACTTTAATTATTGAATTTTTTCTTATTGTCAATAAACAAAACCCCTTTTAAAACAACTTAAGCACATTTCTACATCTAGTTTTATTGTCTTTAAATTTTATAGTTTTATTTTTTTTGCTTTGCTGTTCGTAGTTATAAAAAAAATAAATATAACTACTGGCACAAGTTTCTATTGTACGAGTATCTAGTAAAACATTTCCTTTTTAACAACAATTTTTGGCCAATCCAAAGCTTATCAAAAGGTGTAGATTTCATAAAGTGAACTTTTTTATTTCCGTTCAAAATAAAAATTAAAAAAATATATAAGGAAAGCCAGAAGGAAGGAAAACAAAAAATTGTTTGCAGTTTATGTTACTAAATTGGCCTGAACTCAATTGCACTGCAATAAGATAAAATCAATGAAATGTTCTTTGCAAAATTTTTTTTAACTAACAATAAAAATAAATATGTAAGTGTATGTAGAGTTTAAACGAATATTCGAATTCTTTTTTTCAAATATTCTAAGAAAATAAATTAATGCCCTAATTCTGTTCGACGTCTTGTCTATGGATGAAAACAAAGCCACAGTTGTATTTCTTTAAAACAATTATTATTTAATGTCTATGCTAGAAGGTTTGAGTATTTGCTTTATGATTTTTTTCTAAATATTTTATTCAACACATATTTTTTCATATATTTTTCAAACTATTGTATAATAATTAGTGTTTTATTTTTGGGAATTGTTAAAATTTAAGTTTAAAATTTTTAAACGCACTAATAATCCCAAAGTATTATTTTATAATACTTTAGATAAATTTTTGTATTTTAAGAACATGGCAATAATATTTTTACTTTTCATTATCAAAGACAACAACCATTTTTGAAGAAAATAAGTTAGAGAAAATAATTCAAAGACAAGAACTCAGAAGTACTTTGAAACAAAAATTTTCTAAATCTTCTTACTGATCGACGATTGTATCGTCTTGTCTATACACGAGCAGCAGTTGTGATTCTTTAAAACATTTATTATTTATTGTCTGTGCTAGAAGGTTTGAGTATTTGCTTTATGATTTTGTTCCAAACATTATATCCAACACATATTTTTCATATATTTTTCAAACTCTTGTAAAATACTTTAATTTAATTTGTATGTTTTAAAAACAAAGCAATAATAATTATATTTTTCATTATCAAAGACAACAAGCATTTTTGAAGAAAATAATTTTGAGAATTCAAAAACAAGAATTCAAAAGAATTTTTTTAAGCAAAAACGTCCTAAATCTTCTTCCTGAATTAGGGCATAATTCTATGTGTTGTTTGATAAATTCGTTACGATTGTTTAAAAATGAAATGGTGCTAAAAATCAAAGTTGCTTATAAGCAACTTTGGGGACGAAAGGATTAATATAATCCTACTCAGCTTAAAATAATGGGAAATAAATGGAAACGTTTTGAAATATTAGCGGAAAATCATATAATATAATTATATTGCGTGTTATTTACTACCTGAAATTTGTTTCATATAGCTAAGCAGCATAGCTTTAACCGTGTGTACGGAGACATCTCTTTTATCTTTTATTTTAGTGATGTCTGTGGTCTGGCGATGATTAACTGCTTAAGCAAATTTTTTTAGGTTTGGCGATTTTTTTCCTTGAGCATTTTTTGAGTGTTTTTCTTTTTTGTTTTAACAATTTTTTTTTTTTTGGGATATATTTGCTCAATTCACAACCTATTGTAGGAGTCGTAGACCGTACGAACGTTGTTGGTAATTTCATGTAAACATTTGTTTATGAACTACGTCTACTTAAATGAGTTCACAACTCATTTTAGCAATTGTGTTGATGACTTTTTTAGTTTTCGCTGACATATTATGTTTAAGCATTTTTTATTTGAGATTTTTAATTTTTCTTATATATTTAGGAAATTCACAATGAGCATATTAAAATCTTAATGTGGCAAAATGGCGCCATCTTAATTTTTCATTGTGAGCAGGCAACGATATAAATACACATCAAAGTCAGGCAAACACACATACATCTTTATATTATTTATATATTAGTGTTTAATATGAGAGAGTGAGAGAAAAAGAGAGAGTGAAATGCAGTTTAAGATGTTTAGTTTAATATTACCATATTGCCATATTGAAAATGACATTTTAAATTTGCCAACTGGTAATTAATTTGATTTACATACAAAACAAAAACAACAAACTTGCCAGACCATATTAAGGTATTAAAATTGAAACGTTGCAATATTAAGACATATTTTAAAACGCTATTGTGAACTCCCTAATTATATTTGCTTATCTCTTTTTCTCTTGTAATTTGAGTGAATGTTTCGTTTTTTTCCAGCCGATTTTTCTGGTTTGGGGATTTGTAATGTTTTTTGGGTTGGTGCTAGAGTTTAGGTTTTTTTAGTTCCCGGGAAATCGGGATTGGTTTCTAAATATCCCGGGATGTCGGGAATTTCCGCTTGAAACAAGTAATTATAATTTGTTTTTTGATTTAGAACGTACATATTATTTGAAATTCACTTTAACGAGATCTAACTTACAAAAACAAAAACAAAATCAATAAATCATTAACAAAAATTAATAAAAAGTAAATAAAATATAAAATATAAAATACGAGATTTCAATTTAATTATTTTTGGACGGTGTATTAATTGATTCTTCAGTCATCCTTCGATCATAAGTTGACTTTTCCATGCATAGAAATGCTTAAGTATCTACTATTTTTATACTAGTCCATTTATCAATTTTTTTTAGCTGAAAGTCAATATTTTGTTTGATTTAATATTTCACATTATAAAAGTTTTCTAAAATAAGTTTTTGCACTCGCGCTCAGTTCTTGGTAGCTTAAAATATTTTAGTAAACAAGATTCTATTATAAATAAACTTTTTGCTATAGATCTGATGGAAAAGCCTTCAACATACCTTAATAAAAATTTCCAGACATAAGACTTGATAATGCCCAAAAATTCCGGGAATTCCCGTCCGCGGATAACGGGATTGGAAATTTCCGTCCGGGGAATTCACGTGAAAAACACTAGTTGTAGCTTTACCCTCTCTACTTCCAATTGGAAAAACGTAAGTATTTTGAATATGAGTTCCATTTGAGCATTAAATTTGCTTTATTTGTTTCCTGAAATAGGAATTGCATAAGAAAGAGTACGAAAAACTAATTTTTCGAATTGAATTAAAAGTGTTGAAGCGTGTTCGGTTTCTTTGTTTCTAGATAAGAACAATACAAATCAGTTAATTAAAATTTACAATTAATTTTTATTTATTTTTTGGTATACTATACCCTGTGGGAAAAAAGGCGTTGGAAAAAAACCAAGGACGCCTTTGGTTAATATAACGCCCTACTTTGTCAGTTTTTTTTAACAACACTTGTTGTCACCTTGTGCACATTCATTCTTAAAACTTCGTCGTCAAATTGAGAAGGGTGTGTAATATTTCAACAAAAGGGTGTTGATACACTTTCGACAACGAATGTGCTCAGTTTGAGCACGTAGGGTGTAATTTTTGCTTTGAGTGTAACATATTGTTACGGAAATGGCCGTCGGGTTAATATAAGTGTTACGCAAGAGTATTCGAACAGGGCCAATATAAAGAAACATCCAGAAGTATTTAAATAAATAACTAAACGAACACTCGTATTCACATACAAGCACTATAGCAAACAACTATATACACATGCGTAGCACATACATACGTGATTAAACGTAAACAACCAACAACAACTACAAGCTTCTGCTTGTTATGAAGATAGACATAGCTACATGCATACATACATACATGCCTGGCAATTCTAGCGAAAGGCAAAAATAAAGTAAACAACCACTTAATGATGTATGCATATACACACGTATGTACATAGTTACCACATGAACTTAATTACGCGCTTTGTAAACAACATTGAAGATAATGATCATTCGGTCTAGACTTCACATGAAAATTCTAGTGGTTGTTGTGCGAAGTATAAAAAGGGGTTGACGCATCCAACAGCAGTTCAGTCGCGATCAAAAGTTAGTTGCGAATAAGTCAGTTGCGAAGAAGCTCAGTTGCGAAGAAGCTCAGTTGCGAATAAGTGCAGTTGCTAATAAGAAGTCTGTTGTTAATCAAGTGAGTTGACAATTAAGTTGTGCGCAGTCCGTGATTTGTGATACAACAGTGAGTTGATATTTGAGTCTGTGCTTTACAATACGTGAGTTGGAAATTGAAGAGACTATAGTACAGTCTATAGTGACAGTTAGAGTCTGTCGTGATTTGAGTTTATTGTGGAGTCCCTTGAGTAAAGAGTGAGGGAGCAGTGGAAGCTGATAAACGTGTGTAAGTGTAGCCAGCGAGTCCTGATTAGTGTATCAACTGTGAGAGTCTGCCATAGAGTTGTTATTGGTGTATCAACTGGAAGTGTCGGCAGAGAGAGTCTTGTGTGTGACGTGCAACAGAGAAATAAGAATTGTGTCAACACTAGCGCAGCCAGTGGTCTAAGACGTGTATATACAACAGCGTGGAAGGCGTAGTGGTAACCAGTGTGGTAAATTGAAGTAATCTTTGTATTTGTATTTAAGCTCTTGAATTGAATTTAGATTAGTGTATTTATTGATTAATAAAGAGTGTATCATTCTTAACCCTAATTAGTACACTGGGGTCTTTTATTTATTGCAAATCTACGAATCTACGGAAAAGCGTTTTTTAACAGAGAATAAAAACGTAACAATATATATGTTGTATCGCATATACATGGGTGTTTCCATAGAAGTATTAACTTCTGTTGAAGTCGTAATACGTGCCTTCACTACTAATAATAATTTTAAAACTTTGCTATCCTTATATATTAATTAAATATTTTCTCTCCAAGAAAATAATAACAAAAGAATGAATGCTTTGTAAAACTGAAGCAAATAGATATTTTAAAGGATATGCTTAAACTAAACCGGAAAAATTAAACTGTGGCTTATATTTTCATAAAAAAATTATATTATCTAAACTTCAGCAGTTTCCCTAATCCACAAAGGATTATTGTAATTTATTTTCACATATTCATTAAATTATATTTATTTCTCTTAAATGCCTTATTCAAAAGCAATATTTCCTTTTAAAATTATGTATGTCAAACTTGTCGCTATTAAAAGCACAAGCACTTTTAGCATAATTTTAATCAATAAACCGTATAACTTTCGGCGAAATAATAATATATTTTATATCCTTTGAAAAATAGTTTATAAAATTATTATTTAAGCTATCAAATTTCAATTAGGAGTATTGGAAAAATTTTCTCTTAGATTAATTTGTTTTTGTATGTGTGTTTTTTTAGTGCTTTCACAAAACTTTGTTTCTAAAAACTTTAACCCAGAAAGTTTGTTATTCAAACTAGACATTTTCATTGTTTTTGTTTTTTTTTGCTTCTTGTTTTTTTATTTTTTGGGTCAATCTCAAAAGCATAATTTTATATCAAAAGTTTGAGTAAACTTTATATTTTCTTATGGATATATTTTAGTTTCTCTGCTTGTTAGTGTTCTTTGGATGAAGATGCATAAAAAAATGTATGTGCCAATAAAATTAAGACAAAGGAATTAGCGGAATTATTCGTTGGAATACCCCACAGCTGGGAGCTTTGAATGAGTGCACTTGAAAGCATTATTTAATTTTTAGTTTATAAATATTCGTCTTTACAAGTGAATTTTGGTACATGAAAAATTATTTACACACTGCTTATAGGGAGCAAAGGCAGTCATAACACAGTCTAATTTAAAATAACAAAAATTAAAAATTTTAAAAACCCCCCATATATTTAGAAAAGATGTGACATCTTCTAAGCGGCTGCACCGATTTTCTTCAAACATGGTTTAGAACCATCTCAATCAAATCACCTTTCAAACACAGAAAATTAATTAAAATCGGTCCAGCGGTTTGGGCTGTACGTGGACACGGACAGACACACAGATACACAGACACACACACACACACTACAAACTTATAACACCCCTTTTTTTGGTCGGGGGTTAAAAAATATATTTTTATTCACATACCTTCTATATTTGAAGAAAAATTTGCTTATGTTTCGCGCAGCTAATTTTAGCTGATGTTATTTCTCATCACTCTGGCAGAAGTCTTTGGTAGTCAGACATTTTTGGTAGTTGTTACTTTGACCTCCTTAGAAAACCATCTGGAAAAGCCCAGTGAACTTAAGTCGGAAGAATATTATGAAAACGTTTGTGACGAAATATAACTAGAAACTTTTTTCTGTGAATACAATTGAGAACGATTGCTCGATTTGTTTTTGTAATGTTTTTGCACATGAGCACAAACAATACATTAATTAAATCGCACGCAGCTAGAAATAAAAATATGTAATGGGAAATAAATGGAAACGTTTTGAAATATTTGCGACAAATAATATAATATAATTCTATTGCATGATATTTAACACATGAAATTTGTTTTATATAGCTAAGCAGCATAGCTCTAACTGGATGTGCAGAGCCACCTCTTCTCAATTTTTAATTTGGTTATATCTGTGCTCTGGCGATTATTAACTGCTTGAGCAATTTTTTTTTAGTTTTGGCCATTTTTCTCTATTAAGGGTTTTTTCGTTTGAGTGAGTTTTTTTGCCGTGACGAATTTTTCTCAGTGAACTTAAGTCGAAAGAATATTGTGGAAATTTTTGTAAAGAAATACAACTAGAAACTTTTTTCTGTAATAAGTGCTGGGGTTTGATGTTCCAGACTCCATCAAAAGCGTTTTAAGCTAATTTTGTAGATTTTCCTTCATGCTATGGTAAATGCAAATAAGGGTCCTTGCTGCCGCACAAGCCAAAACTGATGAAAACTCCGCCTTTAGAAAATTGATTTGCTAGGCTTAATAGTTATTTGATTTTGTCACTTGTCGCTCAAGATTATTTTAGCACCCCCAAACAAGACTTTCAATAGAAAATACGAAATTTTTTAAAACTCGGCACTGACGAACAGTGGAGTGGCTTCATACGTTTTGCGCAGAAACTATAAAAAGGCTTCTTCAACCAGCTACGACCAAACACACATACGCTGATATAAGCATTTGAAGTAAACGGCTTTAAAAGATCTTAAAGTTCTTATTGATTCTTTGTTAGAAAGTAAGTTGTTGTTGTGGCTGTTGTGCTGTTTTCGGTGTGAAAGCACAAAAGCTCTTTTGTAAACGTTTGCACATTGTGCATATGACTTGGACGTATTTGTCCTAGATCATTGAAAGTTAGACCGAAGTTTGCGCCTACTAAATTAAAAAAAGAAAAAAACTACAGACGAAATGATAACCTGCTCCTTTCTTTTGAGGTCTGTTAAAAATAGACTTTCATCAAAATCGGCGACTCATGTAATTTGAAAAAATTCATACGTAGCCCAATTTTGAATTTTCCCGAGGAGTTTTTTCTCTTCCCAATCATTTTTTTTTTTCGAGATAACAAATTCTCCTATTCTACATAGCCTAAGCCTTGGCTAATGTGGAAGAGGAAATATCTGAATCATCTGTTTAATGCTTACATTTTATTATTTACTAAAGCAAGACTTCACTACACACAATAAGATTGTGTATTAATATAATATGTTTGCTTAAATAGAAAATAATATAAAGTGAAGTGGACACTGAGCCAGGTACAGATCAGAGAGCGACAATGAGTACTTAAAAAATAAATACATAGTCTTAATTTCAGTAACTGCATATAATCATAATTGGAGTGCAAACTATGGATATAGCCGATTCCAACATACAAGAGCATATCTATTTCGTTTATTTGACACACTAAAATACGCTATAACTTGAAATAAAAAGGCACATGCGTATCAAATGCATTGAATCTCTCTCACACTTATAGTTTCAGTATGATTATACTCAGGCTATGGATATTTAATCGGACAGAAAAAATATAAGGATTTGTGTGTATAAATGAAAAACGTGTAAATGGATTTGTGGCTGTTTTTAAGCATGCTTCATGTGTGTGTTACCGAAATAGCCCTGTATATGCGCATGTGTAGCCGATTAATAGTCTGAGTATTTTTATATTTATGCGTAGCTTATACCGTCTTTAAATTTCAATTGTTCTCGTTTTGAAAAATGTGTATAAACATAGTTGTTGGATGTTTATCGGCCCTTTTCTGTAAATCGTGATTTTAGAAAACTAACTACGACAATAAAAATATTTTTTAGATATTTTTTTAATTTTTCTATTATAGAGATTCGTAAATATCATATAATAATAGTATGCAGGACTATTATTAACTTTTTGAAAACGACGAATTTACTCGGATTCGGTTAACAGGACAGGGCCGAATAGTTATACGTATTCGGTTTAAAATTAACGCGTGTGTTTCGATATGAGCATGGTTTTTATTTTTAGCTGTACGCTAACCGCCAATACCCAAAGAGTACTTAAAACGAAACTTTTGTCATTCTATGGTGCGGATGCGACTTGATTTAATTTTCTTTGATTGTGGGTACAAAGAAAATAGTAAATTTCATTAGGGGTTTCCTGCTATCGCTCTAGAAAACATTACGGGGAAACAAATATTCCTTTTACTCATTGTGTGAACTTAAAGGAGGCATGCTAAATTGAGTGTTTTTTAGTATTTTCTTTTTCTGAAGGATGAAGTTGTTCATGTATTTGAAGTGCATTTTTGGAAGGCTTGCATTCAAATTTCTAAACCAAGATAGAGATATAACTTTTCTCTGCTTATTAGAGTTCGTTCTACTTTTTTTTATATTACAATATCTTTTATTTTGGTTTTTACATTTCGCCTTTAACTTCCTTCAATATGATTGGATGATGGATTCATAACTTTTTCTTAGTAATAGGCCAAACTGAAAAAGAAAAAAAAAAATGCGGGAAATTGTTATTCATAATGGGGCTGAATATTTAACTTTATCTTTAGTATTCATCTCTTCAGAGATTTTTTTTTTTGTGTTTTCCCTGAGTTGTATATTAATTGATTAATTTAAACTAGACCTGAGCACAAGACATTTGCTTGCTTAATATTCTTAATGTACATTATTTAATTGTCCTTTTTTTATGAGAACACTAAAACTGTTATTCCCTTATATCAAAAGTATGCAGCAGCATTTGCTTATCTGCCAAGCGAGGGTATTACTTATTGTATTTTCGAAGCATATTTCACTAGCGCACACCAATTGACAATTGTAAAATGAGCTTACAAGTGTAGAAATATGTGCATGTGTAAAAGAAACAACAAACAACGTAGATTATTTGAGCGTGTTAGTTGGGTGTGTGATACTGTTCTAAGTTTTATAATTTATTAGCTTACCCCGGTGTGCTTCGCTACCCCTCCCCTCCCCGTAAAAAAAATACATATATATGGCATTGGTGGTGCAATATGAAAATTGTATTCTGCAACGCACCTCCGCCCGCAGACCGAAAATCAAAAATCAGACTTCACAGTGTCACCCGCCTGAGTATTCTGAATATTCTCTGAAAATTTCAAATTTCAAAATCGGCTTAGTCGTTTTGGTGTCCATACATTACATACATACATACACAAATCCTATTTTATATATATAGGTTAATTTAAGACTCTAAAATATAAAATACCTATAAAAATAATATCTTTAACAATGGATAAAACTGTGAACATTTTTAATTTAACTTAATGTTTTATGAAATGAAATATGTGGTGCACTATGAAGTGTACAATAAAAATATTGCACACTTGACAGAACTGTCTCTTCAACCGTTGTACAATGGTTTTGTTTGTTTTTTCTTTCCTTGTTCTCTATATTTGCTTTACAATTACACCACTATAAACAATAACACCACTAACAACAAAACAATATTCGCTTTAAAAAAATATACAATACTGTGCTCTTTTTCATGGCTTGTGCTCAGCTCTAGTTTAAACTGTCTTGATTTATTACATATATTATTTATATTTGTTATTTCCATATTCCAAGAAAAGGAGCTATATGTATGCCATATATGGAGCAACCTGTCAGCCTTAATTAAAGTTTAACATTTTAAACGCACGTTAAAAGGCTCCTTTAGTAATTTTGCCCATAGATACCTTGTCATCTAATTATATTACACATGTTTTAAAGTCATATCGAAAAACAAATTAAAGCTTAGCTAGAATGTATATGATACAATAATATTTGATATTGTTAATAAGGAGTGAGTACACCCAGGGAAAAAACAGCATAAAATCTATAAAAAACATATTGAATTAATAAAAAACATTAACGAAAGTCTAGTCATGTCGAAATATCTTATTTCAATATCGAAAAATATTAATTTATTAATTTTATTTATTTTTAAGTACCTCAGCATACATTTTCTATTATATTGAAAATCATTGAATTAATGTGACGCGTTCGTATATTTAAGTTGCAGCTTTTCCCAGAGTGTAGTTATTTGTGTAGCTTATTAATGTGAAAAGTTTCGTCTGAACAAGTATAAATTGCTTTAAAGAACCAAATCTATAGAAAAAACATTAACTACGCAAAGTATTAATGTGGTAAATACTTAAAATTATTTTATGATTGAAGCCATTGAGGTTGATATAAAAACAATTTTTTTATCCTTGACCCAGAAAGTAAATATGTATTTTGTGTAATCTAAGTATTTAAAAAAATTGTAAATGAGCATGTTCATATGCATGGCCATGTGTAAAAAATAGAACGCATACAGATACAAATGTTTGCAGTAATATAACATATTCATATACATATATTGTATGAACATTTTTCCTTTAAAACACAGTGAACTCGCCAAAACATTGTCTATCTTCTTAAAATGTTTCTGAATAATAAAAATATAAAGAATAATACGTATTCAGAACTGCAAACTAAATTAATGGACATGTTGTATTTCATTTTTCTGAAACTGTTACTTTCTGCTGCACAAAGTGCAATAATTCTGTGGAAATAAAACTTTTACCTAAGATCGAGATATAAGTGAAGGTAATTGGACTCAGAGCTATTAAATTTCGATTACGATTAGTAATCAATTAGATTACACTTTAGAAAGAATTCTAATGATTATATAATTGCCTTCAAAAGAATTGCTGATAAATAATTGATTACGAATACTAATAATCTAAAAGTAATCTGAATTACTTCAAATTACTAAAAATAAACAAACAGAATCAAAAGTAATCAAAAAGTAATCCGACTACTTTAAGAGATTACTTTTGATTCTAAATAAATACTCAAAAAGAATCAAAAGTAATCCTTAGAAGTAATCGGATTATTTTTGATTACTTTTGATTCTTTTTGATTATTTTTAGTAATTTTAAGTAATTCAGATTACTTTAAGATTATTAGTAATCATAATCAATTAGTAATCGTACCAAACTGAATATAATCGTTATTTAATCATTATTTCACTATAAAAAAAGTAATAAAATTAGTAATCATTACGATAAGTAATCATTACTTAGCAGCTATGATTGAATTAAGGCGTTGAACAGTTTTGTAATAATAAATTTTATTAAATACCAGAAAATATAAAAACATAAAGTTAGCTTATGTTGTATCTAAGTAGTACAACAACAAAATTATTTTATGAGTATTAAATAGTTAAACGGGTTTTGAAAATCGTTTTTTATCAACAATATTACGATCGTATGGACTTTTCCAATTCCGTCAAAGTTTGTGTTGCTTTTTGTTAAAAGTGTTTTCAGGAAACAACGTGGTGGAGAAAATCCTTAAGCCCGGCCGAAGGCCGACAATGCAGGAAAACGTTATTATAAACTAAAGTATACTTACACACACACACACAAATATTTCTACATTGAGGACTTTTTCCTCTGGGTATATCGAGTAAAAATGTCTGCACAGCCGGCCTTTGGCCGACCTTAAAGAGTTTCTCCACTATGGATTTTGTCGAAGCGGCGCTGCCAAATAAATATTTTCTGAATAATAAAGTTTTTCTTACGTTTTAGATTTTCGGCCTTCGATAAATTATCATTACTTTGTTACAGTTATGTTTATAAATTTGTTGTTGTAGCTATGATAATTATCTAAATTAACCTTGGAGAGCCATAGTATAATTCTTTGCCGATGGAAAATATTGCCGTTTATTCATACTTTTATTGCAATTCAGTAAGAAACGAGTACTGTTTGCGCATTTTTATAAAAAAAATTTTTTTTCAATATAAAAATGAAATTACTATAATTTTTTTTGGTGTTTTTTTAATTTGATTTTTTCCGATTTTTGTTTTTGATCATTTTTCATTTGAAATTTTGACCGATTTTAAATTATTTTTTTTTGTGATTTTTCATTTTGAAATCTTGGGCGATTTTTAATTTTTATTTTTTAGTGATTTTTCATAGAGCCGAATACAACGCTCTTATTTGTCTTTGCTTTGATAATATATACATATATTTTGTTTCATTTCTAAACTAATATATGCATAAGGAGGTCAAGATGACTCTTTGATTTATGCTCAGGTCATTTAAATAAAGTTAAAGATTTATATAATTTCTGGGGAATAAAAATAAATGCCTCAAAAAGTGAAGCAATTTGTTTGAGAAATGCCTCTGGAAAATGTGCCTATGTTGTTGTTCCTCAAAGTAAAAGATTAAAACTTTTTTTGAATGAAATTGAAATTCCGTTCAAAGATAAATTTAAATACCTTGGTATTTATTTATTTTTGTCCCATAAGTCTCTACCTGTTAAAACAAAATTATTAGTTTATAAAACATGTTTAAGACCAGTGCTATTATACGGGTTTCCAATTTGCTTTATTATTTCACCTACAATAATGAATAAATTTGAAATATTTGAGAGAAAGATATTACGTTCATGCGTTGGGAAAAATTTTGTTTCAAGAACGAAATGATTTTCAAACTCTGTTATTTATGGAGAGTCATCAATTACTCCTTTGAGCTGTTATGTCATCAAATTAATTGAAAATTATATCACCAGGTTATATTTTCACGAAAATTATATTCTTAAAAATATAATTTTGACTCAACGGGGTTTCAGTTGGACAAATACTCACTACCTTTCTCCCCTTGGTTTGCAGAATGAATTGATTGTTTTCGCTAATTGGTCTCCGGATTTCTTTAATAAAACTTATCCGGGTTCACGCAGAGGTTAATTGTAATTATTTTTGGGTTTTTATGTTTGTATTTTTGTATTATTTTTACGATTATTTTTTAGAAGCATACGTTCACGAAACTGTTAGCATCGGGAGCAAATGCGTTATATATTTTAAAATTTTTTTGAAAATCTTTATATTTTCAGTTAAGTTTGGTACTGTTTTTATCATGTCAAAGTTTTTAAGACATTACATTATAATCTTAAGTGTTTCAAATTTATTATTTATCTTTTATACACTATTATTTTACAAAAGTCTCAATAAATTAACTATTAATTATTAACTAAGGAGGTCAAATCTTCCAATTTCTGATTTTAAATAATATAACGAATATAATAGTAAATTTTTTACGTTTACGGGAGTCCCCTGTTTTTATTCATTGTTTTATATATTTTTTTTTTTTTTTGTAATTATCTGTATATTTATAAATATATAATGGCTTTTAACTTTATAGTAAAAAATTTGCAATTTTCAGCACATACATATGTATGAGATAATGACAACCATTCATATGATATAAATATTAAAACATATAAAACGTGATAAAATGTTCGAGTACACAACACAAACAATAATAAGTGGATAGCATAATATAAAGAAAAATTATATGCTTCAATTCAATTTAAAAATAATAATGATAGAAATAAAATGTGTTAAGCGTGCACACGTTTCAAACTCGAAACAAAAATTACCCTAAGTAGCCCAAAAAATTAGTGTTTTGAGAAAAAATTCGTACAAGTATAAAAAATCAGTTCTGAACCGCCCAGCAAACAATTTCAAAAAGGTAATCGGGTTTGGATTTAAGCAGTTCTGGTGGAAGCTGTTCCTAGCTGGATTACCAACTCGACGATTTTAACCAGGCGTGAGACTAAAACTAAAATAATCTATTCTTGAGATGTACTTACTTTTTTTTTATTTCGCAACTTGTTCACGTAATCTATTTAATCTAAAAAAAATTATTCTTAGGAGTAATGAAATTTGGTAATCAGAAAAGTAAGTCATTATATGGCAAGTAGTTCTGATGGTAATGTGTAATTTTTTGCTGTTTAGGTTTTTTTCTAAGAGAAGTAACACTCAGACAATGAATGCCTGTTACTATTACTAGGTGTTATCTTCTTTTAGGAAAGATATATTGATAGGGAAGACAGGTGGTGAAGGAAAAGATAGAGAAAAGCTTCATTTTCTTTATACAACTATGCTCTTTTGCACCTTACTAATAATGCAGTGTTGCAGCGCCTCTGGTGTCAATGAGATGCATAAAATTTTTGAGGCTGTATTTACTAGCCATTTTATTGCTTATTGGTTATTGCTACACAATACCCACTAAGGAGGGCGCTCTGATGTTACATAAGGATAAGTATCCGATGCAGTTTAGTGATTAGTGTCTATCATTACTATCATCACTTGAACTTTTCTCCAAATAATATTATTGGACAATAATATTATTGGACAAATCAATCTATGTTACTAAAGATGGCAGATGACAGTAGTAAAAATTCAATATGGCGGCCATTTTCTAAAAAAAATAAAAAGTCGGTGAACTATATTAAAATGGGTATCATTCGTACAGATGTTCTTCGATTTTCGTGAACACCTGCCCTTACGGCCTTATCTCACGGGTGCCAAGCACCGGGTGTGGGTTAGACGCCAGACCAACGCCACCATGCATTCTTTTTAGAATGAACCTAGTGCCCATCCTCAAAGGCACATAGGTAGCAATCTTTGTATATAGTTATCCCTGTGCTATATTCAAGTACCTTGCTGAGGTACTTTGAGCTATCTAAATTCTTTGCCGTAATGACTTTGTCAAAACAGTACTATATGTTGTGTGGCAACTGTACCTAGAATAGTGTCTGGCTGACCGCGTCAGACCACCCACTAGTATTGATTTAACACTGGGAAGCCAAGACTATTCTCCCAGCGTTTTTGGTAGCAACCACAGCCACAAAGTTTATTCTCCCGGTTCTCACGTCACAGGTGTTATGTATACACCCACAGCGAGGTCCCCAAGATAATTCTTCAATCATTGCCGGCACAGCTCAACCACTGATACAAGATGAACGCATGCCTGTATCGCCAAAACTCCATTGCCTACTCCGCGCACATCAAAATCATCCCCGTGAGGAAGGACTAACTCGACGTTTTAGCAAAGGATTCTGACGACCGCTACATACACTCAAAACTTCAGAGCAGCTCGACTGTCTGGCAACCGGCACCCGTGTCACCAGAACTAGCCTCTCGTTAGACCTCGAAGTTCCACCACAAGGGCTTCACCTCTATCGTCTTTTGAACTCAGGGGCAGTTTCAGGTAACGCTGCACCTGATTGACATCAACAGGACCTGCCTTTCTTTTATAAATATATGCACATCCTTTCCTTTTTTGCCAGAGATCGGGTAGTAGCACATACGTTCTATGGGTAATGTACCAAAGGTACGTCAAAATGAAAAAGCCACATCACCCCAGATGGGTGATGGTGAAGGCGTAGCAAACAAACTCACTTTCACATTTATAATATTAATAGGGATACGCAAATGATTTAGTATATATTTTTAAAAAGAAATAATGTCAAAATAAAAATTTGCATCGCATTCATTTCAAAGGTGTTGGCTTCAATATTAACGCTCATGACTTTGTGGCCATTTTATTAATTGCAAATTGAAAGAAACCCCATTATAACAAGAAGATATAAAAACACAAAATAAAACCAAACAAAAAATAAAATAAAAATAATGCAAAAGGTCAAACTTAAGTATGTCTTTACACTTTTTCTATTAAGAATATCCTCTTTGATGGTCGTTTGCTTTCAATTTCATAATTGTTTACAAACTTTTTAATCTCTTTTCAACAAAAAACTTTTAGGAAAAAAACTAGAAACTTTTTTGTTCAACTTTTATACAAATACATTAAATAAAGCTAGTTTATCTTTATTATAATAGCAAAAAGTTATAAGAAAATGTAACAATAACGAATGTGAGCACTTAGATGTGATAATATGTTGGCTACAAAATAAATGTCAAAAGAGGAATTGTATGTAATACGTGTCTCACGACAAACACAACCCTCATCATCTCTTTGACGACATTGTTTCCTGTTTGTTTGTTTTCTAATTTCCGTTATAAGCTGACAAAAAGTAACCACATAATTTCCATTTACCGGATAATAGCAAAAAAAAAAAAAGAAAATCATGTGCTGGCAAAGAATACTTGTATAATTTGTATGATACTGAATGTTAAAAGTTCTCACAAGAAATTTCATTTCAAATATAAGACATCATAAAATAAGCAACATTTAATGTAAAAATTAGAATCATTGACGAATGTAATCTGATGTATGTGAATATCTTTGTGAAATTTCCCATACCTGCTACTTAGTTTAGGATGTTAAAAAAAATTTAAAATTCTGCGCACTGGAGGGTGGCGTTGGTTGAAGTAGTTAGCACGTTGACTACAAAACCGAAGTTCCTGGGTTCGAGCCCGGTATGCAGTCATTAAATAACAACACCATGCATTTTTCTGATGTGCATTAGTGTCCCTTTGTATCAGTAGTTGTAGGAAAGTTCAGGTGATGAAGGCATAGAGACTGGTCACTGAACTATACCGGCTTCAGCTTGTAGATACTAATCCTAATGTCACATCAGAGCGTCCCCCTTCGTTGTACAGCAAAATTATTGGCGAAGCAAAATAACCAATAAAATGGCTACTATACATATCTTTAAAAATTTAACACGCCTCATTTATACCAGAGGCGCTGCAACTGCGTTATTAAAAATGTGCAAAAAGCAGAGTTGTAAAAGAATGCAGCTTTCCTCCGTCTCTTCCTTCAACACCTGTCCGCGCTGTCACTATCCCTTTCCTAAAGAAGGTAACACCTAGTAATAGTAGTAGGCATTCATTGCCTGAGTGTTATTTTATACTTCAGTACGAATAAAATTGGTATTTCAAATGAAAAAAATATAAAAAAATTAAAAAGACGTTTCCAGGTTTGGAAAACTTTAACTTTTTTTGTTATATAAAAGTAATTTACTAAAACTAATTTGCCCTTTTTTTCTATTGCAAGAAACATATATTATATTCTTAAAAGAAACGGATTGGTGTAAGATATCAGAAAAATAAAAAAAGGATGATTGCAGGGCTGGGAAACTTAAACTTTTTGTGATATATAAAAGTAACTAGGTCTAATTTATTTCTTTCTTTTTCCTTAAAAATTATATATATTTTACGTTTTGGAAAGACAAATTTGAAGTAGAAAATTATTAAAATAAAAACCAAAGCTCCATAGCTGGAATCTTTTAAATTTTTTTCTGGATATTAAAGTAACTAATTAAAACAATTTTTTTTTAATTTCCTTTTTTCTTTGTTCACTTAACATACTTTATATATTTTTTTGGACCAAGGAATCAGAACAAATTTAAAACGATTATTCCAGGGTTGGAAAATTATTTATTTTGTTTATAAATGTAACCAGCTCTAATTAATTTTTTTTCTTTTTCTTTATAAATTAACTATATTTTATGCTTCTGAAAAAAAATTTGGTGCATAAAATTAGAAAAATGAAAACCACAGCTCCAGAGATGGAAACTTTGAACTATTTTTGATATTATAGTAACTAAATAAAACTAAGTTTTTTCTTATTTTCTTTTTGCTTTGTTCATTTAACATATTTTATATTTTTTAAAAAGAACTAGATTAGTATAAGGAATCAGAAAAATCCAAAATTATGATTCCAGGGTTGGCAAACTTACACTTTTTGTGTTATTTAAAATTAACTAGGTCAAAATAATTTTTTTTTCTTTTTCCTTATAAATTAAATATATTTTATGCTTCTGAAAGAAACGTTTGGCATATAAAATTAGAAAAACGAAAATTACAGCTCCAGAGGTGGAAACTTTGAACTTTTTTTGATATTAAAGTAACTAAATAAAACTAATTTTTTTCTTATTTATAGCTTCAGAGATGGAAAACTTAAACTATTTCTGGTATATAAAACTAATTATTTCTTTGATAATTAAATATATTTTTTTTATATTTTAGAAAGAAAGAAATTAGTATTAAGAAACAGAAAAATCTAAAATATGGTTCCAGGGTTGGAAATTAAAAAAAAAGGATCGGTAAAAAATAACCAAAAATATTTGTTTTTCAGTTTTCTGCTGAACAAAATTAAAAAAAAAAAAAATCTGTAGGAATAAACCGTTTACATAATACCATTATGTATACCATTTGCAATGGGAAGTTTAAATTAAGACACTAAAAAGCTTTGCAATATTATTTAATACGGGAAAATATAAAACAAGTTATTTTACTTGGTATGGAGGTGCAATACTAAGACTATTTTGGAGTTATTAAATAGCAGCATGGTTCTTGAAATATATATTTGAATCAAATTCTTTAATCTAAAAATACTGAGAGGTCACTTACTAAAAATTGCACTAGAGCAAAAAATTATAAATTTGTTCATAAAACACATATGTATTTATGTGTCTGTATACTAAATAAACATGTGATCGTACTTTCGTGAAGGGTATATAAGATTCGGCACAGCCGAATATAGCACTCTTACTTGTTTTTTTCATTTAGCCTTGTAAATACTTTTATTGTTATCCGATGGATTTCTAATTGTATTAGGATCTAGAAAAGTAAAATGAGTTTACCTAAATATAAATTAGTAGCTTAACCCGGTGTGCTTCGCTACCCATACCCCGCAAAAAAATAAATATATATATATGTATATGGCTTTGGTGGTGCAATATGAAAATTGAATTTTGCCACGCCCCTCCGCTCGCAGACCGAAAATCAAAAATCAGACTCCACAGTGTCACCCGCCTGAATATTCTGCAGATTCCATGAAAATTTCATCAAAATCGACCCAGCCGTTTTGGAGTCCATACGTTACATACATACATACATAAATACATACACACATCCTGTTTTATATATAAATATTTGCTGGGTACACGCGCAAAACTGATGCTAACATGTATATCTGTGCAGGCCTGTAATACATGTATGTGTTTATTTTGCGTTTAAATCATACAAAGAAGTTGACCAATACAAGTATCGATGCTTTTTGTTCGATACCTTTGAACAGATACCGTATCAAATAAAAGTATCGATAACTTAGTAGTCCTTATTATTGTACTCACGAGTATATAGTCCTCAGTATGCGAAATTATAATCACATATCGTGAAGTAATCATTTTATTTTGTGTTCTCTAGTGTTATTAAATAGTTCTCTTTAACCGAAATTTATAAAAATGTATAAAGACTTTTGTAACATTTTTATCTTATACATGTAAAAATTAAATCTAGAAAATGAACCAATATTGTTAAAAAAAATTATGTTTTCTATTATTTTTTCAAGTATTTACTGTCCCCGTTCTATTATATTATTTACACACTAGCTTTTGAAATTTTCTTAAAACTCAATACACACACACACACACCTAAACCGAGTGACTATAAAACTATTTGCAGCCACACACATTTTTCAGACAACACATCCACCCCTAGGAACAAGTTCATATGTGTAAAATTTATTATTCATTTATTACAGAAGGCAGACATCCCTATAGAAACGTTAACATGTGTTTATATATTTGTATGTATTAGTGTGGAAATTTATAGTGTATATTTAATTGTGTGCAACTCAGGCATTTTTTATATTTTTCTTTCATTTTACAATGAACTTTTCGTAACTGTGGGCTTAGAAGTCAATAGCACACGGGCTTGTTTTACAATTCACCTAAATTTATTTTTTTTTAACTTGAACTAGTGGGTGGGTAGTCCCACAGATTCACAGCGACTTTATTTTTCTTGTGTACTTTTTAATTGTGCTTTTTATTTTATCCTTATACGTATCTCTAAGAAGAGTTTAATGTAGGTCTTAATTGTTGTTTTGTTTTTCAGTAAGAAAACTGATTTTTATAGTTACTATGCCTACAATTTATAAGTAGAAATTTGATCATGTGAACATGTACACAGAGAAAACAGATTCGTTGAGACAACCGAATTTGTTGCCAATCGAATTTTGGTGGTTGCACCAACTATATAGATTTCTGGTATAACGACTGCAATTTTCTTGTGGTACCACTATATTTTAATTATAACCCTTAAACAAATACTTGCAGCAACAGAAAAAATTGGTTAACAGTATGGAATTTGAAAACAAGTTATTCTTGCTACCGAAAACGTGGTTAGTATAACTGAAACAATATCATAATTGGTACCTGTGAAAGAAAAATTGGCCTTTATTGCTGAAATAAAATAAGCAATAAACGCAAATGAAAATATACAATTTAAGAAATTTATAATTTAACATATTGTAATAAGTTATTTTTAATTGAAATTTATTTATTTCAACCACACATTTTGGACAGCCACAAACCTGTTATCTTATGCACAGACTTTCAAAAACCATTTGAGAATTCATAAATCATAATATCTTTGAAAGTCACAGAATTTAATTTTTAATTTGCTGCAACGAATATAAACTATGGTAGTAAGCTCAACCTATAGTTAGTTGCAGCAACTGATAGAAAGTGTTTATTTTAACCTTAATATAGAACGACAATTTTTTAGTTGCCAATACCAAAAGTTGGTAGTAACATCCAATTCATAATATTTTATTCGGTTGTGTTAACCAATCAATGAATTAGTCATGGCAAAAGCATACGCTCGGTTGATGCAATCAATTTAAGAATTGTCAGAATCATATCTTTATTACAATTATGCCCTCATGGCAATAAACATGGATTGTTTTTTGGATTAACAGAAAATTGATTGTGTGAACTGAAATATAGTTTATGCAAATGATATTTTGTTGGCCTAACCATTTTCCAACCAAACTTTTTTCTGGGTGTAGGTATTTATAAGTTCATTGATACACTTTCTGTAATATCAATAGCATAACTTTCATATTTAGAGATATTTGACATTTCATACCTGGGAATTTTTCGCATCGCATCAAAATTTCAGCATAAAAGTTCTAACATTCGTTGTTTCTTACAAAGTGCTGTTTGCTAAATAAGTTTACCTGGTTAAGTGTTATAAAGAATCAATCGAGTACAAGATTTACATGTCCATCTAGAGTACCAGTACATGGCCTTAAAAAATCAATTTATTATAATAATTATCCAGTAACTTGCAAAAGTTTGAATATACTCTTTTGATTCTAATCCTTGTTTGCGACGATCGCTATCACAATGGACCCAATTGGGTCTCCAAGTGTACACAGAGAAAAAACTGCCTCATAGAATCAATAAGATTTTCTCTATGAAACGTTTTTAGGCTAAGGGGGTATCTCAGCAGAAAGAAGCAGATATTTTTTCATAGAGATTCCTTATTGTTTTTATGTGGTAAATTTTATTAATTTTATCAAGCAGAAAACCACATAAAATCAAGAAGAAAACTTATTATTCACATTTTTTTTACTGAATTTCCGTTATTTTTGGCACCAAAAACAATCCATAGAGAAAAACTTCTTGATTCTATTAGGTTTTCTTATAAATTGTAAATTATAGGGATTTCTTATTGATTTTATTAGGTTGCCTTTTTAATTTTTTTAAAAAAGGTTTCTTGATTTTATTAGGTTGCTCCATTGATGTTTTCAATAAGGTTTTCTTCTTGATTTTAGTAGGTTCCTATATGAGTATTTGTAAAACATCTTATTGATTTTTTTAATAAGGAAATCTTCTTGATTTTATGAGGTGTCCTGTTATTTGGTTTCTATAAATAGACATACCGACAATTTTTTTCATGATCTTTTTCATTTTTGTATAAGAATGTTTGCACAATAATTTCAATGGTTATTCAGGCTGCTTGTTAGAATATTGGTTAGAGTGCTTGTCTATCAGTTAGAAGTTTGCTGGTTCAATACTTGGTGATTAAGTTAGTTAAGAATATAACCTAATGTGTATGTATGTATGTATGTATAAATAAATAACATCTACAAAATACTACATACATACATACATACCTATATGGTAAAAAATTTCGTTTCTAAACGTTTCAAATTTGTATGAAAAATAACGAAAATTCGTTTCAAAAAATATTTTTTCCATACAAATTTCAAAACGATAAAAACGTTTCTATTTACAAAATTTGCTTTTAAATGAAAATACATAAGTACAGAGAATAAAGACGCAATTTTATTTTTATTTTTTATGAGGTCTCCTTAAAAAAAAGAAGAAGAAAACCTTATTGAAAAAATCAATAAGATAACCTCATAAAAACTACAAGATTTCTTCTTGATTCTTTCAAAAAGGTTTTCTCTATGAAATTAATAATATTTCCTTATTGAAAAAAACCATAGAGATTTCTTATTAATTTTGTTCTATTTTATGAGGTATTTAGTAGGCACTGTTTTCTCTGTGTAGGTGTGGTATAGCTCCTAAGCTTGTGATGATCGCTAGTTATAATGACATAGGTATACGAATATTTCCTTACTATGGCAGCTTTATTATTCAGCTTTGACCATATAATTCATATCTTCTAAGGCAGTGTCTTTTACAGACTGACAAAACTAAAAACAAGATTCAGTTAAGAAAAACCAAGAATAAATTTAAATATTGATTAAACTCAGCCTCTTTAGTTATTTTTTTTCATTTATAATACCAAAATTATTACATTAACTAAAATTATATTAGGGGTTTTTTTTGGGGAAATTGTTACAACTTAAGTTTAATATTTGTTAACGCACTAATAATACCAAATTATCAATTTACTTATTCAGTAACATATTTTTTTTATTGCAAATACATAAAATTCATTATTGAGGGGTTTAGCTGGATCCTATGTGCATTTGACTGTTGCTAATGCAGATTATTATAATAATAAAAATAGAAAATATTTTAATCAGTTATAATTTCTTAATCAGGCTTAAGTTCAGTAATTTCAATTTTTACCGAATGAAATATTTTTATTAATTAATTAACTAGACTTTATTAGCTGGGGGAAATACCGATATTTTTTTGCAGCCACGCACTTCGTCAGCACCCATGTCTATCTACTGGGGTAGAGATTATTATTAACATCAGCTATTTAACTTAAATTTTCTATGAAATGGAATATGAGAATTGATTGTGTATGCAATTATTGATTTACCTTTGGTAAACACATTTGTACGTATCACTATTCATTTTCTGTTTAATACATTTTCTATTTAGGTTAGCAAGAAGTTATATCAATCTAGCTAAGTATGTTAAACTATTCTTATTTATCTTTTACGATCATCACATTAATTATTTTTACTTATTTGATGTTACTTTGTTTTTGCTTTCTACAGTTGACTTCTCTTTTATTATTTTACTGAATAAGTTAAATAATAATTTGGGATTATTAGTGTGTTAACAAATATTAACCTTAATTTTTTTTTATATTTATATATTTTGTTTATATTTTTTTAAGAACCAATTTAATTTTATTTCTCTCCAGATCCTGGCAACACCACTGATGATGACCTATTATCTCTGGAATTAAAGGAACTGACACAAAACTAGTCACATAACTAGTTTCTAAGAGGTATGTTATATTCCTACTTATAAGCAGTGATGCTAACTCTTGGATCATCAAAAGCGCTGTCAGCATATAAAATAGGGTAAAAATGGGTAAAAATTTAAAAAATTGCGGGTGAGAAAGCACTTAGCTAAAAATTTGCTGTTATTTGCGTTTTATATGAATAAGACTTCACTTTTTGTTTGACTATGACATATTAAATCGCAGTACCGGACAATTATTTTAAAATTAGATTAAATGCATAGTGAGTTTAGCGCATCTTTTGCTGGTCTAAGCTAAGCCACCTTATGAGCGGTCAATAATTCTTCCAAGCTTTTTCTAAATTTTTCTTTTCCCATCTTAAATAATGCCATAATAACTTAATAAGATTTAACAAAACATTATGTGCCAGAGTTACTTTTAAGAAAAATGTTTAATTACAAAAGAACTAGGACACTTTTTTCTTATATCTTAAATTTGCACAAATAACAAATCCACATTATTTAACTGTGTTCACGCATGCGAATGAAAATAGTAAAATCGTTGCTTAACATGAATAAAAAAAATTCTTGCAAAGAATTAAAAAAGCTGATTGAGAAAAGTCGAAGCGTTTGTTTCTTTGCCTTGTTTAAGTTGCAAAAATTTTATATATTAAAGAAACAATAAAAAGCACTGCGAGAAATTGTAAATATAAATACCCGCTTTTCTGAAACGGATATTTAATAAAGTTTACAGTATTTCGAAAGAAAAAAAGCACCAAAAAATACCCTAAAAGCACCAGAATGGCAATGTTGTTTATAACACTTCTCTGAATCAAATAAAGCACTTTGATATGGTGATGGACCTAAGGGTAAAAACCAGTTTTGTTCAGGAGAGCCATTTTAAAGATTTAAATACGTGTATCTTTGGTGTACCATCACTGAGCATGTTGGTGTTGGTCTCATTTGAAAGCGACACATCTCATGACGTCAGGAACGTGTTGGTCAACCTTGAAAACGCGCGTAGGTCGTCCCTACGTCTTGTTTTGTGTAGTTGGTTTTTACGGTTTTCTACCTAGCGCGCTGTTTCCATGAATTTGATATTAATTTTGCTCGCGTTTTTTCGAATCCAGGCTTATTTTCTAAAATTATTAATTTTGAATTATAATAAATACTCATTGATAATTCTTTTAAATCGTGAATATCACTCTGTTAGTACGAAAATTTTTTCACATAACCTTAGAATCGTCAATCTCAATTTCAAAAACGCGCATATCTCTGGGAGGGAACACTTTTGGGGCATGGGATCGGTCTCATTCGATGCTCAAATATTGTCCACATCAAAAAAAAAAAAAAAAAAAAAAAGTGAAAATTTATTTCTTTACCCTTAGGTCCCTTTCTCTATGCGCTGTCACATATACATATGTTTTAAAACATCTGCAAGCAACTGAAACTAATAACACACTTCTAATTGTACATAATACGAAGCATATATAATATATATATAATAAAATTAAAGTTAAATTAAATTTTCATTAAAAATAGAGTAAAGGCCTTTCTAATATATAAAATATTTTTAATTAAAAAGAAAAACAAATAGTTTTATTTAGTGTCTTTTATATATAAAAAGTTGCAATTTTCCATTCCTGGAACTATATTTTTTTAAATTTTTCTGATTCTTAATACAAACAAATTAACAAAGAAGAATATTTTTCAATATTTAGCTACTTTTATGTACCAAAAATAGTTCAAGTTTTCCAACTCTGGAGCTGTGCTTTTTATTAAATTTTTACTACCAATTCAATGCTAACTAAAATATAAAATAGGTTTAAATTACAAAAAAAAAAAAATAATTAGCTTCAGCTAGTTACTTTTATTTTGCAAAAAAAGTTTACACTTTCCAGCTCTGAAACCGTATTCGATTTTGCTTATTTTCAATAGCAATCCATTTCAGACCTTTTCTGATACAGCATTTTAAATCCGTAAGTATCTAACTTGTTTGGGAGCTTCTGAAAACCGATCTCACGTTCAGACAGATAGTCATATACACAGACGGACTTCGCTTATTCTTATACGAAGAAAACATATATGTATATATAATTAGACTTGTGTCCAACAGTTCTTTTTGAACTAGTTTGAGAGCGTTTGAATCAAAAGTTGTTTCAAACCCATTTAATTTATATTGATGTTTTTGACTTGACTTGTGTCCAACTGAACGAACTAGTTCAAAATGAACTGTTGGACACAAGTCTATATATAATTTATCTGTCGCATAGTAATATTGTGGAAATTACACATGGAATGACAAACCTATGTATCGTTAGCTAAATTGCAAAAAGACGTAACTAACAAAAAAAACTTAACAAAGTTGTAATTAAGTCCCCTTGTTTTTTGTTAATAAAAGCGTCATTTTTTATTGCATAAGCCTAAAATTTTGTCAAGACATTTAGTTTAATGACATTCATAATTATCAATAAATTTCTTAATTTATACCTTCCCTTGAAAAATGTATATGTAAGCAAACGCATTTCAGTAAAACCCATTAGGTCGGGTTAGGTTAAGTAGAGGTGGCAGTCAGAAACCCGAACTCACTTAGACCGTTTTGGCCCATTGTGATACCACGGAGACTCTGTTTGTGCAGACTCCCCACCGTCGAACCAACCAGAGCTCAATATAAAGCTACTAATACGTTGAAGTTTAACACTAGCAACGTCAGAAAGTTCCCTGAACTCAAGAGCGCCCATTGTGGCCCTGTAAGTGGAGGACAGTGACAAATAAAGTGCTCTATGCTTTCCTCGTCATCGATATCCTGGCAGCTACGGCAAAATCATTGTGTTCATTCATTACAATTCAATACAAATTTAGTACAAATTTGCACAAAATTGCACAAACTTTGAGGTACACGAATACACCTTTTATTGTAAAATGATTAATTTAATAAAAATGTTTTTCATTAGTATTTAAAAGTTACGGTTATTTGGGCAACTATTTGCCCAAGTGCGACTTTATTTTGAGTGAAATACTGGTATATTTCAAATCCTTTAAATAGACTTTACTTTACTTACTTTTAGAGGAAGTTGCATTAAAAGGGGTTCAAATTATACTTCTTTTCTACTTTCAAATTAACTCTTCCAATTACTCTTAAGGATAATTAAGTGTTTTTGAACAATTCTAAACCCTTTACGCAGTATGTCTTCCTATTAGCCATCATAATTATTAACATTTGATGCATTTCCTATTTGCTTAAGGTACAGGGCTAGTATGTCCATTTGGAACAATTAATCTTAAAGAAGGGACCTTGTCGAAATACTTATATCAATATTGTCATTATAAACCGGTGTGCTCAGCACCAAAACTTCTTAAACGACCAACGTATACACACCTGCATCATTAAGTTTTCTGTTGGGTCTCAAATTGCATGTGGATGTTCTTTTGGTTCTTTGCTCATTATTATTTAGATTGAATAACTTGTTGTCCTTGTGCTTGCAGCATATAAGAAAGTAATAAAAAAAAATTATTTTACTGTTCAGCAATGACAAAAGGATTAAAAAATATGAGAAACTATTCTTTGGCAAGACAGGGTTTTCTAAATTTATAAAACTTAAATGCAAGCATAATATATGCCTCATAGTCATCTACTATTACTAGTGGTTTTCATACGGGATTTTCCGGGAAAAATTTCCCGGGATCCCGCACAGTTTTCGGGAAAGAAATCCCGGGAAACTTGTGCGGGAATTCCCGGGATTTTTTGATTTTGTTATGGCAACTTAATTTGTATGTACACATTCCTTGATGAGTGTCGTTATTCACTTTATGAATGCGATGGTGCAATAATAGGGTGATGGCAATACTACAGTACCTAAAGCTTTACAAGAACTAAGGCCGAGTTTACATCTGTCCCAAATGCGTTCGGAGACTTAAATGTCTTTATTTGGAAAAAGCAGAACGCGACATTCAAAATTTAATTCTACAACAATTCATAAAAGTAAAAAACAGAAATGAGCAAGGAAATAAAAGAAAATTACAAATAATGAAAGATTCTCTTTGGTAAATAGTACGGTTAACAGCATCAACAGCTTATTCTGTACTAAAGTCCTTTTTCCAAAGAAATATGCCCTTATGCAAAAACGATTGTTAAAGTTAAAGCATGCGTTAAAACTGGTTTTGCCATACAAAATTCGTTTGTTAAACCAACTTTATGTTTAACTATGATTTTTTCATAAGGGGGATATTTTGTAAATTTAATACTCGTATAATTTCTTTTTTATAATATTGGCTTATATATTTATATTTTTATAATATTGGCTTATATGTTTATATATTATACTATTATATAAAGAACGGAAACGGTATTATTTTTTGAATAATGAGTGTATGAAACGTTATTATTTAATTGATCTCATGAATTACAATTTGTTTTTGTTGAAATAAACTAAATTTAAAAATATTTTGTATTGTTTTGTGCTGAGCGGGAATTCCCGGGAAACTGAAAAATCTTCCCCGCTTTCCCGGGAAATGAAAAAGTCCGGGAATAGAAAAACTCTAACTATTGCGTATGTATGTTTGTAAATATAAATGTACGTTGATATGCATATAACCAAGTTCATTACGTTATTACTTTTTAACCTTTAAATCCCTATAGTAAACATGCAGCTATTTGTATAAAAAAAGATATGCAATAGCTCACTTTTTTTTAATTTAAATAGAAAAGTTACAAAAGGACAGTCTTGGCAGGTTGTTACTTGTTCAAATTATTTTTTATTACAAAATATGTTCAAATATTGAACACATACACTTTTATTTGTGTGAAAGTCTGTACGCTATGCAAATTAGCATTAATACCACCTCCATGAACCAAAACAATAATTCGGCTAACAAATTATATTTGACCTAAATGGAAGGACTGAACAAAATCCTGAATATAAAAGCGTCAGCCGTTTCAACAGAGTTAAAAGCATTTGACTTAATTACATTTACAAAATACATTTTGTGCTAACTTGTGCCATTTCAAACTCTATCTTGTGTGCGCTAGTGGGTTTCAACATTCCATCATTAATATTCAAATGTATTCAAATCATTACATTAAGCTGACGCCATCGAACACCGAATAAATTTTAAGCATTGCAGAATCATACTTAGATATGAAATTTATGTTTCGTTAACATGTTTAGTTTTAACTGGTTATTTTGAGATTTGCCATTTAAAAATAAATAAGGAGTACGATGTAGAATTGTTACACGATTTAGCAATTATGTCAATTGTAATTATTTTTTATTCTCCATTTGCTGTAACTACAAATCCGTATGAACATTATTGAAAATATACAAGCATGGTTGGCCAATGGTGCATGAAGAGATAAAAGTAATTTAAAAGTTATAGGAAATGACAGATTTTAATTTGTACTGTGTGTATATATGTGTGTGTGTGTATGATAGAGAGAGAGAGAGAGAGAGAGCCTAACTATAAAAAATTTATTTAATTTTTATAAAACAAACGAAACATTTGCAAGAGACACTATGCAGAGAATTAAATTTAATTTCGAAAATGTTTTTCTATAGAAAGCTTTAAAAATTTGTTTTAAGTTACACATATTTACATTAATTTCATGAAAGAAATTTGATTAAGTTTCTACTTTTTTTTGTGCTGGCATCTCTAGTTTCCAATGAGCAATAGAAACAAAGAGAAAATTTATTAGTTAAACTTGCCTCAGCATCTTTCTTTAAATACATTATATAGTGCTATAGGCCTGTTCTACAAATCCCTGTGATTTCAAAAAATTAATTAAAAATAAATGGATAATTGCTTTTGTAAAATGCACGATTTATATATATATTTAATCCATTTATTCCTAGGAGTAACATAGGGCCGTAACAAATAATTTGCATTGCGCTCTATCTAAAACAAGACGTTGATATTCACTCCAACTTCTTCCGCAGTTTCTTAGCTCGGCAAATAGTCTTCATTTTCCAAGTGTTGCGTGGGTGTCCATATCTTTTACTGCCTTGTGGATTGAATTCGATGGCTTTCCTTGTGATGTCATCTGCTGGCTTTCTTAACGTGTGACCAAGCCATCTAAAGGGTCCACCATCTAACGTTTTTTTTTCAACTAGTGCTTATTTCGTGAATGGTAACACTTAGCTCATGTCTGATTTGACAGATAATTAGGTTTATCCTTCCGCTGAACGAATATGGTTATGTATATGCTTGAACAACGCTGGGAAATATTGATTACAGAAGATGCTGATTTTGTCAAAAAAATCATCTTTTCAGATGAAGCTCATTTTGATTTTGGCGGGTAAGTAAACAAGCAAAATTGTCGCATTTGGGGCACAGAAAAGCCGCACGCATACATTGAAAAGCCGACGCACCCAAAATGAGTCACTGTTTGGTGCGGAGTTTGGTCCAGAGCCAGAATTGGGCCATTTTTCGAAAATGAGCAAGGAGTGGCCGTTACAGTCAATGGCGATCGTTATCGAGCCTTGTTGAACGAATTTTTGTTAACAAAAATTGAAGAGGAGGATATTGGCAACATTTGGTTTCAACAGGTCGGCGCTACGTGCCACACAGCTGGAGCTACACTCGATGTTTTGCATAGCATTTTCAAAAAAAAAAGTTATCTGGCGAACTCCCTGCATCTGGGAGAAGCTGTGCGATAACAAGCAAATATAATCAAGATCACTAAGCTTGTTTTGTAGACATTTAGACATTACTATATCCAGCACTATATTAAAGAGCAATGGCGATAGGATGCAGCCTTGTGTAATGAAATATTCTATTATAAATGACAAAACTTAAAATCCAAAAAACTCTACTCACAAGTCAGCTATTAATAGTTTGTCTTTTAAATCACGTAATTTTGAGAACAGAACCGATTATTATGTTTTTACTTTTTAAAATAAAATTCACAAATGCACAATTCTTATCATAACATAATACTTCATATACCCAATACTAATATTAAGAGCTTTTCAACACACAATGTTAAGTTATTAGCAGCAAAAATACCACAATGTTAACTTTGCTTTACAAAAAAACTGACTGCTTAGCGCACGTATCAACACTTTCAATGCTTAACAAGTAACTTCTAGAAAAATGCTAGAAGTATACAGAAATTCACAGCTTATTTAACAGCTTCTCAATATTGTGTTGCAATTCGTACTGTTACAGTGTGTGTGTGTTTGTGTGTATGTGTATGTTTACAATAGAGCTCTATTACAAAAGCATTATAATTGTTGTTGTTTGTGTCTGGTGTCTGCATTGGCCTTTGAGTTTGTGGGGTTGTATATTTTTTTAATAAGCTAAAGATATATAACATTTTTATTATAAATCACACAATCTTGGTGGCCAATTAATAGGGCCATTACGTGAAATTCTTCGTACATCAGAATTTTCTTTAAGTAGCGTTTACTGTGTGAGATATGGCTCTGTCCTAGTGATCCTGTTTGGATTACATATCAGCAAAAGTAATGCCTTATAATTATGTCTTAATAATATTCACCATTGAAAGTAAATTATGTGCATCATTGTTTTTGAAAATATTACGACTAATTATTCCGCCGGCCCATAAAGCTCACCAAATGGTACTTTTCTGTAAACGTAATGCTGTTTGGACAAAACCTTATCAATTAGCTTTACCCTTAATGCAATAATTTTGCTTATTTACGAGTCCATTGAAACAAAAAATTAAATTTATGGCTGCACTAAATTTTGTGTGAATAAATATAACGAACAGAACTATTATTCTGATGGAAATTCAATTCGCAAGCTTTACTCTCGTGTAAATCTATTCTTTATGAAATGGTACGCCAAACTAAACAACATCTGTGTGCCATGTGTCCAGAAAAGTGTAACCATTAATTACTAATGAAAAACTGTGTGATTCAAACACGTATTTATTAAGTTAAAGATTTTCATACATGACTATTAGACAATTTTATAGATTTGAAATTGGTTAAATCAATAAATACTTGACTTACCATTTCATAGCGAATAGACTTTTATGAGAGTAAGTTTGCGAATTGAAAATCTATCAAAATAATAGCTCTGTTCGTTAAATTTGTTCATACACACACAGCTGTAAGCCCGGCCTAAGCAAAAAGTACGATTACTATCAGCTGTTAAAATGGCTGTCAAATAAAGCAGTTATACCAATTTTAAATTTTCGAAAAAGTATTTTTCTAATATGTGCCTCGTTTCTGTAACGAACGAGAGAACATTTCGAGTCGAAAGAACACTGAAATATTTATGCTGAATATTTATACATAGTGTAAGAAAAAAATATGTTTTGCATGCTCAGAATCCGAATCGTCCTTTTATCCTTAGTCATATAGTCCCAATAAGCATTTTTCCAGAAGTGTTTTCAGTGGGCGACTTGAATTGCGAAATATATATATAATATATAAAAAGTTTAGTCCATTTCAATGAAAATTTTTATTTATTTGTCTTATTTATTTTTTAATAACATTGAAGAGAGAGGTTGGCGTTGGCTGAAGTAGTTACCACATTGACTACAATACCGAAGGTCCTGGGTTCAAGCCCGGTCTCCGACAGTCATTAATTAACAATACTACGCATTTTTCTTATGTGCATTATGTAGTGTCCCTTTGTATCAGTTGTTGTGGGAAAAGCTCTAGTGATGCAGGCAATAAAACTACACCGGCTTCAGCGGATACTAATCCTAATGTAACATCAAAGTGCCCGCCTTCATCGGTAGTGTGTAGCAGAATCATGGCGAAGTAAAATAACCAATAAAATGGCTACTAAGCACAGCTTCAAAATTTAATACGCCTCATTTGACACCAGAGGCGCTGCAATACTTTTGCCCTTTTCGATACATAATGGTGTACAGCGGACACACCGGAAATGGTTTTCTCGTTGTACAGGTAAGTCAGGCTACCAGTTTTGGGACGTTTGGGAGCTCTATGAAGAACATTTTCTTCCACTTTTTTTGGAACTTGCGGTAAAATTAAAAAACCGTCATTTTCTGGTCGGCTAGCCCGGCTCCTCCAATAATTCTATTAAAGCATCTGAAACTTTCAGCCACTTGATTTGGCTTCTTAGAGCCGTCTTTTTGCTTCTTATCAATGTGTCCAATGGCGCATAGTAATTATAAACTTAAAGGACTTCTATTAAATCTCTATCTAGATGCTATAAAACCACCAGATTTCGTCGCAAGTCTGTATTTCTGTTGGAATTCCTGGGGGTAACAATTACCTTAGGGACAACTTTCTGTGATACTTCCTTTCTGTTGTTGATATCACATGGCACATTTAGATTATAGCCAATTTCTGAGGCAGATTCGGTCTCATCTGGGGCCAAATTACGGCACTCGTTATCGATCGAAATTACGAAATATTTCAATAGAGTTTATATGGAAATATTTTAAAATTTCAAATAGTATTGAATGCCATAATATGCCTCCCGACCTCCCAGTCGAATATTCACTTGCAGAGTAGTCAAAATCGCTCTCTGGGTCTGACTTTTCGCATGCAATACGCTTACTATCTTTTTTGGCACCTAAAATGCGTATTGGGACAATTAATTCCACGAGGAATTAATTCCCAATTTTTATCAAATCTGCTATAACCTTCTTTTTATTATCATAAAACATCACCACCGACTTATTTAATATAATAAATCAAACACATTTTTGTTAAATACAATTTACACTTTACAAATTACAATTTACAATTTTGCAAATTTTTGTAAAACACAATTTTAGTAAATTACGATGCTTTTGCAATAAATTTCATCAAATTATCGATCCAAATTGTTAAATATCAACGATGTTGTAATATTCATTATCCAATTGGGTGAATGTGTATACTAGTATCAATATCGTTACTTTAATATAGCAAGGCCCTAACTCATTATGTTTTTTGAAATAGAGATTTTTCGATACATTAGATGTTCTTCAATATACAAAGATCTGGATGTCCAAAAAACTAATGAGTTAGAGCCTTGCTATATTAAGGTAACGATATGTTTTTATTTACATTTCATAAGTCACACTTAAATCTGTGTTTGGGACTATTTAGATTTTAGAAAAAATTTCATCGAAAATAAAGAAAATACAGAAGTTTTAAAATTGTTGGGACGTATTATCCCATTAGTCCCGATAGGGTTAAATAACAATATCTTTCGCAGAATCTACAAATTTATTTGAAAAAATTTTTGCTGGTTCAATGAATTTGGTTAGTGAAAATGAAATAAAAGGTCAGATTTTAGGTCCTTTTTTTGAAAAGATACTTCCTCAAAAAAGTACTTTTTTATTGTTTTAAACAGGTAATTTTTGAAAATGCACTTTTTGAACACATACCCCCATATTCTTAGAAAACAAAATTTTTTTTATTTATATTTATATATCAAGTTCATTGGTGTCTCACAAACTTCATATGAATAGGAATATTCTTAAAGAGTAAAAACGGTTCGGTTGAAATACCAGAAAATCATACTTAAATCGTATTTGCTTTTTGACTCGGATATATTAAAACTTACTTTTAATTTTGTTAAAATTTACTTTTCTGTTTGAAAAGAGCTATAAAAAATTAGTTGGTGGTAGATATCCTTATATTTTAACGTCGCTTTTCACATTTTATGATTGAGGGTTAACGTGAGCTTTAACTGCAAGTTCTTCATATAAAAGTTGCCGTTAAAGTTCCTGTTAGCTTTTAATTGTACATGGTGAAAAGGGCCCTAAAAGTTCTTTGTTAAAAGATTATTTATTATTTTTTTCATTGATGGGACGAAAAAATCCCGTTATGCCCACAATTATAATAAAATTTTAATTACTAGCACTCAAACTACACAGAGACAAAACTGCCTCATAGAACCAAGAAGTTTTTCTCTATGAAACGTTTTTAGGCTAAGGGGTATCCCAGCAGAAAGAAGCGAAGATTTTTTCATAGAGATTCCTTATTCTTTTTATGTGGTAAATCTTATTAATTTTATCAAGAAGAAAACCACATAAAATCAAGAAGAAATCTTATTATTCACAACTTTTTTACTCAATTTCTGTTATTTTTGGCACCAAAACAATCTATAGAGAAAAACTTCTTGATTCTATTAGGTTTTCTTATAAATTGTAAACTATAGGGATTTCTTATTGATTTTATTAGGTTGACTTATTGTGTTTTTTAAACAGGTTTTCTTCTTGATTTTAGTAGGTTGCCTTATTGATTTTTTCAATAAGGTTTTCTTCTTGATTTTAGTAGCTTCCTATATGAGTATGTGTAAAGCATCTTATTGATTTTTTTTTACAAGGAAATCTTCTTGATTTTATGAGGTGTCTTGTTATTTTATATCTATAAATAGACATAGAGACAGTTTTTTCATGATCTTTTGCATTTTTTTATAATAATGTTTGCAAAATAATTTCAATGGTTATTCAGCCTGCTTGTTAGCATATTGCGTAGAGTGCTTGTCTATCAGGTAGAAGTTTGCTGGTTCAATACTTGGTGAGTAAGTTAGTTAAGAATATAACCTAATGTGTATGTATGTATGTATGTATGTATAAATAAATAACATCTACGATATACTACATACATACATACATATGTGTATGGTATAGAATTTAAATGAAAATACATAAGTACAGAGAATAAAGACGCAATTTTTTTATTGAAAAAATCAATAAGATAACTTCATAAAAACTAAAACATTTCTTCTTGATTTTGTCAAAAAGGCTTTCTCTATGAAATTAATAAGATTGCCTTATTGAAAAAAAACCATAGAGATTTTTTATTAATTTTGTTCTATTTGATGAGGTATTTAGTAGGCACAGTTTTCTCTGTGTAGCAGGCATATACCATCTCTTTTGCTTTAAATATTTGTAAGTGTAAATGTTAACAAGCGTCTGTCATTTGAATCTATTTCGCCATTACATCCTTTTGCAGTTCCACTTTCATTCATCTAATTTTTATTTATATTTGCACACAGCAGGTGCTGCAGTTTTAACTATCGAACTCATGCTGTTTTATGGACAACTGGGGTGAAATGTTATTTTCCATTATTGTTAGAGTGTAAAAATAGCAAAAGGCAATAGAGGATAATTCATTAGGCTTTGGAAACAATTTTTATTGCTATTGTTTTAGTTTCTGGAAAATGTTATTGTTGAATGATTGTTACGGTTGTCTAAGCTTTTAAGAGTATATTGCTGCGTTACAGTAAAATAGCAAAAAAAGGCATTAAAGCGTTTGCTTTTATTAAAAGTGTAGTTATATATGGCGAAGAGAAATACATTTTTTTTAGAAAATCTATGAGACGAGGATGAGTAAACGTTAGGCAGCTTCTAGTTTAACAAAAATATAATATATTTTGAAGCATAAAGAAAATATTTTTTATATTTAAGAACCAAATAAATTCAGTAAAGTGCGACTTTGACTCGCGCACGAAGGGTTCCGTACGTTGGCTTTGAGCATTTTTTTAATACAGTGTTTTTTTACGTTTTTTAAGCTGAAATATTTTTTTTTGATTATTTTTCGCTTTTTTCTCGTTTTGGCGATTTTTTTAATTTTGGCGATTTTTTTTTAATTTTGGCGATTTTTTTCATTTTGGCGATTTTTTTCATTTTGGCGATTTTTTTAATTTTGGCGATTTTTTTAATTTTGGCGATTTTTTCATTTTGGCGATTTTTTTTCATTTTGACGATTTTTTCATTTTGGCGATTTTTCCGGTTTTCCGCGATTTATTTTCGATTTAGAAATTTTTTTTAATTTGGTGCTTTTTTTCGTTTTGGCGATTTTTTTTTGATTTTGGCGTTTTTTTTTCGGTTTGGCGATTTTATAATTTTGAGATTTTTTTGTTTCACCGTTTTTGAAAATTTCAGGAAGTTTGCTCTTACGGTTTCCAAGATACAGCAAGTTTTCAAAATTACATAGTCGAAACTACATTAACTGATGGTACACCCTTTAATTAAATTTTTTTAAATTTTAGTGTTAGTTGTTGTAGTCTGTATAAAAATACACGAACTTTACAAATTTCAAGTGCATATACATACAATTGTATGTATATTACATAGGATTTTAACATTTTTCGTTGCTCGTTTTGGCACACCCTTTAATTTCCAACTCTCATGTATTTGTTGTTGAAGCGGCCAAGGGTCCCATGTAATATACATACATACATACAATTGTATGTATATTACATGGGATTTTAAAATTTTTCGTTGCTCGTTTTGGCACACCCTTTAATTTCCAACTCTCGTGTATTTGTTGTTGTAGCGGCCAAGGATCCCATGTAATATACATACGATTGTATGTATATTAGATGGGATTTTAAAATTTTTCGTTGCTCGTTTTGGCACACCCTTTAATTTCCAACTCTCATGTATTTGTTGTTGTAGCGGCCAAGGGTCCCATGTAATATACATACATACAATTGTATGTATATTACATGGGATTTTAAAATTTTTCATTGCTCGTTTTGGCACACCCTTTAATTTCCAACTCTCATGTATTTGTTGTTGTAGCGGCCAAGGGTCCCATGTAATATACATATATACAATTGTATGTATATTACATGGGATTTTAACAATTTTCGTTGCTCGTTTTGGCACACCCTTTAATTTCCAACTCTCATGTATTTGTTGTTGTAGCGGCCAAGGGTCCCATGTAATATACATATATACAATTGTATGTATATAACATGGGATTTTAAAATTTTTCGTTGCTCGTTTTGGCACACCCTTTAATTTCCAACTCTCATGTATTTGTTGTTGTAGCGGCCAAGGGTCCCATGTAATATACATACATACATACAATTGTATGTATATTACATGGGATTTTAACATTTTTCATTGCTCGTTTTGGCACACCCTTTAATTTCCAACTCTCATGTATTTGTTGTTGTAGCGGCCAAGGGTCTACACACTGTGTCCAAATTTCAGGTCCGTAGCTCTTACGGTTCTCGAGAAAATACCCTGTGACGGACAGACGGACGGACGGACAGACGGACAGACGGACAGACGGACAGACGGACAGCGTAGCGAAAACAATAGGGTTCCATTTTCACCTTTGGTGTACGGAACCCTAAAAATTGCCCCTTCCACATAAGTGCTGTCTTAACATATTCATATATTATGAACAAACCTAATTAAGAAGGCCAACAGTCCTTAGAATTGCAAGCGACTTTTAATGCTGCTTTAGTTTAATCAATTTTAAATGAGTTTGCTTATTTTTTTTAAATTTTACTGCTCAAATTTTAATGGTGGCAACATTTACTTTAGTTCATTGGTTTTTATTATTTTTCTTCCAGCTTAAACAAAGATTTAATATTAAAAACCTAGAACTGCGGAAGATTTATATTTACTTCATTTCCATTTTACATTCGATAAAATTACCAATTAATCTTTATACCCTTTACCAACAAAAATGGTAAAAGGGTATATATAGGTTTGTCATTCCGTTTGTAATTTCTATAATATCAATAAGCGACCCATAAAATATATATATTCTGGATCCTTATGCATAGGGAAGACGAATAAGCGATGTCCGTCTGTCCGTCTGTCCGTCTGTCCGTCTGTCCGTCTGTCCGTCTGTCCGTCTGTCCGTCTGTCCGTCTGTCCGTCTGTCCGTCTGTCTGTACGTGAAATCGGTTTTCCGAAGCTCCCAGAAGAGCTAGAGACTTCGTTCTTGGACTGGTGTGTCAGAAATTTTCCAAAATAGATTGGTATTGAAATTCAGCAAAATCGGGCAGACGATTGCAGAGCTGGAAAACTTAAACTTCATTTTGCCATATAAAAGTAACTACCAAAAACAAATTTTTATTTTTTTTTAATAAATGAACATATTTTACACTTCAGTACGACTAAAATTGGAATTTTAAATTAAAAAAATATAAAAAAATTAAAAAGTCGTTTCCAGGGTTGGAAAACTTTAACTTTTTGTGTTATGTAAAATTAACTATGTCTAAAACTATATTAGTATTTTCTCGAGAACCGTAAGAGCTACAGACCTGAAATTTGGACACAGTGTGTAGACCTTTGGCCGCTACAACAACAAATATATGAGAATTGGAAATTAAAGGGTGTTCCAAAACGAGCAACGAAAAATTTAAAAATCCCATGTAATATACATACAATTGTATGTATGTATGTATATACACTTGAAATTTGTAAGGTTAGTGTATTTTTATACAGACTACAAAAATTAACACTAAAATTTCAAAAAATTTAAATTAAAGGGTGTTCCATCAGTTAATGCAATTTTGACTATGCAATTTTGAAAACTTGCTGTATCTTGGAAACCGTGAAAGCAAAACTCTTGAAATTTTCAAAAACGGTAAAACTAAAAAATCAAAAAATTATAAAATCGCTAAACCGAAAAAAATCGCCAAAAACAAAAAAAATCGCCAAAGCGAAAAAAAGCACCAAATTACAAAAAAAATGTCTAAGACTAAAATAAATGGCGAATAACCGGAAAAATTGCTAAAATGGAAAAAAATCGTCAAAATGAAAAAAATCGCCAAAACGAAAAAAACCCCACAAAAACAGAAAAAAATCCAAAATGAAAAAAAAAAGCACCAAAAACAGAAAAAAATCGCAAAATGAAAAAAAAACCCCAAAACAGGAAAAAATTGCCAAAATGAAAAAAAATCTCCAAAATGAAAAAAAGCGCCAAAAACAGAAAAAAAATCGCCAAAATGAAAAAAAAACGCCAAAATGAAAAAAAGTCGCCAAATTGAAAAAAAAAACTCCAAAATGAAAATAAGCCCCCAAAAACAGAAAAAAATCGCCAAAATTAAAAAAAATCGCCAAAACGAAAAAAACCCCACAAAAACAGAAAAAATCCAAAATGAAAAAAAAGCCCCAAAAACAGAAAAAAATAGCCAAAATGAAAAAACCCCAAAACAGGCAAAAATCGCCAAAATGAAAAAAATCGCCAAAATGAAAAAAATCGCCAAAATGAAAAAAATCTCCAAAATGAAAAAAAAGCCCCAAAAACAGAAAAAAATCGCCAAAATAAAAAAAAATCGTAAAAATGAAAAAAACCGAGAAAAACAGAAAAAAATCGCCAAAATGAAAAAAAGCCCAAAACAGGAAAAAATCGCAAAAATGAAAAAAAAAACGCCAAAATGAAAAAAAAATCGCCAAAATAAAAAAAAATCGCCAAAACGAAAAAAAACCTTAAAAAACAGAAAAAAATCTCCAAAATAAAAAAACCCCAAAACAGAAAAAAATCGCCAAGATGAAACAAAAATAGCCAGAATGGAAAAAAAATCGCCAAAACGAAAAAAACCCCAAAAAACAGAAAAAAATCGCCAAAATGAAAAAAAAAGCCCAAAAACAGGAAAAAAATCGCCAAAATGAAAAAAAATCGCCAAAATTAAAAAACCCCCAAAATAGGAAAAAATCGCCAAAATGGAAAAAGAAACGCCAAAATGAAAAAAATCTTCAAAATGAAAATAAGCCCCAAAAACAGAAAAAATCGCCAAAATGAAAAAAACCGAGAAAAACAGAAAAAATCGCCAAAATGAGAAAAAAGCGACAAAACTGAAAAAATCTTTTAAACTGAAAAAAACTTCAAAAAAGCAAAAAAGCCACATTAAAAAGTGCTCAGAACCGAATGTACGGAACCCTTCGTGCGCGAGTCAAAGTCGCACTTTACTGAATTTTTTTATATTAAAGGAATTAAATGAAACTAAGTTTTTTCTTATTTCGTTTTTCCTTCGTTCACTTAACATATTTTATGTATTTTTTAAAGAACTAGATTGGTACAAGGAATTAGAAAAATCCTTAATTATGATTCCAGGGTTGGAAAACTTACACTTTTTGTGTTATGTAAAATTAAATAGGTCTAAAAATTTTTTCTTTTTCTTTATAAATTGATTATATTTATGCTTCTGAAAGAAAAGTTTGGCGTATAAAATTTGAAAAATGAAAATTACAGCTCCAAAGATGGAAACTTTAAAAAAATGATAAATTTTTTCACAAAATAAATATGTATGTATGTGTCTGTATACTATATATATGTACGTACGTTGGTAAAGGGTATATAAGATTCGGCACAGCCGAATATAGCACTCTTACTTGTTTTTATTAGATTCTACTTAGAACAAAAAAACTTTTTTCACTTATTTTAGGGATAATAAAGCATGTGGGCGTAAAAATCAAGATTATCTTTTTATAAAAATATTGGTTACATAAAGGCAGCCCAAGACTCTCTTTATACAAGTAAATACAATAAATACTATATGTAAAGATTTTAATGCCATATGGAAAACTGTGTCACCAAAGTTCGGTAAAATTAGTTAGGTTTTGCTTGGTCCTCTCACACACTTTTACTAAGATCATAATGTGTACAAGGTTTGGCAAGATTTGAAGTACTACGAGTATATATTTGAAAACCGAAGTTGTTTTAAAATTCAACTTGAAATAACTCCATAGAAAATTGTTTAATATATTTAATATTAGCCGGCCCAGTTTGCATCGCTGCCTTCATGGTATAATGAACTAAAATAAACATTTACGAGCAAAAGTATAGTATATGTAATTTACAAAATGGCATGGCTGTATATGCCAAAAGACACATCGCTCATTTACTTCAATAGTAACAATAGATAATAAACCAGCGGTAAGATTCACGAGGCCTGCACCAAACAGACCTTTCTGAAAGCCTTCTAAGACCTTCTTCATTCTGCCCTGCATTCTAAGGAAGGCCTTCATACTCCCTTCTAAACAATTCGATACACACTCTCTATTCCCTTCTTTTGGAAGGGGCACAGAAGTTATTATACCCTTTACCAACAAAAATGGTAAAAGGGTATATATAGGTTTGTCATTCCGTTTGTAATTTCTATAATATCAATAAGCGACCCATAAAATATATATATTCTGGATCCTTATGCATAGGGAAGACGAATAAGCGATGTCCGTCTGTCCGTCTGTCCGTCTGTCCGTCTGTCCGTCTGTCCGTCTGTCCGTCTGTCTGTACGTGAAATCGGTTTTCCGAAGCTCCCAGAAGAGCTAGAGATTTCGTTCTTGGACTGGTGTGTCAGAAATTTTCCAAAATAGATTGGTATTGAAATTCAGCAAAATCGGGCAGACGATTGCAGAGCTGGAAAACTTAAACTTCATTTTGCCATATAAAAGTAACTACCAAAAACAAATTTTTATTTTTTTTTAATAAATGAACATATTTTACACTTCAGTACGACTAAAATTGGAATCTTAAATTAAAAAAATACAAAAAAATTAAAAAGTCGTTTCCAGGGTTGGAAAACTTTAACTTTTTGTGTTATGTAAAATTAACTATGTCTAAAACTATATTAGTATTTTCTCGAGAACCGTAAGAGCTACAGACCTGAAATTTGGACACAGTGTGTAGACCTTTGGCCGCTACAACAACAAATATATGAGAATTGGAAATTAAAGGGTGTTCCAAAACGAGCAACGAAAAATTTAAAAATCCCATGTAATATACATACAATTGTATGTATGTATGTATATACACTTGAAATTTGTAAGGTTAGTGTATTTTTATACAGACTACAAAAATTAACACTAAAATTTCAAAAAATTTAAATTAAAGGGTGTTCCATCAGTTAATGCAATTTTGACTATGCAATTTTGACAACTTGCTGTATCTTGGAAACCGTGAAAGCAAAACTCTTGAAATTTTCAAAAACGGTAAAACTAAAAAATCAAAAAATTATAAAATCGCTAAACCGAAAAAAATCGCCAAAAACAAAAAAAAACGCCAAAGCGAAAAAAAGCACCAAATTACAAAAAAAATGTCTAAGACTAAAATAAATGGCGAATAACCGGAAAAATTGCTAAAATGGAAAAAAATCGTCAAAATGAAAAAAAATCGCCAAAACGAAAAAAACCCCACAAAAACAGAAAAAAATCCAAAATGAAAAAAAGCACCAAAAACAGAAAAAAATCGCAAAATGAAAAAAAAACCCCAAAACAGGAAAAAATTGCCAAAATGAAAAAAAATCTCCAAAATGAAAAAAAGCGCCAAAAACAGAAAAAAAATCGCCAAAATGAAAAAAAACGCCAAAATGAAAAAAAAGTCGCCAAATTGAAAAAAAAACTCCAAAATGAAAATAAGCCCCCAAAAACAGAAAAAAATCGCCAAAATTAAAAAAAATCGCCAAAACGAAAAAAACCCCACAAAAACAGAAAAAATCCAAAATGAAAAAAAAAGCCCCAAAAACAGAAAAAAATAGCCAAAATGAAAAAACCTCAAAACAGGCAAAAATCGCCAAAATGAAAAAAATCGCCAAAATGAAAAAAATCGCCAAAATGAAAAAAATCTCCGAAATTAAAAAAAAGCCCCAAAAACAGAAAAAAATCGCCAAAATAAAAAAAATCGCCAAAATGAAAAAAAATCGCCAAAATGAAAAAAACCGAGAAAAACAGAAAAAAATCGCCAAAATGAAAAAAAGCCCAGAACAGGAAAAAATCGCCAAAATGAAAAAAAAAACGCCAAAATGAAAAAAAAATCGCCAAAATGAAAAAAAATCGCCAAAACGAAAAAAAACCTTAAAAAACAGAAAAAAATCTCCAAAATAAAAAAACCCCAAAACAGAAAAAAATCGCCAAGATGAAAAAAAATCGCCAGAATGGAAAAAAAATCGCCAAAACGAAAAAAAACCCCAAAAAACAGAAAAAAATCGCCAAAATGAAAAAAAAACCCAAAAACAGGAAAAAAATCGCCAAAATGAAAAAAAAATCGCCAAAATGAAAAAACCCCCAAAATAGGAAAAAATCGCCAAAATGGAAAAAGAATCGCCAAAATGAAAAAAATCTTCAAAATGAAAATAAGCCCCAAAAACAGAAAAAATCGCCAAAATGAAAAAAACCGAGAAAAACAGAAAAAATCGCCAAAATGAGAAAAAAGCGACAAAACTGAAAAAATCTTTTAAACTGAAAAAAACTTCAAAAAAGCAAAAAAGCCACATTAAAAAGTGCTCAGAACCGAATGTACGGAACTTTCGTGCGCGAGTCAAAGTCGCACTTTACTGAATTTTTTTATATTAAAGGAATTAAATGAAACTAAGTTTTTTCTTATTTCGTTTTTGCTTCGTTCACTTAACATATTTTATGTATTTTTTAAAGAACTAGATTGGTACAAGGAATTAGAAAAATCCTTAATTATGATTCCAGGGTTGGAAAACTTACACTTTTTGTGTTATGTAAAATTAAATAGGTCTAAAAATTTTTTCTTTTTCTTTATAAATTGATTATATTTATGCTTCTGAAAGAAAAGTTTGGCGTATAAAATTTGAAAAATGAAAATTACAGCTCCAAAGATGGAAACTTTAAAAAAATGATAAATTTTTTCACAAAATAAATATGTATGTATGTGTCTGTATACTATATATATGTACGTACGTTGGTAAAGGGTATATAAGATTCGGCACAGCCGAATATAGCACTCTTACTTGTTTTTTTTATAATTTATAATCACAGCAACAATTGCTAAACTGTGTTAAAACCGTACAGTACGCCCGCTAAAGTAGGCTTTCAATCAGGACTCTTGAGCAAGAAAGCGTTGAAGTACTTGGTCGCCAATGACATCGCGTGTAAAAAAGAAATGAGAACGCAATGGGACTAGCAGGCCTATGGTCTGCTAAATAAGGCCTTATAGAAGGCCTACTTACTCCTTCTATTTATCGCAAGGGAAATTACAAGCTTCCATTGTTACAGTTAAATATTAAAAGGATATTTATTTATCAATTATATTATTCTACAACGAAAACTACTCTCTCTGCATCAGTCAAACCAAGTCAAAAAAGAAAACTTCCGGCACGGTAATTTATACTCGTACCTTTGTAAATAATCCCATGTTGCACTAAATCATTGAACCTTGAAAATATTTTTTTTTGGTGTTGTTGTTGTGACTTGATTACATAAGTGGCTGCAACGTGAAGGCTTACACTTGGACAATGAGAACAAAATTTTCATATTGTGTATCGATACTATTAATTAAATCCTTTTTATTTTTTGGAACTAAAAAAAATTACAAAATTGTAAAATCACCAAACCGAAAAAATCGCCAAAGACTAAAAAAAATCGCCATAACGGAAAGAAGCGCCAAATTAAAAAAATCTATAAAACTAAAAGAAATCGTCAAAAACAGAAAAAATCGCCAAAATTAAAAAAACCCAAAAACCGAAAAAAATCGCCGAAATGAAAAAAGCCAAAAAAATAAAAAATCGCTAAAACAAAAAAAAACACCAAAACTAGAAAAAATCGCTAAAACTATAATAAATTGCCAAAAACGCAAAACTAAAAAATGCACTAAAACTAAAAAAACGTCAAAATTTAAAAAACGCCGAAAACCAAAAAAATTCCAAAACGATATTATATAGGCTAAAATTTGTATAGTACGAGTACATATTACATATCTAGTGTCCGTACGGAACCCTTCGTGTGAGAGTCAAAGTCGCACTTTGCTGAATTTATTTATATTAATATCTATAAGGGATGGTTAGAAGGACCACTTTTCGCAGATTTTTAAAATTTTGTTATATTACTAATTATGTAATAAGTTTTGAAATCCTAGAAAATTCTATTGTTCTACTATTAGCTAAACAGGAAAAATCGTTAAAGGTATTGAATCTTATTTAAATATTTTCAGAAGCTCTTCCAACTAACTCCACTTTAATTAAACTCAAGCAAAACTGTACATGTTTTTTTAAATTTTGTAATATTAGCAGGTGTGGTGGCTATTTCTTTATTTCTGTTAAATAGCATGAACATGGTTTTTACCTTTTATTATTTTCATAAACTTTAGAAAACTGTGTTTCAAACATCAATAATTTACTCTACTTCTTAGTTCTTTTGGAGCTAAGCGTTTTAGCTTATAACTCACCCATATATAGCATTTAATTTATAAATGTAATTATATAATAATTTTAGCTTTAATTTCATTTTATTGACCATGCTAAAAACAAATATATAATTGAATTGTGCAACATTCAGACGTACCATATACATAGCATATAATCACAAATGAATGGTGCGTAAGATTGATAGTATTTTGAAGAAATGTTTACCTAACCTGAAGTGTTTAAACTTAAATCTGTATGGCTCTGCTTATATTATAAAAGCTTTTACCATAAATAATAGTACCGAAGTCTTAGTTCTTGTTTTAACTTTTTTTCGCACAATTTTTGGAATCAGCTCATAAGATACAGATTTATTATTTTTGAACTTAGGAGCCACTGTGCAAGTTAGGAATGCTTAAGGTATGCACTTTTAATATCTTTATCTTTTGCAGTCTTTGTGTAACTTTCTTTAAATTATTTAAATGTTTTAGATATTTTTTTTTAACTTATAAAATATATAAAAGTAGTTTGGATGACTTAAAAATTGTTGTGCTATTGAAAACATTTTAGTGAGTCAAATGCACCCGGAACACCTAAAACTATGACTAATACATTTTGCTATGATGGCCCTTTAACATTATTTCACTACTCAGCTGTAAGTTGAACATTTGCCTATTTTATTTGCCAAAACCTTTATTTAGTCTTAATACATTTTTGCTAAAATCTTAAACCAATATTTTTTTAAACACCCTCTATAAAAATCTCTCAATAGATTTTTAGCTTAAATATAATACTTAGTCAATAAACAACATTTAACTTTTCCTTTTAACGATGTTGTTTTTATTGTCTAAAAAATATGTTATTATTAATTTATGACTTTATTATAGAAAATGAGCAATAAAGATAATATATGAATTGAGGAGATAATTTAATTATTATATATCTCTGTACTTCCTTAGAAATAGAATATCGCCAAAGCCACAAATCCAAATATATAATACAGTCTATATACATATAAATACATACTTATACATATGTATCTGTATGTATGCGTAATTGTGATTGTTTCATAGTATTTATATTTCTTAAGAATAATGAATAATGGAAGCTGCAGAACAACAAACAAACAATAAACCACAAAACACATACACATGATTGTACAGCAACTTAATATTATAGACTTAATAGAGATGTGAATTTCTTGTGTACAACATACATAAAGACACCAACAAGCAGATACATGCCGACATATCGAGCCATAACCGCTGAAATAGCTTAAGCGACACATTTTTTGGACTTTGTTTTTTTTTTTTGACGAAAATCAACTATTTACGATCGCATATAATCGATTTTGGTCAAAAAATTAAGTTTGAAAAGTATGTCGCTTAAGCTTTCTTGGCGGTTATGGCACGATATGTACAAGAAGTACATACATACATACATACATACATACAAACATGTGTTCACGTACACAATATTTGTCCTAGATTTTAGCACATAACCACCATCAGCCTGATAAACGTCAAACTCCAACATATGTCAACTTATGATTTTTTTTCATTTTACAGTCATTTATTTTCATTGTTTTCCCAAGAAAAGAAAAGAAAATTAAAATACAAACAGTAGAAAATATGCCATAATATTTCCAGCATTTATGTATTTAAGCTAAATTCAACATCCTGGCAAATTATGCTATTAAAAGATAAAAATAGTTATAAAATTATGTATATTAAATTTAAGCTTCCTGTGTACTATCACAAACTAACAGTATCAAATAAATTTTGAGTTGAATAATGTTGAAATATAAAAAACTTTCTTGTTCGTTTTGTAAGAGTGTTGTTTGTACACCCTACCAGAAGGACTTTAGTTATAATATAACTACAACATATTATGTTGAAAGGATACAGAATGCAACGTTTTCAAATTAATATAATAGCAATTTTTCATCCACTAAATGAACTTAGTTGAATAGTGCAAGCATATATCGCAAATTTACTCAAACAACGTCATAACTAAAAAATAATAATTTTAATTATTATTGTTCGAACTTCATTTAGTTCTATATTTATGATTTGTAAATAACACCAAAGTTAGTTGCAAATATTCTGAAAAAAAACACAGTTGAACGGAACAACTAGCTGCTTTCGAAGGCCACTAAAGCTTAATCATCCGCGTTCTTTTGTGTTTGGTCCACTGTGTGGTGGTGTCAGTTGATGTAGAGTTCTGCTTTATATACTCAGCCATCATTGCAAATGGAATATGTGAATTGTTTTGATTCATGTGATTTCAATTTTCTGAAAGCTTTTTTGTAATGAAAGCTCAATTTAAATTTACAACAGTCTTGCCATTGTCGTTTGTTCTTTACTAAAAGCTGTTTTGCTAGAAAACGAGTTTAAAGTGTTTACTTTACACAGAACTTAATGGGAAAAGAAAATTATGTTTTGCTTTCCAGAGTTCAGTAAACAAGAAATTTTTATGAAACTTTAATACAATATGCAAAATGATATGAGTTTTATTCTTTTAAGTTTTGATGTTGTTTGAGTAGATGCGCGATATATTTAAAAAAAATAGTATCGCTCTCGGTTCATCAAGAAAGAACTCTGAATTAAATTGAAATGTTTGAATATATCGCATAAACAGTCACAATTGAAAATTAATAAAATTGTTTTGTTTTTTTTTCATAAACCACTTTACCGCAAAAATTTCTTCAGCAAAAGATTATTCTTGAACCATATAAAAACTGTTATGCGTATTTTAATGTTACATACTTGCGTCATTTGGTTTTTAGCCGATCCTGTACAGCTGGAATTTTTTGAGTTGTGACTGTTTGCGATTTAGTGTGCGATATGTGTCTAAAAAGGGTAATTAGCATCACAGATGATACAAGAAGTGACACGAGACGGCACATAGTTTTGTATTCGGATGGTCTCGCTCACTCAGTTACTGAGCCTTTTTTAATGCCTCTTTCGTTGGGGCATTTATTTAAGGGTTTTTCATTTTATACTTTATGGCTTAATCGCTGTGCGATTTTTGTAAAAAAAAATGTAGAATTTAATATATCTGAAAATGCTTAAATTTAGATCAGGAATCTTTTATGAAAATTAATTTTAGCAATTTTTAGACGCTATGCAATAAGGCCCAAGGAAATAAGCCCCAATAAAATGAAACCAAAAGAAAAATTATACGAGACCTAAGAGAAAATTTATGAAAAAAACACCCAATATAAATTAAATACATCCCAATGAATCCAAACTTAAATAAAGCCAAAGAAAAAAAAAATAAATAAAGCCCAACCAATCAATCTCAAGATAACATAAAGCTCAAAATAAATAAATAAATGAAATAAAGCCTAATTAAAAGTTAATCAAATAAGGCCCAAGTGAAAATTCTTCAATTTTAAGGGCCTTATTTCATTTTCCTATTTGGCTAATATTTCCTTGGGCCTTGTTTCATAGCGTCACTCTTCTACTACTAATCATCTTTTTCACATCTTGTTTTTCATTCAACACATCATTTATTTATTTATTTTTATTTATTTACTTATAATTATAAATTATAAGAAAATAGTGAAAATATGAGCAATAGCAACGTAGGCCTTCAGCTCAATACATATTTAATATAAATACTTATATCTAAAAAAGTATGTGTAGGTATACATGAACATGATATATAGCTGTGACTATATTTCGCTATATAAGTTACGTATAGGATTAGAGTTAAGGAATGAAGTTTCGTAAGGTGTTTTGCATTGGGCATTCGGTAAGCAAATTATATGGTGTTGTAGGATAACTTACTTGACAGTTACAAAAAGGATTAAAATTTGAATTGAATAAAATTCCATGTGTGACTCTAGTGTGCCCAAGGCGAAGTTGCAAAAATTTGCTGTAATCCCGCCTACTATTTTCCATAATATGACATATAGTCGAATATTGTTCTTTTCTCTCTATTAATCATTTGATACCACGCTGAAGAGGAGTTATAAGTATTATCCTTATCTTTCGAAACGAAGTGGTTAACGACTTTACGTTCTATATCTCTGGGACTTAAGTTATTTGTATAGTGTAAGGGCTGTTGATAGGCGTTCCTTGCAGAGAAATCGGCGAATTCGTTACCTTGAATTCCATTGTGATCTGGTACCCAGATTACTTTAATATTTGGGTGTTGTTGGTTTCAATCAAGGTGTTTCTTATGAGTGACGTATAGTATTCATTATTTGAAATATTTAAGGTAGCATTCAAACACGAGAGGTAGTCTGTACATATCGCAAATTTACTTTTTCTGATATTTTTTAGATATAACATTGCCTCATATATAGCAATGATTTCAGCTGAGAAAATTGAACTATATTCGCAGAGGTGGGAAATTTTCAAGACTGTTTTGTTTTACCAATGTTTTTATTTTAAAAACATTAAATATGTCTTATTTATAGAGAAACTGAACATATTAAATTAGTAGGCTACTTTTTTATACAATATAAATTTTCCAACCCTGGAAATGCGTTTTTTTATTTTTAATACCAATTTTATTCGTACTGAAATTTAAATTAGGTTTATTTAACAAAAATCAAACAAAAATTAGTTGTAGCTAGTTACTTTTATATGGCAAAATAAAGTTTAGGTTTTCCAGCTCTGAATTTGTCTTTTCAATTTTGCGGATTTTCAATACTCATCAATATCGCGGATAATTTCTGATACACCAGTCCAAGGGGCGAAGTCTATAGTTTTTCTGGAAGCTCCGAAAACACTATTTCACGTACAGACAGGCGAACAGACGGTCATCGCTTATTCGTCTTCCCTATTTATAAGGACCCAAAATATTAATTATTTGTGGGTCGGATATTAATATTGTGGAAATTACAAACGGAATAACGAAATGGAATGGAAAATGTTGAGCTGTTTAGAAACATGTGTGTAAATCAACAAAATAGCCCTGTATATACGCAAGTGTATCCGAGTAATAGTCAGGGTATTTTTATACTCATGCATGTGATTGTAGCTCATAAAGTCTATACATTTTAGTTGTTGTCGTTTGTGCTGAGCAATTTAAAAAAATTATTTTATTATAAGCATAGTTGTTGGATGCTTATAGTAATAGGTATTCGGTTTAAAATGAATGCAGGTGTTTCTATTTTGCGTGTTTTTAATTTCTAGCTGCACGCGTTCATAGTTGTTTTACAACCAATACTCAAAGAGTACATAAAACGATACTTCTGTCATTCCCCGAGTCACATAAAAGCACGGATTAACGAGCTTATTTGATCGTCTACAGGCCTAATAATACAGATATGATCAATCTGAAAGTTCTGTCTGTCCATATTGAAAATGCGCGCTGTTTAGGTTGTTTTGTAGAGTTCCTTATGCTGGACAGCAATCCTGTGATATTAAGAGAGCGATTTGTGCATAATAAAAAAGAATTATATATCAACAGCCTTATTTATAAAAATTATTAAGGCTTTTTAAGAATATTTTTGTATAAAAAATTGTGTTAAAAACCCTTTATAAAGCCTTAATAATAATTATAAATAAAGCTGTAAGTTTTTAATTCTTCTGAATCTTATTTTTATTTTTTTGTTTTATTTAATTAGGCTAAAGTTTGTGTTTTTATAGAAGCTTAACCTTCTGTTAAATTTTAAATATATTCTTCTAAACTCATTTCACTGTCTTAATGAACATGATCTACTATTCGACCTTTACTTTATGTAACTCAAATATTCTTTGCTACTTATTTTGTGTAGAATATGAACTTTTCTATAAGTTTTCTTTTGTCCTATAAGAAAAAGTTTTTCATTGTAACATAAGGTTTTTTTTTTGCTCTGTTAAATTTTATTTTTATTTTGCCCATGAATTATGACTTTGATGCAAGAAAACAGAACCAGTAGCACTCTTATTTTTTGTAAATATAAAATATGAAATAAAATATAAAATTTAAATTAATGTTATCTAAGAGCAGTGAAGTTTTTCTACAGGCCTGGTAATTTATTAAAACTGTTGGAAGAAAAACACTTTCTAACAGATATTATCGTTTTAATCTACTGCATGCGAGCAAACTACCAACACAGAGAGAAAGAGAGAGAGAGAGAGAGAGAGCTAGAGAAAGTGCCACAAGTTTCCTTAATGATTTTACCAAAAAAATAATACTTTTTTTCTGTTATAAAAACACTGGAACTGAAAAATTTATCAAATTTGACACACTTTATAATGGCAAGCTGTTTATCTTAGTTTTATCTGTAAATCTACCGAAGCAATTCAGTATTATAAGGAAAAGTTTATAAAAGCATACAAGACCTAAAGTAGAACGAATAGATTCAAAATGGTTTTCTGTTTGCCATAAGGGTCAATATTACATTCTCAGGGGCTTAATTTCATTTTAGATTTTGTTCAATACCAATTCTATTTTCTCAAGATTCCAAACGTAACCTGCTGTTTTATTTCCCATTTGATTTGTCAACTAAAATGCTGTAAGCACACACACAAACATACATACGAATACATATACCTACACATACAGATATTTTAAAGGCATAAATACTGCATGAGCATTTGTGACCATGGGCCTTTGTTTGTAAGTATGTGTTTTTTGTTTGTGCCATATGTTTACAAAAGCATTTAACCGTTAATAAGTCCTTTAGACCATAATCTCAACATGAAAATGGACAACATGTCCTTTACTTATGTATGTATATATGTATGTGTGTGTGTGTATGTTTGATTTTATGGTTAGTGCAATTGTCACATGTTTTTGTAAGATTAACTCTCAAGCATTTGTTTGACTAGCAATTGAATAACAAACATAAGGTTTTTATTTAAGAAACTAAAATAAATACGCATTAGTATCACAACGATTAAAATTGTATTGTAAAGCCGCTTAAAGTGGATTATGTCATCTTTTTAATGTCTTGTTATAAGAAAGGCAACTTAGTGTATTTCCTAACGCAAGAAATGACCCAAAAAGGCTTTGATTTAATTTCTAAGGGCAAAAATATAACAAAAACACATTATCCTGTTAACTACAACTGCTTTGCTTTTGTATAACTTTTAACAAGGGACTTGCTATCAAATTTCCAATCAATTTAGATAAAAGTAAGAAAGCTGTAAATTTAAGTGGAACAAATTTCAAATGCTGCCATTACATTGACTTATGTGCAATAAAAACGGATCCTTTTCTCACTCCCCAAAACAATAATATTACATTACATATTACATACATATGTGCAAAATCATATTTAAAAAAATAAACGAGATTTGTTTTATAAAATGTTTTATGTTTATCTTATAGCAAATAAATTTAAAATCAGCAATATGGTTGGTAAAAATTTTATAGATGCAAATTGCCTACTGAAACTTTTTTTTTCTTATTCACAAAGAAGTCGTTTAATTGCTGAAAATATAGTAAATTGTAACAGCTGGTATAGATTAAAAACCACTAAATAATAAGAAAGAAGAGAGATGTCCTTAGACACCAAGTTATAGCTATGCTGCTTAGCTATATAAAACAATATAATTATATCATGTGATGATGTCAAACTCGCCGCAAATACTACCCATTACAGCCAATTCGCTGTGTTTTCTGGTTTGTGCTCTTGTGCAAAAACAATACAAAAACAAATTGAGCAATCGTTTTCATTGTTTTTGCTTCACTCACTTCAAAGAACGAAACAAAGCAAGATCAAGCAATTTGTTTCGTTTATTTTCGTACTCTGGTTTTAAGTACAAGGAAATCAAAACAAAAATAAATTTATAACTCTAATAGTGCTCGTCAATTTTGTTAAAAAAATCACGTCCTATCTGCTGTATCGCGCAATAAATAGCATAGCTATAAAAAATTATCATATATTTAACTACGAGTATTAAATTTACTATGAAATATTCACCAATCCACCAAAAAGTCTTAGAGAAAATAATTAATCTTTAATATTTTAAACATTTGTCCTTTTTTTGTTTTTATTGCCATGCGAAGTGGTTTAGTAAATATTTCAAAGTTTTATTAAATCTGGAACAAATATTTTTTGTCATATTATCTATTTTTGTCAGGGAGTATAAGGGTATAAATTTGTAAAATGGAAGTGCTACGGACTGAAAAATCATCACTAAAGATGATTTTGTTGAAAAATTTTTTGTTTTCGTTTAGTTATTCAAACAGCCAGATTTTGCAGTACAGTGGCTATGTTTGCAACATTATGGCCACTACGAGTGTACTGTTTTGGTTTATTGTCAGCAACAGTACTGTGAAACCTTGAATTTAGCGATTAAATTACGCGCATTTGTCTCTAAGGGAGCCTGTTTAAGACGAAAAACTGCTCGTCTCGGAAAAATTTTTAAAGTGCTCATCTACAAAACAGTACAACTTGACTTAAGCACTTTGTCCTTATTGCTACACATACATATGTATGCATGTATTTCTATGTATACATATATAGTACATTTGTGAACTATAGTCACTTCTAAGAGAGCCTGCTGTTAGAACCTTTTAATTTTTTCTGTTTTAAATTTATTTTGCTTTTGTTTTTATTTGTTGTTAACCCCCAACCAAAAAAGAGGTTTTATAAATTTGTAGTGTGTAATTGTGTATCTGTGTAGCTGTGTGTATGTCTGTCAGCCCAAACGGCTGGACCGATTTTGATTTAGTTTTCTGTGTTTGAAAGGTGACTTGATCGAGATGGTTCTTAACCATGTTTAAAGAAAATCGGTCCAGCCGTTTAGAAGATGTCACATCTTTTCTAGATATATCGGGGGTTTTTAAAATTTTTAATTTTTGTTATTTTAAAAATAAAATAAAAAATTTAAAATTTATTGAAAAACTGTGCTTTTAGTTTTAACTAATACCACTTGATCTGGAATTCGATATAAACGACTGCTTACTAAAGCGAAGAAATTTCGAAACACAATTGTTCGAAATTTTTTCGCCAACATAAAAAAAATCGAATGTTCGCTAAAGCGAATTCTCTCGATAGTTTCTCGAATGTGTGGTGATAGCCTAGTGTATGTGTGCTAATCTGTTAGTATACAAGTACCGAGTTCGATACATGACTGCACTGTAAAGGCAGAATTAGCCGAACCTCCACGTAAGCTAACGAAACAGCTGATCGTTTTTGGTGATTGAAAACAATGCAAACGGTACGTAAATTTGAATTTTGTATTTGTATTTTGTATATGTATATGATGAAGAAATATGCATATATGTATATATGTAAATATGTATGGGTGAGATGTATAAAAAAATTTAAATGGTATCAAAATCTCTTATTGTTTATGTAAATATGTAAAAATTATTTTATTTGTAACACACATTTCGTTGGTCACAAGTAAATAGAAATGTCATAATTGTAATTTTACAGGAGAAGGCAAACACATAATAATAAACAGTACAACTGCTTTGTTAAACTGCTTGTAAAAGTATTATTTTTCACTATTGCAATACATTTTTGTGACGAGGTATATTTGTGTGAAATGTATTGGAATCACTGAAAAGCTCAATTCCATGAAAATACGTGTTAGGGACTTTCTACTTGTGACCATCGATATGTATGTATGTATGTATGAACATATTTATTTATTATGAATGTATAACATATATTTTTATGTACATGTTACAATACCATTTTAGCACAATTTACATATTTTATGTACTTTTTCTTCGCTACAGTCACCATTTGAACTTTTTAATACCCATCACTGTTTTGTGAACAGCTGTTCTTTTTTTGTATTAAAATAACACAACAAAGTAAAGCGTACTCACGGTTCGGTATGGTACAGCAACAGCAACGTTCGGCTAACCCATCCTTAAGCTAAAGAATTAAATAAAAACGCATACTTGCATATGTGCAATAACCTGCGAAGTGTTACTGTTTTTCTGGTAGGTATTGTCGAGTATAACAGCAATATGTATTTGAAATTTTCCATATACCTCCAAAATCTTGAATTACGGTTAAAAAACCTTTTTTTCGTACCCGTAGGCACTTATCAACCATTAACTAATTTAAATATCAACCGATTTTAAATTTACAAACGGGTATAAAAAGAAGAGACTAGGACCTTTCGAAACATATATATATATATTTTTTTTCAGTGAATTTCAGATATACATGTGTCTGTATTTTTTCACCAAATATAATTTTTTCACCAAATATGATTTTTTTCTTTTCTACTTTTGACTTTGTACTGGATCCATACTGTTTATAACTTTATTTTTAAAACACAATTACTTAGAAGTAATTCGCAGGTTTGTTTTAAAAAATTCTCTAGAAATTTACTGAGTTATTAAACATTTTATTAGAAGACTTTTTGTTAAAAAACTACCTGTATGATGACGAGTGACAGTTAAACTTTTTTCAATTAGTTTTTGAGTGTCATTCTTGAAAGTTTTACACGGTAAATGTTTACGATATGTATATTCGAAATCGATATCATTAACGGAAGTCTTGGTCAACTGGGATGTTAATTATTTATATTGGTCTTACGGCCTGTCTTGCGATGTCAACAGAAATTGCTCGATGGGTTACTTATATTGAAAACAAAAACAGAGTTTCTTTTATTATTAAGTTTTTACTACAAGTTATTGTTTGGTCGTTTTATATCAAAATCTAAGGACAAGCCGTAAAATTAAAATGAATATTAAAGTAAATATTTAACATTTGTTAAAAGCAACTCGGCACTGTCATACTTTTCTTGGAACGCAAGTTCTCTGTTATTCCATTCGTTGACAAACACTCCACTTCAAAAGCTTAAAGCTTATGAATTGTAAAATCAGTGTTGCCAGAAATTATTTAATAAACAAGCTTGACGCATTTGAGTGCTCTATGGCATTAAACCAGTGATAACCACTCCATAGCCTCGCGAGGCAGTCAATAATCGTATTTTTCACACAGACACGGTCGGCAATTCACATGTATACAACAACTTTGTTCGTTTCAAAACATCAGTCTCTGCTCAAGCTTTGTGAAAGCTTTGTTTTTGTTTCTTTTTCGTAAGCAACACAAAAACACACAGAGCAACAATGTTAAATAATTCTGCTTCTGTTTGCGAACTCACACAAGCACATAATATCTTTGTGTGCGTGCGTTCGGGGCTTGGTTATCACTGCATTAAACATTTCGTGAAACTTATCTCTATAATGAAATTGTTTACTACATCAGGCAATTACTGGAACGGCCAGGTTAGAAAACACTTTCTGTCGTATAAAAATACATTTAAAAAAAGTTCTTTATTTTACTTTGCTGTTTATTGCCTTAAACACATTTCGACTTCGTTAGTACTTAAAAATTAAATTGTTATGCACTTTTTATGACATTTGATAAATTATCTTATAAATTTCACAAATAACATAAATAAATAAATAAATACAAAACTAATACTTAAAATAAAGAAATATTTTATAAGTAATAAATAAATAAATTATAAATATTATTTCTTATAAGTAAAGCAGAAGCAGGTTATTGTATGTAGGTAGTTTTTTAAGGGGAAAGCCACTAAAATTATTAGAGGGAATTATTTAAACCAGTCCTAGAGTTCGAGCCCAAGTTGAAGAAATTAAAGACATTTAAACTTCATTACATTCCAAATATAATTGGCTGCAGTCAATTCCGGAACGCCCTCTGCGCCCAGCTTCATATATATGATCGAAACTACCGTCACTGGTGCGATCCAAAAGGTAGCTGGTTGCGTATCTGGAAAATTAAAATGTTGTTAGTTATGGTCAAGTAAACATTTTGAGTAAAATTAGAATTAATATGATGACTCCCAAATTTTTTACTATATTTGATTTGAAATAAATTATTTATAATTGTCAATAGTTTTCATTCGTTTCAGTCTGCAGAAAGCTTGAGGGCACATTATAGCATTTCATTTCGAAACATTTTCATAAAATTTTAATTTTATTTGCATGGAAATTTAGACTAATATCGAATGCCGTAATTGGCTTCCAAGTTTTCTGTTAAATAAAGTTTTATATAATTATGTAATTTAATTTTATTTATTTCTAAATAATTGCCTTCGGTTTAAGTTTACAATATGTCTTTTTATGTATTGTTACAACATTAAATTTATAGAAAAATCAATTATTCAACCTAAAAAATATTTCCTGGTTATAAGTTTGGCGCTATGCCAAAGGAAGCCATTTGAAAAATGCTTTTTAATAGCTTCATTGCCGTAGTTATAAACTTTTTCTTGGGGTACATTATGACTGGTGAGTTTCATGAGTAATATTAAAATAAATAGTTACATGCAGTTTTTAATAATTCAAGGGGACACCACAATTATTGGAGGATAATGCTCCTCCCATAATGGTCTGTCTACGCCAATGGATAGCTTTCATAGTACTTAGGATGAATTTAATAGGAAAGAAAAAGAAAACCTTGTTAAAGAAAAAACGGTTTTTCTGTTTTCAAAGAAGCAATACATGTAAAAAGTTAAAAATTTTTAGGAATGATAACCCATTTTCTCAGTGTCTATTTATTAAAAATGTACTTCCTAATACTACGCCAACTCTAAATGGTAGTAGTCAGCAGGAAAAATTTAATTATTTTTAAGCTGCAGTTTTCGATATAATATAAAAAAAAATAACATTAAAAACAAAAACATAGGCATATGTAAACTATTGAATAACTTTTTTTTATCTCTTATCTTATACTATTTAAAATTTCTTTGTTCAAAACAACAAAACATAATAAACCTGGCACATTTAAAAAAGTATTACGCTCTATGTATGTAAATTCCAATAAAGGTAATAATATAGCTGATTTCAAAAAACGCTACACAACATTAGAAAATCAATTCTAAGCCTTATTTTGAAGGCAGGGTCACTTTAAATTTTCAATTTTGAAATGAAAGCTTATATTAGTACCTATAATCCGCCGATACATGATGCTTCTATTCGATTAAGAGTTTAAAAGTTATACATATATTACCAATTTTTTTTTATAAACTAATATGTTAAAAGTGACCATACTCAAAAACTAGCCATATGATATCTAAATGCTTACGTAATTCGTATTCAGCATGCCAAATGCAAAAACATATAAGGGTATATTTATAATAAATTACTTATTTTTTTAAAATTTTGAATATTTGCATGGGAGTTATCATTTATTTTCACCAAAAATATTATACATTGGGATAGCAGGACACTGCAACCCATGTGCTAGATCACCTCATCTTGACCTACTCTCCTGGTGAATCTCAGGATTGCCAGTGAGTCTAGAGTTGGCAGTTCCCAATCATGTTGTTACATAACGCTTAACTGGCCTTCAGAATATGCTGTGGAGTTTCATCTTCGTAATTGCAGAATCTACACAGGCTGTTACTCTCAATGCCAAGTCTGCTGAGGTGTTTTTTCAGTCTAAAACGGCCTGTGAAGAAACCTGTGAGCATTCTTAGATTCTTTTTACTCAGGGACATGAAAGCTATGAAACGATTTTCGGTTTAAGTTCCAATCATTAGCTTTGCACAGTGTGACTTTATCCAGCACAGTGTGACTTTATTCAGGCTTCTTAGCTGATTTAGCTTAATGCGACATTCCCAAGCTAACTTGGAGGTAAACTCATGTGAGCTTAGTGCTTTGATGGCAGCCTGACTATCCGAGAAAATGGACATTTCTTTCCATCGATAGCCCATATCAAGATTAATGGCATACACTTCCGATTGAAAAATGGTAGGAAATTTTCCCAACGACTCGAGGTAGTTAGTTCTTGGTCCTACAACTCTAAAATATACTTTGATATAAACTACCATCATATATATACTAGGAAATTTTCTCCAGAAAAACAAAACAACATACAAACGAAAAACATATCGAGCCTTTTTTTCGATTGTTATCGAAAATATACTTTTTTATTGAAATTATAGTTTGATGGGCCTGCGCATGGTTTAGAATTATCAAAATATCAAAATTGTTGATAACAGGCTGTACAATTTTATCATAAGCGACAATTTACATACAAAAATAAATTTGAATATTTAAAAAAAAACCTTCGCCTGAAAATTTAATTTTTGTAGCTTACGATAAAATCGAAAATAAGGCTCGATATATCACCATATTACACACGCTTGACTTGGCAGCCTAACACATTAGCTGTTTCAGTTTTGCGCATCTATGAAGTGAAGGTCATTGAAAAAAATATGGAAAAACAATATTTTAGAAAGAATATAATACCAGTTACTAAATTACTCTTCCAGTTTTGAATTTGGCAGACTTACCAGAAAATGATAATGGGAAAGTGCTAAATTGGTCCAAAATATCTGTAACATATTTTTCTACCCAAAACAAAAATAAAATGCTAGATTTTAAATTTCTTTAAGTTTTTTAACAGCTTTTAGCAGTGAAAATTCTAAAATGGCAACAATGGTGATTGGAAACATACAAAACTTTTGACACCAAAGCTAAAAAAAACTGTTCAAATGAATACATATAGCCCTACTTTTAAACAGTATTTTGAATAAAGCTTTAATTTATAATCCACAGCTTTGCTACTAGCAAAGCTTTAATTTCTACATGTAGTGAAACTTACGATCCCAACTGACAGAAAATACTGCTGCCACCTATTTCGCGAACACATTCGGTGTTGGCTTCACAGATGTAACGTTGCAAGCACTTTTCATCGGCACTACGATAAGTGCGGACGTAACCCTTTAACATGGATATACCAGCAACAGTGGCATCGCTGACAGAATCACGTTTTCCCAAAGAACGAGCATTCAACGAACGATGTGAGAATGATGTTTTCAAAGCATCCAACAGATTCATAACGATTTGTATAAACTAGAATGCATTAAAAATAAAAATTTAATAAGCAGATCAAATAACAAAATTTAAGCAAAAGCTAAGTCAAGAATTGATTAGATAAATAAACTAGAGTGTAGATAAAAGCATAATGAAAAATAAAATAATAATAATAATTGAAATCAAATTTACAAAACTACTGGTTTATTTTATAAAAACAAAAAAAAACTAAATTATATAAATAGTTTTGCTTTACCTCTCCGGCTTGTTTGGCCATTGAATTCACTTGTTCTGGATCTTTTGTACCAAGTACGGTTGATAATACTGCCGCCAAGACTCCCTGTTTATATTTTTCATATTTTATTTTTTATATATTTTTTTTTATTCAAGCATTTTACCATATAAAATCCACCAAAACCATTAACCAGTATATAATTTTGATTTAATTTTTAGGTTTAACATGAGAGTATGATTGTGTTTAATAAAAAATAAAGCGTAACAAATTTTCCACGCACATGAAAATAATCGGAAAGTTTTGGGAAAAGAAAAAGAGAGAAAAATAAGAAGTTGTTTAAATATTGTTTGATGATGTTGTTTTTTTATTCCATTAAAAGACATTATGAAATACAAAGGAAAAGTTTAGTTAATTTTCTTTGCTTTTAAATGCTTTTACAATTTTTGCTTAATATTAAAAAAAAATGTTTTAAAACTTGTTTTCACATTGGCTTAACCTTGACTTGGATTTAAATGATAAGCATTCTAAAGTTATTGATCTCTCATATGATAACACACTGCAAGAGCAAAAAAATTACAGGATACTGACAGTGGATTGTGGTAGAGGACGCAAAAAATATAAGTGTACATATTTTATTTAAGGTTCGCACCCGTGCGTGGATGTAAATTATATGTTCTGTACATCTGATGTGTTGGGTATGTTCACCTTCTTAAAAATTATAAAAGCAACAATTTTTGTAAAACATATTAACACTTTCACTCTCCCACATTACCATAATTTTTTTTCTTTATTCTGACAATTGTTAAAAAATAGCTCTAAACAATGAGAGGTCGGAAATAAAATGTTCCATAAAATTGTGCTGCATATGCAGCAGGAAAGAAGCATATCAAAACCTAACATAAGGAGCAGAAACAAATTTGATTTATTACAATCAAAACAAAATTTTCGAATATATATTTATTTCAAATAAATTTAAAAATATTAAGCCGAGCAAATGCAATATTCAATAGGTCGCTTTGAACAACAAGTGATGCTCAAGTCCGTGTAATTTATACGGGTTTGATAATTGGTTTGTGTCAAAAACGAGCTACTGGAAGAGTTGGATACAAGTCTAGTCTGAAACGACTAATGAAAAAGTTCGATACAATTTTAATTGTTTTTAAAATTTATAAATATTCGATCACTTAAGTCAGACCTTAATTAGTTATAGTTATGGCCTGCAAGGCCAATTTTTTTTCTTTTTTCTTGTGGGACGTACTAAAGCGGGGATAAGATACTTATCCGCTTCATAACTTTTTAGGAATTCTGGCATTGATTTGTTAGTGCATATTCTTTCATATTTTTCCCTTTAAAGCAGCTACGTCCAAAAACACATACACTGATATTTGTATTTGAGGTAAACAGCTTTGAAAGCTCTTAAATTCTTTCTTGATTCTTTGCAAAGTAAGAGCAAGCATTGGTTTCTGCTGTGTTGTTGTTGTGGATGTTGTACTCTTGTCGGTGTGCAAGCACAAAAGCTCTTCATAAAAGTTTGCACATTGTGCAAATGGATTGGACGTAGGTGCTTTAAAGCTTGCTTTTGCATATTTCGGTCTTAAATGCGTACTTTTACGGTCTGGCCCACGATGTCACTAGAAATCGTTCGATCGACAACTTGTATTGCAAACAACAATAACGTTTGAAAATTTGTTGTTGTTTGTTGGATCGCCTTTTTATTTTTTTCATTATATCTTCCATGTTTACAGTCTGATCTTAAAGTTTGATATAGCGAATTTTTTTTGTCACAAGGAGGACAATATTTTTGCTCTTAAGTCCATTGACCTCAAGTGTACCGTTCTAGTACTTACCCCCAAATCTCATTTTCGACTACCCTAATGTGACACCCTTATGTTAGAAATCATAAAACTTTTGCTAAGAAAGTATTTCGATAATTACCGCACAGCTATTTAAAAAATGCTTTTATAAATTCATTGTTACCGACCGTAGGGGTCACCTTTTTAAATTTGTCAAAGCGTCAGTATTTACATTCAGATATTAAAGTATAATATATCGATGAGTTTGTCTGTGACAGTTCAATTTTTTTTTAATTCAAAAAGGCCGTCAGCAGCTCGAAGTTAAATTTTAAGAAAAATTGAGTCACATTATTCAGAAATACAAGGTCAATTGCTTGCTGTCGTACGCGACAAAATAAAAAGTGGAATTTTTCGGAAAAATGTCCATATTTGTTCGTTTCAATTATTATTTTTCGAACTTTATTTGTTTATTTTTTATGAATCTATTAGCCTTAGATTAGTATTGTTCTGTAAGGCAAATACATGAGATAATTTTAAGGTATGAAGTAACCAGACAATTTATTTGAAATATTTATATTTTGCAGTGCAAATAGAATATGTGAATTGTATGGATTTAACGTATAAGAATTTGCTGTAAGCTTTTTTGTAATAAAAGCTTAAACTTACAATATCTAATTTACTAAAGAGTGTTGTCTTTATTGTTTGTTCCTTAACTACTACTTTTGTGCAAGCCATTTTATTTTCTTATTTTTGTTTCACACAAGACAAACGTTTATGGTTTGTTGCTTTTAAGTATCAAAATCAAAACAACTCACATATTCGAAAACTGCATGTTGTTCCGTTCTGCCTGGTATTTGTCAGAATATATGTATATACAATTAAGTTTGGTTTTATTTTTTCCTTAAAAATTATCACATTTAATTTGGCCTACAGAGCGAACACAAATACAAAATTTTAATTGCCATACAAAATTAATGTAACATGACATATTTTTATTCCAATAGCACTATTGGCCTTCAAATAGTTAAAGAAAAGAAAATATTCTAAATAATAATTTCATTAGATTTGCACAATGAAAAACTTTTCAAAAATTAATTTATTATAATTTAAGGTAATAATTTTTTAAAAAATTTTAAAGCAATGCGAGACTATAAAAGCATTTATAAGCAAAAATAAAAAATAAATAAAAAACGTTAGTTTTACCAAAATCAAAACAACTACATTTTATATACAAATAATAAAAACATGTGCAGGCTACTTAAAATTAGCAACAACAAGAAAAAAAATTATTGCAAATAAAATATCAATACATTACCTGCATTGGAGAACCTCCATTATCCACTTTGTCAATGCCATCGCTGGGAGCACCACCGCCTAACAAAGTGTTGATTATTTTCAAACCTTGAATAGGAAAGCCATTAAAACACACTCTTATTTTATTAACTACTTAAAATATAAATAAATACCCATTGAGATAACATTGGCCCAAGGTGAAGTGCCAAAGCCAACAGAATTATCCACGTCATCGGACTTGGTGGGTGAATTGCCGGCGCCATTGAAGAACATGGTTAGTACAGTGCCCAGCATATTGGACCAGGAGAAACCATTTGGTGCTTCTTGAATTTGATTGCTCTCAACATCGTCTTCGATATCGTCGAGTGCTACCTTCTTGGAAGCATTGGGCTTGACGGCATATTTACGCGCTACACTTTCTTGCTCACCAGCATAAACAGGTGAAATCTGTTGTTGTGGTTGCCTCTGTTGTAAGCGTCTCTGATAAGCTTCATTTTGTGGATAGGCAAATGTGAGTAGAATACAATTTGTAGCCACTATAGCCAATAAAATATAGGAGTTGATTTTCCGTTGATTAAACATGCTGGAAAGAAAAAGTAAAAATATGCAAGTAAGAAGAGGACAAATTTATTATAAAGTGTTGTTGTTTTAGAAAAAAATAAAAATTATGTCCTTACGTCCATACTTTACAAAAATTTCCTAGAACTTTCTTACAAGCATTTTAAACATAACAATTTGATATCATAAACTCGAAATGAGAAATATTTTATGAAAGCCACAGAAATATACATATATTCCTGTTTATTTTTAATTATTTGCATTAGAAGAGTTTCATAAATTAATATTAATAAATTAATATTGAAAATACATTAAAGGTATTAGACAAAAAGAAGCCATAAGCAGTTGATTTAACAATATTTTCGGCTTGGGATTCTAACTAATTTAAATAAAATAAAAAAATTACTTCCCGGCAAACTCCCAAGAAAATTTAGAAAAATTCCCAAAGAGAGATTGATTTCGTCAGGCGCAGATAATTAATTTTGGAAATATTTAAAAACATATCATGCCTTAAGGGCACATGGTACATCTTTTGATTCCAGCTTTGAAATTTGAGCAAACGGTCCTAAAGTCAATATTTTCAACAGACTGATTCTTATTTTTTCGAAAAAAAAATATTTGTTTATAATATTTCTTATGGTATTACCTTTAAAATAAGTATACATATGTGACAGCGCATAGAGAAAGGGACCTAAGGGTAAAAAATCAATTTTCACTTTTTTTTTTGATGTGGACAACATCAGAGCATCGAATGAGACCGATCCCATGCCCCAAAAGTGTTCCCTCCCAGAGATATGCGCGTTTTATGAAATTGAAGTCGACGATTCTAAGGTTATGTGAAAAAATTTTGGTACTAACAGAGTGATATTCACGATTTAAAAGAATTATAAATGAGTATTTATTATAATTCACAATTAATAATTTTAGAAAATAAACCTGGATTCGAAAAAACGCGAGTAAAATTGATATCAAACTCATGGAAACAGCGCGCTAGGTAGAAAACAGTAAAAACCAACTACACAACACAAGAGGTACGGATGACCTACACGCGTTTTCAAGGTTGACCAACACGTTCCTGACGTCATGAGATGTGAAGCTTTAAAATGAGACCAATACCAACACGCTCAGTGATGGTACACCAAAGATACACGTATTTAAATCTTTAAAATGGCTCTCCTGAACAAAATCGGTTTTTACCCTTAGGTCCCTTTCTATTTTGCGCGTCACAAATGGCTTTGGTTCTTTTGGATTTTTTTTATTGCGAAATAGTTAACAAATAGTTAATTTGAATTGTGTACAACTTTTGAGTCAATGGCTTGTTTTACACAAAATTATCTTGCAAATATTAAAGATTTTGTTTTATATACTTATTAGGTTTCTTTTTGCAAATTATACAAGATTTGACTTCTGCCTTAGCAATACAGTGGGACAATCTTGGTAAAAAACTAAACATTTAAATTTTTTTGCTGGAACATTTCCTAACCTGTATGCGCACAGAAAAAAATATATTTAACATTCAATTATCAAATTCAAAAAGTCAAATAATATCTGAACTAAAACAGGTGTTAACACACAATTCTTTAAATTTTAATAGGATGAAAAACAAATTTTTTTTTATTAAAATAATTTTGTATCTATTCATCAAACCAAATAAATAAAATAATAAAATAAATTTGAATGCTTTGTTTTTGTTTGCAATACACACACAAAAAAGTTAAATGAATTAAAATATTTGTAATATCAATTAAAAAATTAATTAAACTTTCACCTATAAACAATTTGATAATATTAATTAAGTTTTTCCACTCATATTAATAAATACAATTAAAAATTTAATTAAATCAAATAAAGTCTCAATTGTAAATATTAATTGGTGAATACTTTTTTCTGTTACAAATAGCCAGATAAAAATTTTTACTTGTCTTCTATAAACTGGCAGTTAAAATCAGTTTGGAAGCCATGTTTATTAAAACAAAAACTTATCATAATATTTTTTGTGCAAAAACCTGTAAATGTTGACCGCTTGGAAACTACAGAACGATTTCCATTTTAATTTTGCCAAAATATCCCACTGTGCGCTGGTAGCATTGTGGAACGAGTGAAGAAATCGAAACCGGCCATACACCACACAAATTTACTGCACCACACAAGTTCTGGCACTGTACAGTGAGTTTGTGTAGTGTATGGGGGTGCTTGTGCTATTTGTGCAGTGAACTGAGTAAATATCAAAATGATTTTGATATTTGCTCAAGTTTGAAAACTGTACAGTAAACTTGTGTAGTGTATGTTGCAAACGCTCAGTTGATTTTGATTGATTTTTTAAGAGTTCACAACAAGGTACCCCTGTGGCTGAGTGACAGCGATGCTAGCTTCTCAGTCCAGAGGTCGTGGGTTCGATTCCCACCATAGACCTTGGATGTTTTCCGCAGACAAGCTAATCGCTTTGCGGGTTGTGTTTGTTCTTAAAAAAAAAAAAAAAAAAGAGCGCAGAACAAATATTCTGGACAGAGTTCCTAGAATTATACAAAGAATCACCAGCATTATGACGAATTAAAATAAAAAATGCACAGTTTGCTTGTATAGTGTGTGTCACAAGCTTAGTTTACGCAGTGTCGGACTTGAGCACTGAACTTGTATAGTGTATGGCCGGCATAAGCGAAATGTGGTAAACAATTAAAATTTTAATTTTAATTATATAGTCTAGAACTCCCAAATGCCAAAATTGTTCGTATCTTTCAAAATACAGGCTGTAAAATGTTATCGTATGATTTGGCATACTGAAATAAAGTCATAAGTAATAAACTAATTTGTTTCTTATAAAGCAATATAGACTAGAATGAATAAATGAATTAAATCAAATGGAAGCACCGGCTGCTGCGACCAAAGTAGATCTATTATATACCCTGCCAGGTGCTAGAGCACCTCATCTAGACCTACTTTCTTGATTTATCTCAGGATTGCCAGAGGTGGCAGTTTTCAATCCTCCAATAGGTGCTTGACCAATTGGCTATATCTCCTGTAGTATAACGCTTCATAGTCCTCCAGGATATGCTCCTATCTTCGTAATCACAGAATCTGCACAGGCTGTTTCTCTCAATACCAAGTCTGTTGAGGTGTTTTCTCAGTCTATAATGGCTTGTTATGAAGACTATAGACTTATACCAGCATTAATTTGAAAAATAAGGCATTTATTATTTATGCCAAGGGAAACCATTAATATCATCTTAAAAAGTGTCTTATGCTCATCCAATATGCATTAAAAATATACACAAAAACCCAAAAATATGCTTATAAAAGTAATATAAACTGATTTAAGTTAATTTAGTTATTATTTTTCGAACTGTATTTGTTTCTATATTCTTATGAATTGAACAGGCTAATGTTCGTATCGCTTTTCAAGCCAAATTACATGTGATAATTATTAATGAACAAATAACATTAAAGGAATTATATAAACAACGAAACATCAAAGTTAGTTGTAAATATTCTGACAACAACACGTAGTTGAACGGAACAGCCAGCCGTTTTCAAAGGCCACTAAACCTTCCTCAGCAGCGTCCTTCTGTGTTTTGGTCCACTGTGTGTGGTGTCAGTTGATGTAGATTTCTGCCCTATATACGAAACTTTATTGCAAATGGAAAACGTGAATTGGTTTGATTCATCGTATATCAATTTGCTCAAGTGCTTTGTAATGAAGGCTCAAAGTTACAATCTCTAAATTTACAACAGTCTTACCATTGTCGTTTGTTCTTTGCTACACAGAGAAAACAGATTCGTTGAGACAACCGAATTTGTTGCCAATCGAATTTTGGTGGTTGCACCAACTATATATATTTCTGGTATAACGACTGCAATTTTCTTGTGGTTCCACTATATTTTAATTATAACCCCTAAACAAATAGTTGCAGCAACAGATAAAATTGGTTACCAGTATGGAATTTGAAAAAAAGTTATTCTTGCTACCGAAAATGTGGATAGTATAACTGCAACAATATCATAATTGGTACCTGTTAAAGAAAAATTGGCCTTCCTTGCTGAAATAAAATAAGCAATAAACTCAAATAAAAATATAGAATTTAAGAAATTTATTATTTAACATATTGTCATGTTATTTTTAATTGAAATTTATTTATTTCAACCACACATTTTGAACAGCCACAAACCTGTTATCTTATGCACAGACTTTCAAAAACCATTTGAGAATTCATAAATCATAATATCTTTGAAAGTCACAAAAGTTAATTTTTAATTTGCTGCAACGAGTATAAACTATGATAGTAAGCTCAACCTATAGGTAGTTGCAGCAACTGATAGAAAGTGTTTATTTTACCACGACAACCAAAAGTTGGTAGTAACATCCAATTCATAATATTTTATTCGGTTGTGTTAACCAATCAATGAATTAGTCATGGCAAAAGCATACGCTCGGTTGATGCAATCAATTTAAGAATTGTCAGAATCATATCTTTATTACAATTATGCCCTTGTTGCAATAAACATGGATTGTTTTTTGGATTGACAGAAAATTGATTGTGTGAACTGAAATATAGTTTATGCAAATGATATTTTGTTGGCCTAACCATTTTCCAACCAGTCTTTTTTCTGGGTGTAACTATGCACATGTTTGTTAATTTGCTTATTTTTGTTCTACTTAAGACAAACTTTTTTGGTTTGTTACTATTAAGTATATTTTTATTTAATTTTTGCCACAAGCCAATTACTATTAATTTTATGATTATTTATTATGAATTATTTGGAAATAAAACTATATTTTTAATTCAACAATTCAATAGTATTTGCATTATAAAATAAGGCAAAATAAAGTAAATTAGGAAAAAGGAAACAATAAATTTTTATTAAAGATAAAAATTTAAACTAAATTTGAAAAGAGTACACAATATCAGAATTAAAACCTTGGAACTATTTTTTTTTTGTTTGGATAAATAACACAAACTTTTTATTTATAATTGTTATTGCAATAAACAACTAAATATTGGCTCAGATTTTTAAGTAAAAATCGATGCCTGTTACGCCTAAATATACATACTTTTAGTAATTGAAAATGTGCGTAATATGCAAAAACATGCTTTAAAAGGTAAAATATGCACTAACAAATCGATGCCAAAATTCATTGAAATTTCTAAAACTGATAAACTGATTTATCTCTGCATTATAAATCACACAAGAAAAAGCATTTAAGTGCATATTTGCGATTTCCCTGCTTATGATTTTGTAGCAGTGAGCCGACGAGAATAGGTGCTTCGTGCCTTCTGTGGGATCTCGCCTTAAACATATTGAATATTATAAAAATAAATCGTTTAAATTAAAATCTTTTTTTTTATTAAATTAAATTTTTTGTGACATGAAAAAATATCCTGGAATAAACCTCAACGAACATGGTTACATATTTCATTTAGCTTGTTGAAATTCTCAGTATTTCTGCGTAATAATAAACATTAAAAAATTTTAAAATAAATATATTTGGATAATTATTCTAAATACTGAATTTTCTAATTATGCAAATGACAGTAATTCGCTTCATTATTTATTTCAAATGATCTATTGGAAGCCTAAACTGCTATTTCATCACTGGCTTTCATTAAAACATTTTTTATACCCTTTACAAAATGGTAAAAGGGTATATATAGCTTTGTCATTCTGTTTGTAATTTTTATAATATCAATAAGCGACCCATAAAATATATATATTCTGGATCCTTATGCATAGGGAAGACGAATAAGCGATGTCCGTCTGTCCATCTGTCTGTACGTGAAATCGGTTTTCCGAAGCACCCATAAGAGCTAGAGACTTAGTTCTTAGACTAGTGTGTCAGAAATTTTCCAAAATAGATTGATTTTGAAATTCAGCAAAATCAAGCTGCAAGAGCTGGAAAACTTAAACTTTATTTTGCCATATAAAAGTAACTACCGAAAACAAATTTTTATTTTTTTTAATAAATAAACTTATTTTATACTTCAGTAAGACTAAAATTGGTATTTTAAATAAAAAAAATATAAAAAATTAAAAAGACGATTCCAGGCTTGGAAAACTTTAACTTTTTTTGTTATATAAAAGTAACTTACTAAAAGTAATTTTTCCTTTTTTTCTATAAATTAAAGATATCTTATATTCTTAAAAGAAAGAAATTAAAAAAAATAAAAAAGGATGACTCCAGGGTTGGGAAACTTATACTTTTTGCGTTATTTAAAATTAACTATGTCTAAATAATTTTTTTTCTTTATAAATTAGATATATTTTATGGCTCTGAAAGAAAAGTTAGGCGTATGAAATTAGAAAACTGAAAACCACAGCTCCAGAGATGGAAATTTTAAACCTTTTTTAATGTTAAAGAAATTAAATGAAACTTAGTTTTTTCTTATTTCGTTTTTGCTTTGCTCACTTAACATATTTTATGTATTTTTTAAAGAACTAGATTGGTATCAATAATCAGAAAATTCCAAAATTATGATTCCAGGGTTGGAAAACTTAAATTTTTTGTGTTATGTACAATTAAATAGGTCTAAGTAATTCGTTTTTCCTTTATAAATTGAATATATATTTATGCTTCTGAAAGAAAAGTTTAGCGTATAAAATTAGAAAAATGAAAACCACAGCTCCAAAGATGGAAACTTTGAATTTTTTTGATTTAAAAGTAACTAAATAAAACTAAGTTTTTTCTTATATCCTTTTTGCTTTGTGCACTTAACAGATTTTATACATTTTTTAAAGAACTAGATTGGTATAAGGAATCATAAAAATTTAAAATTATGTTTTCAGGGTTGGTAAACGTACATTTTTTGTGTTATGTAAAACTAACTAGGTCTAAATAATTTTTTTCTTTTTCTTTATAAATTATATATATTTTATGCTTCTGAAAAAAAGTTTAGCGTATAAAACTATAAAAATGAAAACCACAGCTCCAAAGATGGAAACTTTGAACTTTTTTGATTTAAAAGTGACTAAATAAAACTAGTTTTTTTCTTATTTCTTTTTTTCTTTGTTCACTTAACACACTTTATGTATTTTGTTCAATCAGAAAAATCTAAAAGGATGATTCCAGGGTTGAAAAACTAATTTTTTTATAAAAGTAACTAGGTCAAGTTAGTTTTTTCTTTTTGTTTAAAATTAGAATGAAATAGTTTGGCATAGAAATTAGAAGAACAATAGACATAGCTCCAGAGCTGGAAAACGTAAATTTTTCTGGTATATAAAACTAATTATTTCTTTGGCAATTAAATATATTTTATATTTTAGAAAGAAATAAATTAGTATTAAGAAACAGAAAAATCAAAAATATGGTTTCAGGGTTGGAAACTGAAAAAAAAATTTTTCGGTAAAAAATAACCAAAAATAACCAATTTTTTGGTATTGTATTGACGTGACGTCGATGCTGACTGGAATAAGAGTGAATGCAAAATATTTCTTAACCACAGAGTGTAGAATAAAATAATCAACTATTGCCAATATTGAAAATAAAATAATTGAATCAAATTCTTTAATCGAAAAATACTGAGAGGTCAGCACTACAGCTAAAAATTATACATTTTTTCATAAAACTCATATGTATGTATGTGTCTGTATACAACATATATGTACGTACTTTGGTGAAGGGTACATAAGATTCGGCATAGCCGAATATACCACTCTTGCTTGTTGTTATTAAATTTCATAAGCTTATTCAAAGAAATAAATTTATGGATTGCATTAGCATGTGGTTATAAATCATTTCCGTAGTCACATAATAAATTTTGTGATCACAGTCGATCAGGTTCGCTTCCTAAGTCTTTTGTTTTGAACGCGCTTACATTTCTAATCAAATTTCTAACGATTGCTGTAAACTTGAAGATCAAGTTCAGTTGTTTAAATTCATTCATTTTTCCTTCTCAAATGCACAAGAGGAAAAATTTATTTCAATTAAAAAAATCGATTTTCTTTTATTTTTTTTTAAATACTTTATTGCATTTTCATCATTCAACTACTACTCGTATTAGAAGTTTGTTAACTTTTTTTTTGTCTTTACTTCTTAGATTTATTTCTTGATGATTCCTCAGATATCTTTGTTACTTGCTTACCGTGCTTGTATTTTATTCCAGTTTATATAATACCGTTTGTTTAGTTGGTTGTACACCTTAGAGTCATTTGATGTTTCATGTTTGCTGGTTTCCCTCTCCTTCTCTGCTTTATTTTTATTATTGTTGTTTTTTTTAACACACCAGTTTGTAAGTAAAGTAAAAATGTTCCTATATGCTTTCTACTTAAAATCTTATTTTATACATTCAGTCTACTACAAGTATTTAAAAAAAAAAATGTTAACTGTATTTAGCGGAAATTATGAAAAAGAAAATAAATGAAGCTTAAGCCAAATGTTCTAAGTTCTTTTAGAATTTCTTCTTATGTTGTTGCACTTGCTTATCAGAAAAACAAAAAAAAAAAAAATTAAAAATGTAAATAAAAGCATTTGTGTATATAATATGACTTGCGAACGATTGGGAACTTGTAATGATTTGCACTTGTATTTATTTTAAGCCAGATACTCTTAACGTGTTTTGAGTATGTGTTTTTTTTTATTTCTATCAGAGCTGGTTGGTATCTACGAGTATTTGATTTCTTTTTCTTTCGTTTTTGCTTCATTAATATGTGACACAATTTTTATTTTTAACATGCAATCGTTCTACTGCATTGACAGTATTTATTAGAGAAGCAATAAGATATTTTAATTTTTATGTGTATGTAAATTTAGAAAGCCGTTTTTTGATTACCATGAACATTTATAAATATTTTCTTGTAAAGAGAAATGTTTTAAGTTTAACGTTTATTAACGCACTAATAATCCCAAATTATTATTTTACTTAATTAGTAAAATAACTTTTTTATTTAAAATACATTTAAATTGATTATTGAGGGGTTTAGCTGGATCCTATGCGCATTTCACTGTTGCTAATGCAGATCATCAGGGAACCTTTACCCAAAAATCTTAGAACAACTAGAGTTATTATGTTATAAACTTTCATTTAAACAAATGAGAAGTTTAACAAATAACAAAGTTGAAACAAGAACTCAATAATCAACATGTTTTTTATTTTCTTACTTTACTACATTGGCTGACTTTTTTTCAGCTCTAGTTGTAGTTGTAAAAAGTATGTAAAGAAAATAAATGTAAATAACAACAACAGCTATATAAGAATAGAGTGTTGCCACACAAGTATTTTTGACCTGGTGCAGTCAAGTTAATAATTAGTGTTTTATTTTTGGGAATTGCTAATTATTAACTTGACCAAATGATTGTCCCAGTTTTTATATTAACCAATCAGTTTTACATGTTTCGGTTTTTTTATTTTATTTGTTGGGCTAATTTTTCCACTCATCAATCAACAAGTTTTATTATTGTTTAGAGCAATATAATCACTAGTTCTCAATTCCTTATGGACTGGAAAATTTCAAAAGTTATTCCTGTTAAGAAAAAAAGTCAGAAGGTGAATTTCCAGTTTTGTCCCAGATCTTATATATATATATATATATATATATATATATATATATATATATATATAAAGGGTGTTTTTTATTGAGGTATAGAACTTTAAGTTGGCATCACTTTTTTAACTGGCGGCCATTTTGTCAGCTGTCAAGTGATTAATATTTAGTTTGGTTTGCCATTTCATCATGAACAGGTTGACAAAAGAACAACGCTTGCAAATTGTGCAAATTTATTTCGAAAATAATGGTTCAGTTCGCGAAGTTTACCGCAAGCTCCGTCCATTTTATGGTCGACATAATCGTCCATCAGAGCAATTAATTCGGTTAACCATGGATCGTTTTCGCACTACGTTTACTCTATGTGATAATACGCATCCGCAGAGACGTCGAACAGTGCGCACCGAAGAAACAATTGCCGCTGTAGAGCAAAGTGTTGAAGAGGACCCGAATGAATCGATTCGCCACCGTGCACAGCAATTGGAGCTTTGTCCATCAACTTTATGGAAGATTTTGAAGATTTTGAATGTGGATGAGTTGTGGTTCCAACAAGACGGCGCTACATGCCACACAGCGCACGTCACAATCGATTTATTGAAGGAAACATTCGATGAGCGCATAATTTCGCGGAATGGACCTGTCAATTGGCCACCAAGATCGTGTGATTTGACACCATTGGATTATTTTCTTTGAGGATATGTGAAGTCGCTCGTCTACGCCAACAAACCAGAAACGTTAGGGGACTTGGAAGCCAACATTCGTGGCGTTATTGCCAACATACGGCTCCATATGCTCGAAAAAGTGGTTGAAAATTGGACCTGTAGAATTGGCTTTATTCGAGCCAGCCGCGGCGGCCACATGCCCGAAATCATATTTAAACATTAATGATTAAAACGATTTTCTTGTGTTTTATTTCAATTCGAAGTTCTATACCTCTAAAAAAAACACCCTTTATATATATGTTGATCCTATAAGGAGCATATGGCCTCAACAAATACATATGTTCCAACGTAATATATCTTAAGCAAGGTAATTTATTTCGCCCCCACTTCTCTTCATAGCAGAGCTTCATTGTTGTTAACGCCTCCAAGTGTGAGCAGGGCGACCTGCCCTTTGATTGCCCTATGGATTTCAGTCGATGGCATTGCTTGTAATGTCATTTGGAGGCCTTCGTAAGATGTGGCCAATCCATTTTCACTTACTTTTCCGTATGTCCTTTGTGATTGGTATTTGTTTGATTTCAGACCACAATATGCTGTTGGTTATTACATTTTGCCAAAGGACATGGACAATTCTGTGAAGGCAATGATTGACAAATGGATTTAAATCGACCAAAGGTTTGCTTAGCTTCAATAATGCGACTCTCAATATCTTCTTTAAAACCGCCATTTTTATACCCTTTACCAACAAAAATGGTAAAAGGGTATATATAGGTTTGTCATTCCGTTTGTAATTTCTATAATATCAATAAGCGACCCATAAAATATATATATTCTGGATCCTTATGCATAGGGAAGACGAATAAGCGATGTCCGTCTGTCCGTCTGTCCGTCTGTCCGTCTGTCCGTCTGTCCGTCTGTCCGTCTGTCCGTCTGTCCGTCTGTCCGTCTGTCTGTACGTGAAATCGGTTTTCCGAAGCTCCCAGAAGAGCTAGAGACTTCGTTCTTGGACTGGTGTGTCAGAAATTTTCCAAAATAGATTGGTATTGAAATTCAGCAAAATCGGGCAGACGATTGCAGAGCTGGAAAACTTAAACTTCATTTTGCCATATAAAAGTAACTACCAAAAACAAATTTTTATTTTTTTTTAATAAATGAACATATTTTACACTTCAGTACGACTAAAATTGGAATTTTAAATTTAAAAAATATAAAAAAATTAAAAAGTCGTTTCCAGGGTTGGAAAACTTTAACTTTTTGTGTTATGTAAAATTAACTATGTCTAAAACTATATTAGTATTTTCTCGAGAACCGTAAGAGCTACAGACCTGAAATTTGGACACAGTGTGTAGACCTTTGGCCGCTACAACAACAAATATATGAGAATTGGAAATTAAAGGGTGTTCCAAAACGAGCAACGAAAAATTTAAAAATCCCATGTAATATACATACAATTGTATGTATGTATGTATATACACTTGAAATTTGTAAGGTTAGTGTATTTTTATACAGACTACAAAAATTAACACTAAAATTTCAAAAAATTTAAATTAAAGGGTGTTCCATCAGTTAATGCAATTTTGACTATGCAATTTTGACAACTTGCTGTATCTTGGAAACCGTGAAAGCAAAACTCTTGAAATTTTCAAAAACGGTAAAACTAAAATATCAAAAAATTATAAAATCGCTAAACCGAAAAAAATCGCCAAAAACAAAAAAAATCGCCAAAGCGAAAAAAAGCACCAAATTACAAAAAAAAATGTCTAAGACTAAAATAAATGGCGAATAACCGGAAAAATTGCTAAAATGGAAAAAAATCGTCAAAATGAAAAAAAATCGCCAAACGAAAAAAACCCCACAAAAACAGAAAAAAATCCAAAATGAAAAAAAAAGCACCAAAAACAGAAAAAAATCGCAAAATAAAAAAAAAACCCCAAAACAGGAAAAAATTGCCAAAATGAAAAAAAATCTCCAAAATGAAAAAAAGCGCCAAAAACAGAAAAAAAATCGCCAAAATGAAAAAAAACGCCAAAATGAAAAAAAAGTCGCCAAATTGAAAAAAAAACTCCAAAATGAAAATAAGCCCCCAAAAACAGAAAAAAATCGCCAAAATTAAAAAAAATCGCCAAAACGAAAAAAACCCCACAAAAACAGAAAAAATCCAAAATGAAAAAAAGCCCCAAAAACAGAAAAAAATAACCAAAATGAAAAAACCCCAAAACAGGCAAAAATCGCCAAAATGAAAAAAATCGCCAAAATGAAAAAAATCGCCAAAATGAAAAAAATCGCCAAAATGAAAAAAATCTCCAAAATTAAAAAAAAGCCCCAAAAACAGAAAAAAATCGCCAAAATAAAAAAAAATCGCCAAAATGAAAAAAAATCGCCAAAATGAAAAAAACCGAGAAAAACAGAAAAAAATCGCCAAAATGAAAAAAAGCCCACAACAGGAAAAAATCGCCAAAATGAAAAAAAAACGCCAAAATGAAAAAAAAATCGCCAAAATGAAAAAAAATCGCCAAAACGAAAAAAAACCTTAAAAAACAGAAAAAAATCTCCAAAATAAAAAAACCCCAAAACAGAAAAAAATCGCCAAGATGAAAAAAAATCGCCAGAATGGAAAAAAAATCGCCAAAACGAAAAAAAAACCCCAAAAAACAGAAAAAAATCGCCAAAATGAAAAAAAACCCAAAAACAGGAAAAAAATCGCCAAAATGAAAAAAATATCGCCAAAATGAAAAAACCCCCAAAATAGGAAAAAATCGCCAAAATGGAAAAAGAATCGCCAAAATGAAAAAAATCTTCAAAATGAAAATAAGCCCCAAAAACAGAAAAAATCGCCAAATGAAAAAAACCGAGAAAAACAGAAAAAATCGCCAAAATGAGAAAAAAGCGACAAAACTGAAAAAATCTTTTAAACTGAAAAAAACTTCAAAAAAGCAAAAAAGCCACATTAAAAAGTGCTCAGAACCGAATGTACGGAACCTTCGTGCGCGAGTCAAAGTCGCACTTTACTGAATTTTTTTATATTAAAGGAATTAAATGAAACTAAGTTTTTTCTTATTTCGTTTTTGCTTCGTTCACTTAACATATTTTATGTATTTTTTAAAGAACTAGATTGGTACAAGGAATTAGAAAAATCCTTAATTATGATTCCAGGGTTGGAAAACTTACACTTTTTGTGTTATGTAAAATTAAATAGGTCTAAAAATTTTTTCTTTTTCTTTATAAATTGATTATATTTATGCTTCTGAAAGAAAAGTTTGGCGTATAAAATTTGAAAAATGAAAATTACAGCTCCAAAGATGGAAACTTTAAAAAAATGATAAATTTTTTCACAAAATAAATATGTATGTATGTGTCTGTATACTATATATATGTACGTACGTTGGTAAAGGGTATATAAGATTCGGCACAGCCGAATATAGCACTCTTACTTGTTATATTTATATTAGAAAGATCATTTACTGTACACAGAGAAAACAGTGCCTACTAAATACCTCATAAAATAGAACAAAATTAATAAGAAATATCTATGGTTTTTTTTTTCAATAAGGAAATCTTATTAATTTCATAGAGAAAACCTATTTGAAAAAATCAAGAAGAAATCTTGTAGTTTTTATGAGGTTATCTTATTGATTTTTTCAATAAAAAAATAAAAAAAAAAATTACGTCTTTATTCTCTGTACTTATGTATTTTCATTTAAATTCTTTACCATATACATATGTATGTAGTATATTGTAGATGTTATTTACTTATACATACATACCTACACATTCTGTTATTTTCTTAACTAACTTACTCACCAAGTATTGAACCAGCAAACTTCTACCTGATAGACAAGCACTCTACCCAATATCCTAACAAGCAGCCTCAATAACCATTGAAATTATTGTGCATACATTCTTATACAAAACTGAAAAAGATCATGAAAAAAATTTTCTCTATGTCTATTTATAGAAACGAAATAACAAGACACCTCATAAAATCAAGAAGATTTCCTTATTGAAAAAATCAATAAGGTGCTTTACATATACTCATATAGGAACCTACTAAAATCAAGAAGAAAACCTTATTGAAAAAATCAATAACGCAACCTAATAAAATCAAGAAAAAAACATCAAAAAGGCAACCTAATAAAATCAATAAGAAATCCCTATAGTTTACAATTTATAAGAAAACCTAATAGAATCAAGAAGTTTTTCTCTATGGATTGTTTTTTTAGTGCCAAAAATAACGGAAATTGAGTAAAAAAAGTTGTGAATAATAAGATTTCTTCTTGATTTTTTGTAGTTTTCTTTTTGATAAAGTTAATAAGATTTACAACATAAAAACAATAAGGAATCTCTATGAAATAATTTTCGCTTCTTTCTGCTAGCCTAAAACCGGTTCATAGAAAAAATCTTCTTGATTCGATGAGGCAGTTTTTTCCCTGTGTACGAGTAGCTAAATGTTGGGACTCATTGCCGCGACCCTTAGGAGCATTCCATTTTACTCGTAATTCATTCAAAGTTACGCTGGTTAAACATTTCTCACTTTTTTTTCATGAGTATGTATTGTAGTTTATTTGTTGTCTACATGCTTAATTATTCTTGTAGTCCACCGACTATATATGACCCTATGGGCTCGGTTGGTTATTGTTATAAATAAATAAATAAAATAATGTTTATTATTTTTTTAATTCCTGCAGATATTTTTATCAAACTGTTAGTACTATAGCGTATAATTAAATATGTATAAAATATAACATATGTATGTGACCCGGTCTATGAAAAGGTGGTGAGTCATACTCAAAAAACAACAACTACCGAGAAACTGACGAAATGCTTTGTTTATCTTTAACAGCTGATTTTGAGTCAAAAGCCACCTTTTCATAGACCGGGTCATATATAGGGAACATTTATTTTATGATGCTCTTAAAAATTCATTTAAATTACATATATATTTAGAACAGTGAGCACAATGTGAATAGTAACTGGTTCTAAAGGAAATATGTTGTCGTAAATGACCTAATTACGAACTACAGCTGTAAGAAAAGCAACCATGTGAAATAATAATTTATATTCATGGTCGTCATGGTTATTTTTCTAAGAGTTTCTTGCTGTCACTGTAAAAATTGTCTAGTTACATTAATTATTGAAAAAAAATTTTTTTTCTACTTTTAATAAATATTTATGAACAGAACGGCTTACATGAGTGGTAATTAAGACTTTCTTTTCTCATTAGACAAATACCTGGTTATTATGTAAAATATTTTCTTTGGAATTTTTAAATTTAAAGAAATGCTAAACTAATTTTTAGTGTTATAATAAGACTATAATGAGTTACTTATTTAATGCTCGGTGGGAATCTTGTAAAATTTTTGTTTTTGTTTTTTATTTTATTGTTCAGGTTTTTGTCTTGAGTCATTTGTTTTGTAACAAAAAAAATTTTTTTTTTTCAGTTAATAAAAATTAATTTGCTTAACAAATTACATATGAATGTATAGGTATGTATGTATATAAAAAAAAATATTCATCTTTGGAAAACTCTCACTTTAAAGAAACAAACTAAAGAGTAAATTTATAGGAGAAAATATTTAAAACTAAACTTGAAATTATTAATAACAAAAATATTTTATTTTTATAAAAAATAATTACATGTGATATACTCATACGAAGAGAAAATCTTACTTAACATGCGATATTTTGAAAATAAATTACTTTTTAATGAAAAGAAATTAATAAAAACGAATAATAGTTTAACCAAAATTAATACAAGCCAACAAACATCATGATGCAGTTCAGTGAATTCAAAAAGAAGAAAAAATATAAAAAAACCTAAACGAGCTTCTTTTGTTTTGTCTGCAGTTTCTTTTTTTTTCTTTCTTAAGGTTCATAAAAATCGAAATGATTCAACTTAAGGTGGATTCACAAGAAGTGATAGTGAAATTAATTTTGAAAATGAAAGACATTTTTTTTTGCTGATCATCATACCAAACTAAAGCTCGAAAGATAATATTTAAGTGTAAAAAAGGCACACACACACGCAAATGAGTTTCACTTTCTTTTTGGTAATAAGCAAAATGAAGACACGAGATAATTAAGAAAGTAGAAGGTTTACTAAAGACCAATATGGTTATTTAAGTAGAAGCGATTGTTTAACCTTATTTCTGTATTTTTGTATTTTTTTTTTTTGTATTTCCTTAAATATTTTATGGAGAAATATTTTATCTTATCGTTAAACAGTCAAAGACCCAATGTTGACATAAGTTTTTTTTTTGGTTTTGGTATGCTTTATAATAAAAACAAAATACCGCAGTTAAAACTTGTTGCACAAATTTTCAATAAATTACTTTTAATTAATTTAAAGTTATATCATGAATTTTTTTATATTTATATTTAGCAATCAAACTTGTGGTCTTCGGCATTCAAAGTGTGTAATGCATATTCAGGTAAATTTTTTCAACCAAATGATGTAACCTTTCTTTGAATTTTTTTTTTTTGTGTCTATAATAGTATAACCAAATTTGTATATTGTAATCATTTTGTTGGTAAAGTATTTATAAAGACAAATCAAAATATTTTCATGTTAGTAATACTTGTAATAATACTCGTATTAAGTTGATTTTATTTAACATCATACAGAAAAAGGAATCAATTTATATATAAACCTTATTAATTTAAAATAAAAATATGCAATGAATAAGCAATTCTCTGTAGACTGTGAAAATATAACAGTTGCCAAAAAAAAAACATTTTTTTAATAATTTTAATAATATTTTTGTCATTCGTTACTTTACTGTAGGTGTCTATGATTTCATCTCGTTTTGATTTCTTAGAACTGTTTTAAATCACAGCCAAAAAATAAACAACATAAGTTTCTCTAAGGGTAAATAAATCCCTTTTGCCGTTTTCTTTTAGGGACTATTCACTTATTACATAACGCTATTTTCGGAGTTAGTTTTTATACCCCACCCCCCCCCCCCCATTGGTAAAGCTTCTTATAAGATTTCCAGTATACATTTTCTAAACCGTGACAAAAATCCTATCACTAACACCCCACCCAACCACCAACACTCAGCCCATTGAGCGCGACGCCATATATGAATAGCCCCTTATTGTGCAAACCGTTATTGGTCTAATTTTAATATTTCTCTATAACTTTTTTAAGTCTTCGCTTTTGTTAGTTTAGTTTATTTTTCCTTTAAAACCCAAAACCAATAACAAAAAAAAATCGTAATCAAATATAAGTAATTACTTTAACAAAACCCTACTATTACATAGGTCACGAATTACAATGTATTTTTTTAATATTTCTTTTTCTTCATTATCAAATTTAAAGCAAATGGTATAACATAATTGAACTATTTACGACTCAAATTATAACAATTGAAATATAATTTGTTCTTTTCGGAAACAATTTTTATTCAACATGCATTAAACACATTCACCACAGCAAGCTACCGACTATCAAATGTCAAGGATAGAATACACATGAAGACTGCAAGGCAACAGGGCGACAGGTTGTTGTCTATGCTGATTTTGTCGTTGTACTCCAATTAAACTAATTTCTATTTCTTTGGCTACAATGAGCAAATGCAGTATTGCCAGTATAATACAAAATTTTGAATGATTATTTCCTATTATTTACCAGAAACTGATGTTAAGCATAAATTGATTAATTTTTGTACTTTCAAGTGAAATAAGTACATTTTAAAAGAGCAATTATTTTTATAAATGCAAAATATATGAAAGTGGCAATACTGAACTGTGTATTTGTACTTTTAATAACAGGTGCAGATGGTGCTCCTGCCGTCTCCAAAATAATTAAGTATTTCCCTACGAGGCGAGAAATGCTGCCAGCGGCATTTGAAGCCGTGTGTTCGTGTAGCCTGCTGTGATGAATGTGTTTAATGCAACACTCGAATAAATTTTTGGATTAAATATTCCAGTAGCAAATAACGAATTCTTAACAAATTAATGAAACACTTAAATTCAGTTTTAAATAACTTATTTGATATTCGTTTCGAATTTTTTTTTGTTGCTTTTATTCAACTAATAGTCTGAGTTTTTTAAATAAATATTCCAGTACTGAATAACGAATTCTTAGAAAATTTATGACGCTCCGGCTATACATTTTTCAAAAAACACCTCAAATACAAATGTTTTTAATAACTCTATAATAGTGCAAGTATTATTCATAGAGTTTAAATTAATTTATACGAATCAATCACGCATATTGCGTATGTCGAGTCGAATATTCGCCTACGTTAGTTTTGTCCTAGATTAAAGAAAACTTGTACACGTTTCCTTTAATCTAGAACAACATTCTCGTAGACGAATATTTGACTCGACATACGCAATACATGTTAATATTTTATTGATTTATTTAATAATATTTAATTCGAAAAAGAAAAGTCACGAATGACAAACAACTTAGAGACATGGTAGTAAAGCAAAAAACCAAAGCCTTTTTTCTTGTATTTGCTTTTTGAATCAAAACTAATATTTATTTTTGTGTGTTTATATGAGTATGAGTATGAAATGACAGTGATATATAATTTTGTAGATAGATAATAACAATAAAAATAAACAAGTTCATTGGTATAAGGTAGTATCAAACTTTTCCCAGTTAGAGCTGTTTAATAGGCGATGGTGTTTAATATACAACTCCTAAACGAATCTTCTGCTGATTATAGAGTAGCATTTCTGTTTAATGCACTCTTATAAATCTTGCAATGTTTAATCGATGATACATTTCTCTAAAATATGTTTCTTCTTTTTTATTTTTTTATTTACTGTTATAGATTGTTTTTTGTTTTCTTCAGTTCTTTGTTGATGCCTTGATTTGAGTTTTGGATAAGAATCTCGTCGTTTGTTTCAAGTGTGTTTTTAATTTTTATAATAATTAAAGATACACATATTAAAGTGAAATACATATGCGTTTAATGTTTTTGGTATTTTACATCAAATATTTATTAAATTCCAATAATAAACATAAAAAGCTTTTAAAATAATTTAGTTCTTTTAATTAATTGAATTTTTCATAGATCTTTGCCATTCAAAGTTATTGCAGCACCATTTTGCGCACGCCAAAGATAGAAGCGATAGACGATTAAAAAAGTAAAATTCAACAAAGAAATCAGTCATAAATTGTCTGTATCTTGTAAGTATGTATGTATCTACATACATACGTTCATCAAATAGTCTTTAATCAGTTAATGAAGAAAAGTTTTTTTAATTATAAGCACTAGAAAATTTGCTTTGTTTTTTTTTCAAACTTAACTTGCAAAACAAAACGCATACTGAGTATTGTTCGATTCCCCAAATCATTATCAAGTGATTCTTTTATAACTCTTCCAATGCTCATATAAGATTAATGTTGAAAATACTCATACGGTTCACAATGTTCTTCAAAAAAGAGTTGTAAAATAATCTCCAGATAAATCTCAAATGATTGCATGTACGATTAATAAAAGCACCTTCTGTGGTGAATCGTCTTCGGTAACGGTTTCTCCTATGCAAAGCATCTTCCACGATTAAAATATGAGCTCATCTGCTATTGAAAATGCTCTGCATACGATTCACAATAGACTCTTCTGCGGTTGAAAGGGCTAGAGCTGGGTTGCACCGTTATAGTCAAAGCTCGAAAAACGTGATTCTTCAGTTAATAATGCAGAAATAATTGTCATATCACTCTTAATATTGGTTAAAAATTTCACCCAAATATCTTTCATACTCAACTATTGAACTTCAATCTCGTTTTTTGCACAACAAGTTCTTTTTGAGTTATGATTCTACTGAATCAAAGGCACGATATATTTTTTGCTTACATTAAAGGTCTTAATAATTTTTATGAGCCACTTTTAGATAAATAGTATTAAAACTGATGATAGATTTTGTAGAAATTTAGTGATGCAATTATGGTTTAAAATTGTACTTGACAAGGTATGTGAATTAGCTAGATTGTGGTTCTTTGGTTGTAGTCTGGGAACATTTTAGTGTATGGTTTTTCTTTTGGACAATAAATCTTGATAAAAGTCCATAAACACTTCGGTGTAAATGATATGGATTTTAATAAAGATTTTAATTGAAATCCCTCAGATATCATGCAGAAATAAATGCCCTATAAGATATAATATACAATTTTCTGTAATATCAAACTCGTAATAGAGTTTGCATATCGTTGTATGTAGAGATACGCTAACTTAATATTTTTTTTAAATCGAGTTGTTTGTATATTTCGATAGAAAAACATTTAATGTATCGAAAAATACAAAAATCATGATTTCCAAAAAATAATGAGGTAGGGCCTTTCTATATTAAGGTAACAATATATACATACATATACAATACACAAGTATATTTTGGATTTTTTTTTAAGGCTCAGAAGAATAATTTCTATTGCCAAGAATACCTGCTAAAAATCAGCTAACACAAATTTAAAAAGCCTAAAAGAAATAAACAAATTCCAAGATAGTTTTAAACAAAATTAAGGAGTTCTGTTCGGAATTTTTTGCAATAAAAGAACTTTGGATTTTTTATTCCAAATACTAATAAAAAAACTATTTCGAGTTTAAAGTCCAATTTGCTTTTATTTTCAATATACAATTGGGCGAATTAAAAAAAAGTCCTAAGTGTCATGGTGTCATAATCACCCGTATTGCGTATGTCGAGTCGAATATTCGTCTATGGGAATTTTTTATTTGATTAAACAAAAATTCTACACGATTTCTTTATTCTATAACAAAATTTTCATAGACGAATATTCGACTCGACGTATATTGTCCTGCTGGAAGAGATCGTTCTTGTTGACCAAATTCTGTAGTTCAGTTT